>CAWVQO010000567.1:0-123409 GCA_963932275.1 Andrena praecox
ATTTACTCAAATATAGATCCTACAAAAAAATACTCAACAAAATACAAAAAAATCGAAGTTGGTTTCAAATAAATTTATTAAAATTTGACACTTCCAACTAAAATTTTTTTCACAATCCTAAAAATTGAAGTTATTTTCATCTAAATTTACTCAAATATACATCCTACACCAAAAATACTCGACAAAATCCAAAAAAATCGAAGTTGGTTTCAATTAAATTTATTAAAATTTGACACTTCCAACTAAAATTTTTTTCACAATCCTAAAAATTGAAGTTATTTTCATCTAAATTTACTCAAATATACATCCTACACCAAAAATACTCGACAAAATCCAAAAAAATCGAAGTTGGTTTCAAATAAATTTATTAAAATTTGACACTTCCAACTAAAATTTTTCACAATCCTAAAAATTGAAGTTGTTTCATCTAAATTTACTCAAATATAGATCCTACAAAAAAATACTCAACAAAATCCAAAAAAATCGGAGTTGATTTCAAATAAATTTATTAAAATTTGACACTTGCAACTAAAATTTTTTTCACAATCCTAAAAATTGAAGTTATTTTCATCTAACTTTACTCAAATATACATCCTACAACAAAAATACTCGACAAAATCCAAAAAAATCGAAGTTGATTTCAAATAAATTAATTAAAATTTGACACTTCCAACTAAAATATTTTTCACAATCCAAAAAATGGTCGTTATTTTCATCTAAATTTACTCAAATATACATCCTACACCAAAAATACTCGACAAAATAAAAAAAAATCGAAGTTGGTTTCAAATAAATTTATTAAAATTTGACACTTCCAACTAAATTTTTTTTCACAATCCTAGAAATTGAAGTTATTTTCATCTAAATTTACTCAAATATAGATCCTACAAAAAAATACTCAACAAAATACAAAAAAATCGAAGTTGGTTTCAAATAAATTTATTAAAATTTGACACTTCCAACTAAAATTTTTTTCACAATCCTAAAAATTGAAGTTATTTTCATCTAAATTTACTCAAATATACATCCTACACCAAAAATACTCGACAAAATCCAAAAAAATCGAAGTTGGTTTCAATTAAATTTATTAAAATTTGACACTTCCAACTAAAATTTTTTTCACAATCCTAAAAATTGAAGTTATTTTCATCTAAATTTACTCAAATATAGATCCTACAAAAAATACTCAACAAAATAAAAAAAACGAAGTTGATTTCAAATAAATTTATTAAAATATGACACTTCCGACTAAAATTTTTTTCACAATCCTAAAAATTGGAGTTATTTTCATCTAAATTTACTCAAATATACATCCTAAAACAAAAATACTCGACAAAATAAAAAAAAATCGAAGTTGGTTTCAAATAAATTTATTAAAATTTGACACTTCCAACTAAAATTTTTTTCACAATCCTAGAAATTGAAGTTATTTTCATCTAAATTTACTCAAATATACATCCTACAAAAAATACTCAACAAAAACAAAAAAAAATCGAAGTTGGTTTCAAATAAATTTATTAAAATTTGACACTTCCAACTAAAATTTTTTTCACAATCCTAAGAATTGAAGTTATTTTCATCTAAATTTACTCAAATATAGATCCTACAAAAAATACTCAACAAAATCCAAAAAAAACGAAGTTGATTTCAAATAAATTTATTAAAATTTGACACTTCCGACTAAAATTTTTTTCACAATCCTAGAAATTGAAGTTATTTTCATCTAAATTTACTCAAATATAGATCCTACAAAAAATACTCAACAAAATCCAAAAAAAACGAAGTTGATTTCAAATAAATTTATTAAAATTTGACACTTCCAACTAAAATTTTTTTCACAATCCAATAAATTTTCGTTATTTTCATCTAAATTTACTCAAATATACATCCTACAACAAAAATACTCGACAAAATAAAAAAAAATCGAAGTTGGTTTCAAATAAATTTATTAAAATTTGACACTTCCAACTAAATTTTTTTTCACAATCCTAGAAATTGAAGTTATTTTCATCTAAATTTACTCAAATATAGATCCTACAAAAAAATACTCAACAAAATACAAAAAAATCGAAGTTGGTTTCAAATAAATTTATTAAAATTTGACACTTCCAACTAAAATTTTTTTCACAATCCTAAAAATTGAAGTTATTTTCATCTAAATTTACTCAAATATACATCCTACACCAAAAATACTCGACAAAATCCAAAAAAATCGAAGTTGGTTTCAATTAAATTTATTAAAATTTGACACTTCCAACTAAAATTTTTTTCACAATCCTAAAAATTGAAGTTATTTTCATCTAAATTTACTCAAATATACATCCTACACCAAAAATACTCGACAAAATCCAAAAAAATCGAAGTTGGTTTCAAATAAATTTATTAAAATTTGACACTTCCAACTAAAATTTTTCACAATCCTAAAAATTGAAGTTGTTTCATCTAAATTTACTCAAATATAGATCCTACAAAAAAATACTCAACAAAATCCAAAAAAATCGGAGTTGATTTCAAATAAATTTATTAAAATTTGACACTTGCAACTAAAATTTTTTTCACAATCCTAAAAATTGAAGTTATTTTCATCTAACTTTACTCAAATATACATCCTACAACAAAAATACTCGACAAAATCCAAAAAAATCGAAGTTGATTTCAAATAAATTAATTAAAATTTGACACTTCCAACTAAAATATTTTTCACAATCCAAAAAATGGTCGTTATTTTCATCTAAATTTACTCAAATATACATCCTACACCAAAAATACTCGACAAAATAAAAAAAAATCGAAGTTGGTTTCAAATAAATTTATTAAAATTTGACACTTCCAACTAAATTTTTTTTCACAATCCTAGAAATTGAAGTTATTTTCATCTAAATTTACTCAAATATAGATCCTACAAAAAAATACTCAACAAAATACAAAAAAATCGAAGTTGGTTTCAAATAAATTTATTAAAATTTGACACTTCCAACTAAAATTTTTTTCACAATCCTAAAAATTGAAGTTATTTTCATCTAAATTTACTCAAATATACATCCTACACCAAAAATACTCGACAAAATCCAAAAAAATCGAAGTTGGTTTCAATTAAATTTATTAAAATTTGACACTTCCAACTAAAATTTTTTTCACAATCCTAAAAATTGAAGTTATTTTCATCTAAATTTACTCAAATATAGATCCTACAAAAAATACTCAACAAAATAAAAAAAAACGAAGTTGATTTCAAATAAATTTATTAAAATATGACACTTCCGACTAAAATTTTTTTCACAATCCTAAAAATTGGAGTTATTTTCATCTAAATTTACTCAAATATACATCCTAAAACAAAAATACTCGACAAAATAAAAAAAAATCGAAGTTGGTTTCAAATAAATTTATTAAAATTTGACACTTCCAACTAAAATTTTTTTCACAATCCTAGAAATTGAAGTTATTTTCATCTAAATTTACTCAAATATACATCCTACAAAAAATACTCAACAAAAACAAAAAAAAATCGAAGTTGGTTTCAAATAAATTTATTAAAATTTGACACTTCCAACTAAAATTTTTTTCACAATCCTAAAAATTGAAGTTATTTTCATCTAAATTTACTCAAATATACATCCTACACCAAAAATACTCGACAAAATCCAAAAAAATCGAAGTTGGTTTCAAATAAATTTATTAAAATTTGACACTTGCAACTAAAATTTTTTTCACAATCCTAAAAATTGAAGTTATTTTCATCTAACTTTACTCAAATATACATCCTACAACAAAAATACTCGACAATATCCGAAAAAATCGAAGTTGATTTCAAATAAATTAATTAAAATTTGACACTTCCAACTAAAATATTTTTCACAATCCAAAAAATGGTCGTTATTTTCATCTAAATTTACTCAAATATACATCCTACACCAAAAATACTCGACAAAATAAAAAAAAATCGAAGTTGGTTTCAAATAAATTTATTAAAATTTGACACTTCCAACTAAAATTTTTTTCACAATCCTAAAAATTGAAGTTGTTTCATCTAAATTTACTCAAATATAGATCCTACAAAAAAATACTCAACAAAATCCAAAAAAATCGGAGTTGATTTCAAATAAATTTATTAAAATTTGACACTTGCAACTAAAATTTTTTTCACAATCCTAAAAATTGAAGTTATTTTCATCTAACTTTACTCAAATATACATCCTACAACAAAAATACTCGACAAAATCCAAAAAAATCGAAGTTGATTTCAAATAAATTAATTAAAATTTGACACTTCCAACTAAAATATTTTTCACAATCCAAAAAATGGTCGTTATTTTCATCTAAATTTACTCAAATATACATCCTACACCAAAAATACTCGACAAAGATAAAAAAAAATCGAAGTTGGTTTCAAATAAATTTATTAAAATTTGACACTTCCAACTAAAATTTTTTTCACAATCCTAGAAATTGAAGTTATTTTCATCTAAATTTACTCAAATATACATCCTACAAAAAATACTCAACAAAAACAAAAAAAAATCGAAGTTGATTTCAAATAAATTTATTAAAATTTGACACTTGCAACTAAAATTTTTTTCACAATCCTAAAAATTGAAGTTATTTTCATCTAAATTTACTCAAATATACATCCTAAAACAAAAATACTCGACAAAATAAAAAAAAATCGAAGTTGGTTTCAAATAAATTTATTAAAATTTGACACTTCCAACTAAAATTTTTTTCACAATCCTAGAAATTGAAGTTATTTTCATCTAAATTTACTCAAATATACATCCTACAAAAAATACTCAACAAAAACAAAAAAAAATCGAAGTTGGTTTCAAATAAATTTATTAAAATTTGACACTTCCAACTAAAATTTTTTTCACAATCCTAAGAATTGAAGTTATTTTCATCTAAATTTACTCAAATATAGATCCTACAAAAAATACTCAACAAAATCCAAAAAAAACGAAGTTGATTTCAAATAAATTTATTAAAATTTGACACTTCCGACTAAAATTTTTTTCACAATCCTAGAAATTGAAGTTATTTTCATCTAAATTTACTCAAATATAGATCCTACAAAAAATACTCAACAAAATCCAAAAAAAACGAAGTTGATTTCAAATAAATTTATTAAAATTTGACACTTCCAACTAAAATTTTTTTCACAATCCAATAAATTTTCGTTATTTTCATCTAAATTTACTCAAATATACATCCTACAACAAAAATACTCGACAAAATAAAAAAAAATCGAAGTTGGTTTCAAATAAATTTATTAAAATTTGACACTTCCAACTAAATTTTTTTTCACAATCCTAGAAATTGAAGTTATTTTCATCTAAATTTACTCAAATATAGATCCTACAAAAAAATACTCAACAAAATACAAAAAAATCGAAGTTGGTTTCAAATAAATTTATTAAAATTTGACACTTCCCACTAAAATTTTTTTCACAATCCTAAAAATTGAAGTTATTTTCATCTAAATTTACTCAAATATACATCCTACACCAAAAATACTCGACAAAATCCAAAAAAATCGAAGTTGGTTTCAATTAAATTTATTAAAATTTGACACTTCCAACTAAAATTTTTTTCACAATCCTAAAAATAGAAGTTATTTTCATCTAAATTTACTCAAATATACATCCTACACCAAAAATACTCGACAAAATCCAAAAAAATCGAAGTTGGTTTCAAATAAATTTATTAAAATTTGACACTTCCAACTAAAATTTTTCACAATCCTAAAAATTGAAGTTGTTTCATCTAAATTTACTCAAATATAGATCCTACAAAAAAATACTCAACAAAATCCAAAAAAATCGGAGTTGATTTCAAATAAATTTATTAAAATTTGACACTTGCAACTAAAATTTTTTTCACAATCCTAAAAATTGAAGTTATTTTCATCTAACTTTACTCAAATATACATCCTACAACAAAAATACTCGACAAAATCCAAAAAAATCGAAGTTGATTTCAAATAAATTAATTAAAATTTGACACTTCCAACTAAAATATTTTTCACAATCCAAAAAATGGTCGTTATTTTCATCTAAATTTACTCAAATATACATCCTACACCAAAAATACTCGACAAAATCAAAAAAAATCGAAGTTGGTTTCAAATAAATTTATTAAAATTTGACACTTCCAACTAAATTTTTTTTCACAATCCTAGAAATTGAAGTTATTTTCATCTAAATTTACTCAAATATAGATCCTACAAAAAAATACTCAACAAAATACAAAAAAATCGAAGTTGGTTTCAAATAAATTTATTAAAATTTGACACTTCCAACTAAAATTTTTTTCACAATCCTAAAAATTGAAGTTATTTTCATCTAAATTTACTCAAATATACATCCTACACCAAAAATACTCGACAAAATCCAAAAAAATCGAAGTTGGTTTCAATTAAATTTATTAAAATTTGACACTTCCAACTAAAATTTTTTTCACAATCCTAAAAATTGAAGTTATTTTCATCTAAATTTACTCAAATATAGATCCTACAAAAAATACTCAACAAAATAAAAAAAAACGAAGTTGATTTCAAATAAATTTATTAAAATATGACACTTCCGACTAAAATTTTTTTCACAATCCTAAAAATTGGAGTTATTTTCATCTAAATTTACTCAAATATACATCCTAAAACAAAAATACTCGACAAAATAAAAAAAAATCGAAGTTGGTTTCAAATAAATTTATTAAAATTTGACACTTCCAACTAAAATTTTTTTCACAATCCTAGAAATTGAAGTTATTTTCATCTAAATTTACTCAAATATAGATCCTACAAAAAATACTCAACAAAATAAAAAAAAACGAAGTTGATTTCAAATAAATTTATTAAAATATGACACTTCCGACTAAAATTTTTTTCACAATCCTAAAAATTGGAGTTATTTTCATCTAAATTTACTCAAATATACATCCTAAAACAAAAATACTCGACAAAATAAAAAAAAATCGAAGTTGGTTTCAAATAAATTTATTAAAATTTGACACTTCCAACTAAAATTTTTTTCACAATCCTAGAAATTGAAGTTATTTTCATCTAAATTTACTCAAATATACATCCTACAAAAAATACTCAACAAAAACAAAAAAAAATCGAAGTTGGTTTCAAATAAATTTATTAAAATTTGACACTTCCAACTAAAATTTTTTTCACAATCCTAAAAATTGAAGTTATTTTCATCTAAATTTACTCAAATATACATCCTACACCAAAAATACTCGACAAAATCCAAAAAAATCGAAGTTGGTTTCAAATAAATTTATTAAAATTTGACACTTCCAACTAAAATTTTTTTCACAATCCTAAAAATTGAAGTTGTTTCATCTAAATTTACTCAAATATAGATCCTACAAAAAAATACTCAACAAAATCCAAAAAAATCGGAGTTGATTTCAAATAAATTTATTAAAATTTGACACTTGCAACTAAAATTTTTTTCACAATCCTAAAAATTGAAGTTATTTTCATCTAACTTTACTCAAATATACATCCTACAACAAAAATACTCGACAATATCCGAAAAAATCGAAGTTGATTTCAAATAAATTAATTAAAATTTGACACTTCCAACTAAAATATTTTTCACAATCCAAAAAATGGTCGTTATTTTCATCTAAATTTACTCAAATATACATCCTACACCAAAAATACTCGACAAAATAAAAAAAAATCGAAGTTGGTTTCAAATAAATTTATTAAAATTTGACACTTCCAACTAAAATTTTTTTCACAATCCTAAAAATTGAAGTTGTTTCATCTAAATTTACTCAAATATAGATCCTACAAAAAAATACTCAACAAAATCCAAAAAAATCGGAGTTGATTTCAAATAAATTTATTAAAATTTGACACTTGCAACTAAAATTTTTTTCACAATCCTAAAAATTGAAGTTATTTTCATCTAACTTTACTCAAATATACATCCTACAACAAAAATACTCGACAAAATCCAAAAAAATCGAAGTTGATTTCAAATAAATTAATTAAAATTTGACACTTCCAACTAAAATATTTTTCACAATCCAAAAAATGGTCGTTATTTTCATCTAAATTTACTCAAATATACATCCTACACCAAAAATACTCGACAAAGATAAAAAAAAATCGAAGTTGGTTTCAAATAAATTTATTAAAATTTGACGCTTCCAACTGAAATTTTTTTCACAATCCTAGAAATTGAAGTTATTTTCATCTAAATTTACTCAAATATACATCCTACACCAAAAATACTCGACAAAATCCAAAAAAATCGAAGTTGGTTTCAAATAAATTTAATAAAATTTGACACTTCCGACTAAAATTTTTTTCACAATCCTAGAAATTGAAGTTATTTTCATCTAAATTTACTCAAATATACATCCTACACCAAAAATACTCGACAAAATCCAAAAAAATCGAAGTTGGTTTCAAATAAATTTATTAAAATTTGACACTTCCAACTAAAATTTTTTTCACAATCCTAAGAATTGAAGTTATTTTCATCTAAATTTACTGAAATATAGATCCTACAAAAAATACTCAACAAAATCAAAAAAAAACGAAGTTGATTTCAAATAAATTTATTAAAATTTGACACTTCCGACTAAAATTTTTTTCACAATCCTAGAAATTGAAGTTATTTTCATCTAAATTTACTCAAATATAGATCCTACAAAAAAATACTCAACAAAATCCAAAAAAATCGAAGTTGGTTTCAAATAAATTTATTAAAATTTGACACTTCCAACTAAAATTTTTTTCACAATCCAATAAATTGTCGTTATTTTCATCTAAATTTACTCAAATATAGATCCTACAACAAAAATACTCAACAAAATCCAAAAAAATCGAAGTTGATTCACAAATAAATTTATTAAAATTTGACACTTCCAACTAAACTTTTTTTCACAATCCAAAAAATTGAAGTTATTTTCATCTAAATTTACTCAAATATACATCCTACACCAAAAATACTCGACAAAATCCAAAAAAATCGAAGTTGGTTTCAAATAAATTTATTAAAATTTGACACTTCCAACTAAAATTTTTTTCACAATCCTAAAAATTGAAGTTGTTTCATCTAAATTTACTCAAATATAGATCCTACAAAAAAATACTCAACAAAATCCAAAAAAATCGGAGTTGATTTCAAATAAATTTATTAAAATTTGACACTTCCAACTAAAATTTTTTTCACAATCCTAAAAATTGAAGTTATTTTCATCTAAATTTACTCAAATATAGATCCTACAAAAAATACTCAACAAAATAAAAAAAAAACGAAGTTGATTTCAAATAAATTTATTAAAATATGACACTTCCGACTAAAATTTTTTTCACAATCCTAAAAATTGGAGTTATTTTCATCTAAATTTACTCAAATATACATCCTAAAACAAAAATACTCGACAAAATAAAAAAAAATCGACGTTGGTTTCAAATAAATTTATTAAAATTTGACACTTCCAACTAAAATTTTTTTCACAATCCTAGAAAATGAAGTTATTTTCATCTAAATTTACTCAAATATAGATCCTACAAAAAAATACTCAACAAAATCAAAAAAAATCGAAGTTGGTTTCAAATAAATTTATTAAAATTTGACACTTCCAACTAAAATTTTTTTCACAATCCTAAAAATTGAAGTTATTTTCATCTAACTTTACTCAAATATACATCCTACAACAAAAATACTCGACAAAATCCAAAAAAATCGAAGTTGATTTCAAATAAATTAATTAAAATTTGACACTTCCAACTAAAATATTTTTCGCAATCCAAAAAATGGTCGTTATTTTCATCTAAATTTACTCAAATATACATCCTACACCAAAAATACTCGACAAAGATAAAAAAAATCGAAGTTGGTTTCAAATAAATTTATTAAAATTTGACGCTTCCAACTGAAATTTTTTTCACAATCCTAGAAATTGAAGTTATTTTCATCTAAATTTACTCAAATATACATCCTACACCAAAAATACTCGACAAAATCCAAAAAAATCGAAGTTGGTTTCAAATAAATTTAATAAAATTTGACACTTCCGACTAAAATTTTTTTCACAATCCTAGAAATTGAAGTTATTTTCATCTAAATTTACTCAAATATACATCCTACACCAAAAATACTCGACAAAATCCAAAAAAATCGAAGTTGGTTTCAAATAAATTTATTAAAATTTCACACTTCCAACTAAAATTTTTTTCACAATCCTAAGAATTGAAGTTATTTTCATCTAAATTTACTCAAATATAGATCCTACAAAAAATACTCAACAAAATCCAAAAAAAACGAAGTTGATTTCAAATAAATTTATTAAAATTTGACACTTCCGACTAAAATTTTTTTCACAATCCTAGAAATTGAAGTTATTTTCATCTAAATTTACTCAAATATAGATCCTACAAAAAAATACTCAACAAAATCCAAAAAAATCGAAGTTGGTTTCAAATAAATTTATTAAAATTTGACACTTCCAACTAAAATTTTTTTCACAATCCTAAAAATTGAAGTTGTTTCATCTAAATTTACTCAAATATAGATCCTACAAAAAAATACTCAACAAAATCCAAAAAAATCGGAGTTGATTTCAAATAAATTTATTAAAATTTGACACTTCCAACTAAACTTTTTTTCACAATCCAAAAAATTGAAGTTATTTTCATCTAAATTTACTCAAATATACATCCTACACCAAAAATACTCGACAAAATCCAAAAAAATCGAAGTTGGTTTCAAATAAATTTATTAAAATTTGACACTTCCAACTAAAATTTTTTTCACAATCCTAAAAATTGAAGTTGTTTCATCTAAATTTACTCAAATATAGATCCTACAAAAAAATACTCAACAAAATCCAAAAAAATCGGAGTTGATTTCAAATAAATTTATTAAAATTTGACACTTCCAACTAAAATTTTTTTCACAATCCTAAAAATTGAAGTTATTTTCATCTAAATTTACTCAAATATAGATCCTACAAAAAATACTCAACAAAATAAAAAAAAAACGAAGTTGATTTCAAATAAATTTATTAAAATATGACACTTCCGACTAAAATTTTTTTCACAATCCTAAAAATTGGAGTTATTTTCATCTAAATTTACTCAAATATACATCCTAAAACAAAAATACTCGACAAAATAAAAAAAAATCGACGTTGGTTTCAAATAAATTTATTAAAATTTGACACTTCCAACTAAAATTTTTTTCACAATTCTAAAAATTGAAGTTATTTTCATCTAAATTTACTCAAATATAGATCCTACAAAAAATACTCAACAAAATCCAAAAAAAACGAAGTTGATTTCAAATAAATTTATTAAAATTTGACACTTCCAACTAAAATTTTTTTCACAATCCAATAAATTTTCGTTATTTTCATCTAAATTTACTCAAATATACATCCTACAACATAAATACTCGACAAAATAAAAAAAAATCGAAGTTGGTTTCAAATAAATTTATTAAAATTTGACACTTCCAACTAAATTTTTTTTCACAATCCTAGAAATTGAAGTTATTTTCATCTAAATTTACTCAAATATAGATCCTACTAAAAAATACTCAACAAAATACAAAAAAATCGAAGTTGGTTTCAAATAAATTTATTAAAATTTGACACTTCCAACTAAAATTTTTTTCACAATCCTAAAAATTGAAGTTATTTTCATCTAAATTTACTCAAATATACATCCTACACCAAAAATACTCGACAAAATCCAAAAAAATCGAAGTTGGTTTCAAATAAATTTAATAAAATTTGACACTTCCGACTAAAATTTTTTTCACAATCCTAGAAATTGAAGTTATTTTCATCTAAATTTACTCAAATATACATCCTACACCAAAAATACTCGACAAAATCCAAAAAAATCGAAGTTGGTTTCAAATAAATTTATTAAAATTTGACACTTCCAACTAAAATTTTTTTCACAATCCTAAGAATTGAAGTTATTTTCATCTAAATTTACTGAAATATAGATCCTACAAAAAATACTCAACAAAATCAAAAAAAAACGAAGTTGATTTCAAATAAATTTATTAAAATTTGACACTTCCGACTAAAATTTTTTTCACAATCCTAGAAATTGAAGTTATTTTCATCTAAATTTACTCAAATATAGATCCTACAAAAAAATACTCAACAAAATCCAAAAAAATCGAAGTTGGTTTCAAATAAATTTATTAAAATTTGACACTTCCAACTAAAATTTTTTTCACAATCCAATAAATTGTCGTTATTTTCATCTAAATTTACTCAAATATAGATCCTACAACAAAAATACTCAACAAAATCCAAAAAAATCGAAGTTGATTCACAAATAAATTTATTAAAATTTGACACTTCCAACTAAACTTTTTTTCACAATCCAAAAAATTGAAGTTATTTTCATCTAAATTTACTCAAATATACATCCTACACCAAAAATACTCGACAAAATCCAAAAAAATCGAAGTTGGTTTCAAATAAATTTATTAAAATTTGACACTTCCAACTAAAATTTTTTTCACAATCCTAAAAATTGAAGTTGTTTCATCTAAATTTACTCAAATATAGATCCTACAAAAAAATACTCAACAAAATCCAAAAAAATCGGAGTTGATTTCAAATAAATTTATTAAAATTTGACACTTCCAACTAAAATTTTTTTCACAATCCTAAAAATTGAAGTTATTTTCATCTAAATTTACTCAAATATAGATCCTACAAAAAATACTCAACAAAATAAAAAAAAAACGAAGTTGATTTCAAATAAATTTATTAAAATATGACACTTCCGACTAAAATTTTTTTCACAATCCTAAAAATTGGAGTTATTTTCATCTAAATTTACTCAAATATACATCCTAAAACAAAAATACTCGACAAAATAAAAAAAAATCGACGTTGGTTTCAAATAAATTTATTAAAATTTGACACTTCCAACTAAAATTTTTTTCACAATCCTAGAAAATGAAGTTATTTTCATCTAAATTTACTCAAATATAGATCCTACAAAAAAATACTCAACAAAATAAAAAAAAATCGAAGTTGGTTTCAAATAAATTTATTAAAATTTGACACTTCCAACTAAAATTTTTTTCACAATCCTAAAAATTGAAGTTATTTTCATCTAACTTTACTCAAATATACATCCTACAACAAAAATACTCGACAAAATCCAAAAAAATCGAAGTTGATTTCAAATAAATTAATTAAAATTTGACACTTCCAACTAAAATATTTTTCGCAATCCAAAAAATGGTCGTTATTTTCATCTAAATTTACTCAAATATACATCCTACACCAAAAATACTCGACAAAGATAAAAAAAATCGAAGTTGGTTTCAAATAAATTTATTAAAATTTGACGCTTCCAACTGAAATTTTTTTCACAATCCTAGAAATTGAAGTTATTTTCATCTAAATTTACTCAAATATACATCCTACACCAAAAATACTCGACAAAATCCAAAAAAATCGAAGTTGGTTTCAAATAAATTTAATAAAATTTGACACTTCCGACTAAAATTTTTTTCACAATCCTAGAAATTGAAGTTATTTTCATCTAAATTTACTCAAATATACATCCTACACCAAAAATACTCGACAAAATCCAAAAAAATCGAAGTTGGTTTCAAATAAATTTATTAAAATTTCACACTTCCAACTAAAATTTTTTTCACAATCCTAAGAATTGAAGTTATTTTCATCTAAATTTACTCAAATATAGATCCTACAAAAAATACTCAACAAAATCCAAAAAAAACGAAGTTGATTTCAAATAAATTTATTAAAATTTGACACTTCCGACTAAAATTTTTTTCACAATCCTAGAAATTGAAGTTATTTTCATCTAAATTTACTCAAATATAGATCCTACAAAAAAATACTCAACAAAATCCAAAAAAATCGAAGTTGGTTTCAAATAAATTTATTAAAATTTGACACTTCCAACTAAAATTTTTTTCACAATCCTAAAAATTGAAGTTGTTTCATCTAAATTTACTCAAATATAGATCCTACAAAAAAATACTCAACAAAATCCAAAAAAATCGGAGTTGATTTCAAATAAATTTATTAAAATTTGACACTTGCAACTAAAATTTTTTTCACAATCCTAAAAATTGAAGTTATTTTCATCTAACTTTACTCAAATATACATCCTACAACAAAAATACTCGACAAAATCCAAAAAAATCGAAGTTGGTTTCAAATAAATTTATTAAAATTTGACACTTCCAACTAAAATTTTTTTCACAATCCTAAAAATTGAAGTTGTTTCATCTAAATTTACTCAAATATAGATCCTACAAAAAAATACTCCACAAAATCCAAAAAAATCGGAGTTGATTTCAAATAAATTTATTAAAATTTGACACTTGCAACTAAAATTTTTTTCACAATCCTAAAAATTGAAGTTATTTTCATCTAACTTTACTCAAATATACATCCTACAACAAAAATACTCGACAATATCCGAAAAAATCGAAGTTGATTTCAAATAAATTAATTAAAATTTGACACTTCCAACTAAAATATTTTTCACAATCCAAAAAATGGTCGTTATTTTCATCTAAATTTACTCAAATATACATCCTACACCAAAAATACTCGACAAAATAAAAAAAAATCGAAGTTGGTTTCAAATAAATTTATTAAAATTTGACACTTCCAACTAAAATTTTTTTCACAATCCTAAAAATTGAAGTTGTTTCATCTAAATTTACTCAAATATAGATCCTACAAAAAAATACTCAACAAAATCCAAAAAAATCGGAGTTGATTTCAAATAAATTTATTAAAATTTGACACTTCCAACTAAAATTTTTTTCACAATCCTAAAAATTGAAGTTATTTTCATCTAAATTTACTCAAATATAGATCCTACAAAAAATACTCAACAAAATAAAAAAAAAACGAAGTTGATTTCAAATAAATTTATTAAAATATGACACTTCCGACTAAAATTTTTTTCACAATCCTAAAAATTGGAGTTATTTTCATCTAAATTTACTCAAATATACATCCTAAAACAAAAATACTCGACAAAATAAAAAAAAATCGACGTTGGTTTCAAATAAATTTATTAAAATTTGACACTTCCAACTAAAATTTTTTTCACAATTCTAAAAATTGAAGTTATTTTCATCTAAATTTACTCAAATATAGATCCTACAAAAAATACTCAACAAAATCCAAAAAAAACGAAGTTGATTTCAAATAAATTTATTAAAATTTGACACTTCCAACTAAAATTTTTTTCACAATCCAATAAATTTTCGTTATTTTCATCTAAATTTACTCAAATATACATCCTACAACATAAATACTCGACAAAATAAAAAAAAATCGAAGTTGGTTTCAAATAAATTTATTAAAATTTGACACTTCCAACTAAATTTTTTTTCACAATCCTAGAAATTGAAGTTATTTTCATCTAAATTTACTCAAATATAGATCCTACTAAAAAATACTCAACAAAATACAAAAAAATCGAAGTTGGTTTCAAATAAATTTATTAAAATTTGACACTTCCAACTAAAATTTTTTTCACAATCCTAAAAATTGAAGTTATTTTCATCTAAATTTACTCAAATATACATCCTACACCAAAAATACTCGACAAAATCCAAAAAAATCGAAGTTGGTTTCAATTAAATTTATTAAAATTTGACACTTCCAACTAAAATTTTTTTCACAATCCTAAAAATTGAAGTTATTTTCATCTAAATTTACTCAAATATAGATCCTACAAAAAATACTCAACAAAATAAAAAAAAACGAAGTTGATTTCAAATAAATTTATTAAAATATGACACTTCCGACTAAAATTTTTTTCACAATCCTAAAAATTGGAGTTATTTTCATCTAAATTTACTCAAATATACATCCTAAAACAAAAATACTCGACAAAATAAAAAAAAATCGAAGTTGGTTTCAAATAAATTTATTAAAATTTGACACTTCCAACTAAAATTTTTTTCACAATCCTAGAAATTGAAGTTATTTTCATCTAAATTTACTCAAATATACATCCTACAAAAAAATACTCAACAAAAACAAAAAAAAATCGAAGTTGGTTTCAAATAAATTTATTAAAATTTGACACTTCCAACTAAAATTTTTTTCACAATCCTAAAAATTGAAGTTATTTTCATCTAAATTTACTCAAATATACATCCTACACCAAAAATACTCGACAAAATCCAAAAAAATCGAAGTTGGTTTCAAATAAATTTATTAAAATTTGACACTTCCAACTAAAATTTTTTTCACAATCCTAAAAATTGAAGTTGTTTCATCTAAATTTACTCAAATATAGATCCTACAAAAAAATACTCAACAAAATCCAAAAAAATCGGAGTTGATTTCAAATAAATTTATTAAAATTTGACACTTGCAACTAAAATTTTTTCACAATCCTAAAAATTGAAGTTATTTTCATCTAACTTTACTCAAATATACATCCTACAACAAAAATACTCGACAAAATCCAAAAAAATCGAAGTTGATTTCAAATAAATTAATTAAAATTTGACACTTCCAACTAAAATATTTTTCACAATCCAAAAAATGGTCGTTATTTTCATCTAAATTTACTCAAATATACATCCTACACCAAAAATACTCGACAAAATCAAAAAAAATCGAAGTTGGTTTCAAATAAATTTATTAAAATTTGACGCTTCCAACTAAAATTTTTTTCACAATCCTAGAAATTGAAGTTATTTTCATCTAAATTTACTCAAATATACATCCTACACCAAAAATACTCGACAAAATCCAAAAAAATCGAAGTTGGTTTCAAATAAATTTATTAAAATTTGACACTTCCAACTAAAATTTTTTTCAAAATCCTAGAAATTGAAGTTATTTTCATCTAAATTTACTCAAATATACATCCTACACCAAAAATACTCGACAAAATCCAAAAAAATCGAAGTTGGTTTCAAATAAATTTATTAAAATTTGACACTTCCAACTAAAATTTTTTTCACAATCCTAAAAATTGAAGTTATTTTCATCTAAATTTACTCAAATATAGATCCTACAAAAAATACTCAACAAAATCCAAAAAAAACGAAGTTGGTTTCAAATTAATTTATTAAAATTTGACGCTTCCAACTAAAATTTTTTTCACAATCCTAGAAATTGAAGTTATTTTCATCTAAATTTACTCAAATATACATCCTACACCAAAAATACTCGACAAAATCCAAAAAAATCGAAGTTGGTTTCAAATAAATTTATTAAAATTTGACACTTCCAACTAAAATTTTTTTCACAATCCTAAAAATTGAAGTTATTTTCATCTAAATTTACTCAAATATAGATCCTACAAAAAATACTCAACAAAATCCAAAAAAAACGAAGTTGGTTTCAAATTAATTTATTAAAATTTGACGCTTCCAACTAAAATTTTTTTCACAATCCTAGAAATTGAAGTTATTTTCATCTAAATTTACTCAAATATACATCCTACACCAAAAATACTCGACAAAATCCAAAAAAATCGAAGTTGGTTTCAAATAAATTTAATAAAATTTGACACTTCCGACTAAAATTTTTTTCACAATCCTAGAAATTGAAGTTATTTTCATCTAAATTTACTCAAATATACATCCTACACCAAAAATAATCGACAAAATCCAAAAAAATCGAAGTTGGTTTCAAATAAATTTATTAAAATTTGACAGTTCCAACTAAAATTTTTTTCACAATCCTAAGAATTGAAGTTATTTTCATCTAAATTTACTCAAATATAGATCCTACAAAAAATACTCAACAAAATCCAAAAAAAACGAAGTTGATTTCAAATAAATTTATTAAAATTTGACACTTCCGACTAAAATTTTTTTCACAATCCTAGAAATTGAAGTTATTTTCATCTAAATTTACTCAAATATAGATCCTACAAAAAAATACTCAACAAAATCCAAAAAAATCGAAGTTGGTTTCAAATAAATTTATTAAAATTTGACACCTCCAACTAAAATTTTTTTCACAATCCTAAAAATTGAAGTTATTTTCATCTAAATTTACTCAAATATAGATCCTACAAAAAATACTCAACAAAATAAAAAAAAAACGAAGTTGATTTCAAATAAATTTATTAAAATATGACACTTCCGACTAAAATTTTTTTCACAATCCTAAAAATTGGAGTTATTTTCATCTAAATTTACTCAAAT
Source organism: Andrena praecox (assembly GCA_963932275.1). Classification (NCBI taxonomy): domain Eukaryota; kingdom Metazoa; phylum Arthropoda; class Insecta; order Hymenoptera; family Andrenidae; genus Andrena; species Andrena praecox. Next base: position 18,180 of record CAWVQO010000567.1, read on the forward strand.
ATACATCCTAAAACAAAAATACTCGACAAAATAAAAAAAAATCGAAGTTGGTTTCAAATAAATTTATTAAAATTTGACACTTCCAACTAAAATTTTTTTCACAATCCTAGAAATTGAAGTTATTTTCATCTAAATTTACTCAAATATAGATCCTACAAAAAAATACTCAACAAAATAAAAAAAAAACGAAGTTGATTTCAAATAAATTTATTAAAATATGACACTTCCGACTAAAATTTTTTTCACAATCCTAAAAATTGGAGTTATTTTCATCTAAATTTACTCAAATATACATCCTAAAACAAAAATACTCGACAAAATAAAAAAAAATCGAAGTTGGTTTCAAATAAATTTATTAAAATTTGACACTTCCAACTAAAATTTTTTTCACAATCCTAGAAATTGAAGTTATTTTCATCTAAATTTACTCAAATATAGATCCTACAAAAAAATACTCAACAAAATCAAAAAAAATCGAAGTTGGTTTCAAATAAATTTATTAAAATTTGACACTTCCAACTAAAATTTTTTTCACAATCCTAAAAATTGAAGTTATTTTCATCTAAATTTACTCAAATATACATCCTACACCAAAAATACTCGACAAAATCCAAAAAAATCGAAGTTGGTTTCAAATAAATTTATTAAAATTTGACACTTCCAACTAAAATTTTTTTCACAATCCTAAAAATTGAAGTTGTTTCATCTAAATTTACTCAAATATAGATCCTACAAAAAAATACTCAACAAAATCCAAAAAAATCGGAGTTGATTTCAAATAAATTTATTAAAATTTGCCACTTGCAACTAAAATTTTTTTCACAATCCTAAAAATTGAAGTTATTTTCATCTAACTTTACTCAAATATACATCCTACAACAAAAATACTCGACAAAATCCAAAAAAATCGAAGTTGATTTCAAATAAATTAATTAAAATTTGACACTTCCAACTAAAATATTTTTCACAATCCAAAAAATGGTCGTTATTTTCATCTAAATTTACTCAAATATACATCCTACACCAAAAATACTCGACTAAGATAAAAAAAAATCGAAGTTGGTTTCAAATAAATTTATTAAAATTTGACGCTTCCAACTGAAATTTTTTTCACAATCCTAGAAATTGAAGTTATTTTCATCTAAATTTACTCAAATATACATCCTACACCAAAAATACTCGACAAAATCCAAAAAAATCGAAGTTGGTTTCAAATAAATTTAATAAAATTTGACACTTCCGACTAAAATTTTTTTCACAATCCTAGAAATTGAAGTTATTTTCATCTAAATTTACTCAAATATACATCCTACACCAAAAATACTCGACAAAATCCAAAAAAATCGAAGTTGGTTTCAAATAAATTTATTAAAATTTGACACTTCCAACTAAAATTTTTTTCACAATCCTAAAAATTGAAGTTGTTTCATCTAAATTTACTCAAATATAGATCCTACAAAAAAATACTCAACAAAATCCAAAAAAATCGGAGTTGATTTCAAATAAATTTATTAAAATTTGACACTTGCAACTAAAATTTTTTTCACAATCCTAAAAATTGAAGTTATTTTCATCTAACTTTACTCAAATATACATCCTACAACAAAAATACTCGACAAAATCCAAAAAAATCGAAGTTGATTTCAAATAAATTAATTAAAATTTGACACTTCCAACTAAAATATTTTTCACAATCCAAAAAATGGTCGTTATTTTCATCTAAATTTACTCAAATATACATCCTACACCAAAAATACTCGACAAAGATAAAAAAAAATCGAAGTTGGTTTCAAATAAATTTATTAAAATTTGACGCTTCCAACTGAAATTTTTTTCACAATCCTAGAAATTGAAGTTATTTTCATCTAAATTTACTCAAATATACATCCTACACCAAAAATACTCGACAAAATCCAAAAAAATCGAAGTTGGTTTCAAATAAATTTAATAAAATTTGACACTTCCGACTAAAATTTTTTTCACAATCCTAGAAATTGAAGTTATTTTCATCTAAATTTACTCAAATATACATCCTACACCAAAAATACTCGACAAAATCCAAAAAAATCGAAGTTGGTTTCAAATAAATTTATTAAAATTTGACACTTCCAACTAAAATTTTTTTCACAATCCTAAGAATTGAAGTTATTTTCATCTAAATTTACTCAAATATAGATCCTACAAAAAATACTCAACAAAATCCAAAAAAAACGAAGTTGATTTCAAATAAATTTATTAAAATTTGACACTTCCGACTAAAATTTTTTTCACAATCCTAGAAATTGAAGTTATTTTCATCTAAATTTACTCAAATATAGATCCTACAAAAAATACTCAACAAAATCCAAAAAAAACGAAGTTGATTTCAAATAAATTTATTAAAATTTGACACTTCCAACTAAAATTTTTTTCACAATCCAATAAATTTTCGTTATTTTCATCTAAATTTACTCAAATATACATCCTACAACAAAAATACTCGACAAAATAAAAAAAAATCGAAGTTGGTTTCAAATAAATTTATTAAAATTTGACACTTCCAACTAAATTTTTTTTCACAATCCTAGAAATTGAAGTTATTTTCATCTAAATTTACTCAAATATAGATCCTACAAAAAAATACTCAACAAAATACAAAAAAATCGAAGTTGGTTTCAAATAAATTTATTAAAATTTGACACTTCCAACTAAAATTTTTTTCACAATCCTAAAAATTGAAGTTATTTTCATCTAAATTTACTCAAATATACATCCTACACCAAAAATACTCGACAAAATCCAAAAAAATCGAAGTTGGTTTCAATTAAATTTATTAAAATTTGACACTTCCAACTAAAATTTTTTTCACAATCCTAAAAATTGAAGTTATTTTCATCTAAATTTACTCAAATATACATCCTACAAAAAAATACTCAACAAAAACAAAAAAAAATCGAAGTTGGTTTCAAATAAATTTATTAAAATTTGATACTTCCAACTAAAATTTTTTTCACAATCCTAAAAATTGAAGTTATTTTCATCTAAATTTACTCAAATATACATCCTACACCAAAAATACTCGACAAAATCCAAAAAAATCGAAGTTGGTTTCAAATAAATTTATTAAAATTTGACACTTCCAACTAAAATTTTTCACAATCCTAAAAATTGAAGTTGTTTCATCTAAATTTACTCAAATATAGATCCTACAAAAAAATACTCAACAAAATCCAAAAAAATCGGAGTTGATTTCAAATAAATTTATTAAAATTTGACACTTGCAACTAAAATTTTTTTCACAATCCTAAAAATTGAAGTTATTTTCATCTAACTTTACTCAAATATACATCCTACAACAAAAATACTCGACAAAATCCAAAAAAATCGAAGTTGATTTCAAATAAATTAATTAAAATTTGACACTTCCAACTAAAATATTTTTCACAATCCAAAAAATGGTCGTTATTTTCATCTAAATTTACTCAAATATACATCCTACACCAAAAATACTCGACAAAATAAAAAAAAATCGAAGTTGGTTTCAAATAAATTTATTAAAATTTGACACTTCCAACTAAATTTTTTTTCACAATCCTAGAAATTGAAGTTATTTTCATCTAAATTTACTCAAATATAGATCCTACAAAAAAATACTCAACAAAATACAAAAAAATCGAAGTTGGTTTCAAATAAATTTATTAAAATTTGACACTTCCAACTAAAATTTTTTTCACAATCCTAAAAATTGAAGTTATTTTCATCTAAATTTACTCAAATATACATCCTACACCAAAAATACTCGACAAAATCCAAAAAAATCGAAGTTGGTTTCAATTAAATTTATTAAAATTTGACACTTCCAACTAAAATTTTTTTCACAATCCTAAAAATTGAAGTTATTTTCATCTAAATTTACTCAAATATAGATCCTACAAAAAATACTCAACAAAATAAAAAAAAAACGAAGTTGATTTCAAATAAATTTATTAAAATATGACACTTCCGACTAAAATTTTTTTCACAATCCTAAAAATTGGAGTTATTTTCATCTAAATTTACTCAAATATACATCCTAAAACAAAAATACTCGACAAAATAAAAAAAAATCGAAGTTGGTTTCAAATAAATTTATTAAAATTTGACACTTCCAACTAAAATTTTTTTCACAATCCTAGAAATTGAAGTTATTTTCATCTAAATTTACTCAAATATACATCCTACAAAAAATACTCAACAAAAACAAAAAAAAATCGAAGTTGGTTTCAAATAAATTTATTAAAATTTGACACTTCCAACTAAAATTTTTTTCACAATCCTAAAAATTGAAGTTATTTTCATCTAAATTTACTCAAATATACATCCTACACCAAAAATACTCGACAAAATCCAAAAAAATCGAAGTTGGTTTCAAATAAATTTATTAAAATTTGACACTTCCAACTAAAATTTTTTTCACAATCCTAAAAATTGAAGTTGTTTCATCTAAATTTACTCAAATATAGATCCTACAAAAAAATACTCAACAAAATCCAAAAAAATCGGAGTTGATTTCAAATAAATTTATTAAAATTTGGCACTTGCAACTAAAATTTTTTTCACAATCCTAAAAATTGAAGTTATTTTCATCTAACTTTACTCAAATATACATCCTACAACAAAAATACTCGACAAAATCCGAAAAAATCGAAGTTGATTTCAAATAAATTAATTAAAATTTGACACTTCCAACTAAAATATTTTTCACAATCCAAAAAATGGTCGTTATTTTCATCTAAATTTACTCAAATATACATCCTACACCAAAAATACTCGACAAAATCAAAAAAAATCGAAGTTGGTTTCAAATAAATTTATTAAAATTTGACACTTCCAACTAAAATTTTTTTCACAATCCTAAAAATTGAAGTTGTTTCATCTAAATTTACTCAAATATAGATCCTACAAAAAAATACTCAACAAAATCCAAAAAAATCGGAGTTGATTTCAAATAAATTTATTAAAATTTGACACTTGCAACTAAAATTTTTTTCACAATCCTAAAAATTGAAGTTATTTTCATCTAACTTTACTCAAATATACATCCTACAACAAAAATACTCGACAAAATCCAAAAAAATCGAAGTTGATTTCAAATAAATTAATTAAAATTTGACACTTCCAACTAAAATATTTTTCACAATCCAAAAAATGGTCGTTATTTTCATCTAAATTTACTCAAATATACATCCTACACCAAAAATACTCGACAAAGATAAAAAAAAATCGAAGTTGGTTTCAAATAAATTTATTAAAATTTGACGCTTCCAACTGAAATTTTTTTCACAATCCTAGAAATTGAAGTTATTTTCATCTAAATTTACTCAAATATACATCCTACACCAAAAATACTCGACAAAATAAAAAAAAATCGAAGTTGGTTTCAAATAAATTTAATAAAATTTGACACTTCCGACTAAAATTTTTTTCACAATCCTAGAAATTGAAGTTATTTTCATCTAAATTTACTCAAATATACATCCTACACCAAAAATACTCGACAAAATCCAAAAAAATCGAAGTTGGTTTCAAATAAATTTATTAAAATTTGACACTTCCAACTAAAATTTTTTTCACAATCCTAAGAATTGAAGTTATTTTCATCTAAATTTACTGAAATATAGATCCTACAAAAAATACTCAACAAAATCAAAAAAAAACGAAGTTGATTTCAAATAAATTTATTAAAATTTGACACTTCCGACTAAAATTTTTTTCACAATCCTAGAAATTGAAGTTATTTTCATCTAAATTTACTCAAATATAGATCCTACAAAAAAATACTCAACAAAATCCAAAAAAATCGAAGTTGGTTTCAAATAAATTTATTAAAATTTGACACTTCCAACTAAAATTTTTTTCACAATCCAATAAATTGTCGTTATTTTCATCTAAATTTACTCAAATATAGATCCTACAACAAAAATACTCAACAAAATCCAAAAAAATCGAAGTTGATTCACAAATAAATTTATTAAAATTTGACACTTCCAACTAAACTTTTTTTCACAATCCAAAAAATTGAAGTTATTTTCATCTAAATTTACTCAAATATACATCCTACACCAAAAATACTCGACAAAATCCAAAAAAATCGAAGTTGGTTTCAAATAAATTTATTAAAATTTGACACTTCCAACTAAAATTTTTTTCACAATCCTAAAAATTGGAGTTATTTTCATCTAAATTTACTCAAATATACATCCTAAAACAAAAATACTCGACAAAATAAAAAAAAATCGACGTTGGTTTCAAATAAATTTATTAAAATTTGACACTTCCAACTAAAATTTTTTTCACAATCCTAAAAATTGAAGTTGTTTCATCTAAATTTACTCAAATATAGATCCTACAAAAAAATACTCAACAAAATCCAAAAAAATCGGAGTTGATTTCAAATAAATTTATTAAAATTTGACACTTGCAACTAAAATTTTTTTCACAATCCTAAAAATTGAAGTTATTTTCATCTAACTTTACTCAAATATACATCCTACAACAAAAATACTCGACAAAATCCAAAAAAATCGAAGTTGATTTCAAATAAATTAATTAAAATTTGACACTTCCAACTAAAATATTTTTCACAATCCAAAAAATGGTCGTTATTTTCATCTAAATTTACTCAAATATACATCCTACACCAAAAATACTCGACAAAGATAAAAAAAAATCGAAGTTGGTTTCAAATAAATTTATTAAAATTTGACGCTTCCAACTGAAATTTTTTTCACAATCCTAGAAATTGAAGTTATTTTCATCTAAATTTACTCAAATATACATCCTACACCAAAAATACTCGACAAAATCCAAAAAAATCGAAGTTGGTTTCAAATAAATTTAATAAAATTTGACACTTCCGACTAAAATTTTTTTCACAATCCTAGAAATTGAAGTTATTTTCATCTAAATTTACTCAAATATACATCCTACACCAAAAATACTCGACAAAATCCAAAAAAATCGAAGTTGGTTTCAAATAAATTTATTAAAATTTCACACTTCCAACTAAAATTTTTTTCACAATCCTAAGAATTGAAGTTATTTTCATCTAAATTTACTCAAATATAGATCCTACAAAAAATACTCAACAAAATCCAAAAAAAACGAAGTTGGTTTCAAATAAATTTATTAAAATTTGACACTTCCAACTAAAATTTTTTTCACAATCCTAAAAATTGAAGTTATTTTCATCTAAATTTACTCAAATATACATCCTACACCAAAAATACTCGACAAAATCCAAAAAAATCGAAGTTGGTTTCAATTAAATTTATTAAAATTTGACACTTCCAACTAAAATTTTTTTCACAATCCTAAAAATTGAAGTTATTTTCATCTAAATTTACTCAAATATAGATCCTACAAAAAATACTCAACAAAATAAAAAAAAACGAAGTTGATTTCAAATAAATTTATTAAAATATGACACTTCCGACTAAAATTTTTTTCACAATCCTAAAAATTGGAGTTATTTTCATCTAAATTTACTCAAATATACATCCTAAAACAAAAATACTCGACAAAATAAAAAAAAATCGAAGTTGGTTTCAAATAAATTTATTAAAATTTGACACTTCCAACTAAAATTTTTTTCACAATCCTAGAAATTGAAGTTATTTTCATCTAAATTTACTCAAATATAGATCCTACAAAAAATACTCAACAAAATAAAAAAAAAACGAAGTTGGTTTCAAATTAATTTATTAAAATTTGACGCTTCCAACTAAAATTTTTTTCACAATCCTAGAAATTGAAGTTATTTTCATCTAAATTTACTCAAATATACATCCTACACCAAAAATACTCGACAAAATCCAAAAAAATCGAAGTTGGTTTCAAATAAATTTAATAAAATTTGACACTTCCGACTAAAATTTTTTTCACAATCCTAGAAATTGAAGTTATTTTCATCTAAATTTACTCAAATATACATCCTACACCAAAAATAATCGACAAAATCCAAAAAAATCGAAGTTGGTTTCAAATAAATTTATTAAAATTTGACACTTGCAACTAAAATTTTTTTCACAATCCTAAGAATTGAAGTTATTTTCATCTAAATTTACTCAAATATAGATCCTACAAAAAATACTCAACAAAATCCAAAAAAAAACGAAGTTGATTTCAAATAAATTTATTAAAATTTGACACTTCCGACTAAAATTTTTTTCACAATCCTAGAAATTGAAGTTATTTTCATCTAAATTTACTCAAATATAGGTCCTACAAAAAAATACTCAACAAAATCCAAAAAAATCGAAGTTGGTTTCAAATAAATTTATTAAAATTTGACACTTCCAACTAAAATTTTTTTCACAATCCTAAAAATTGAAGTTATTTTCATCTAAATTTACTCAAATATAGATCCTACAAAAAATACTCAACAAAATAAAAAAAAAACGAAGTTGATTTCAAATAAATTTATTAAAATATGACACTTCCGACTAAAATTTTTTTCACAATCCTAAAAATTGGAGTTATTTTCATCTAAATTTACTCAAATATACATCCTAAAACAAAAATACTCGACAAAATAAAAAAAAATCGAAGTTGGTTTCAAATAAATTTATTAAAATTTGACACTTCCAACTAAAATTTTTTTCACAATCCTAGAAATTGAAGTTATTTTCATCTAAATTTACTCAAATATAGATCCTACAAAAAAATACTCAACAAAATCAAAAAAAATCGAAGTTGGTTTCAAATAAATTTATTAAAATTTGACACTTCCAACTAAATTTTTTTTCACAATCCTAAAAATTGAAGTTATTTTCATCTAAATTTACTCAAATATACATCCTACACCAAAAATACTCGACAAAATCCAAAAAAATCGAAGTTGGTTTCAAATAAATTTATTAAAATTTGACACTTCCAACTAAAATTTTTTTCACAATCCTAAAAATTGAAGTTGTTTCATCTAAATTTACTCAAATATAGATCCTACAAAAAAATACTCAACAAAATCCAAAAAAATCGGAGTTGATTTCAAATAAATTTATTAAAATTTGCCACTTGCAACTAAAATTTTTTTCACAATCCTAAAAATTGAAGTTATTTTCATCTAACTTTACTCAAATATACATCCTACAACAAAAATACTCGACAAAATCCAAAAAAATCGAAGTTGATTTCAAATAAATTAATTAAAATTTGACACTTCCAACTAAAATATTTTTCACAATCCAAAAAATGGTCGTTATTTTCATCTAAATTTACTCAAATATACATCCTACACCAAAAATACTCGACAAAGATAAAAAAAAATCGAAGTTGGTTTCAAATAAATTTATTAAAATTTGACGCTTCCAACTGAAATTTTTTTCACAATCCTAGAAATTGAAGTTATTTTCATCTAAATTTACTCAAATATACATCCTACACCAAAAATACTCGACAAAATCCAAAAAAATCGAAGTTGGTTTCAAATAAATTTAATAAAATTTGACACTTCCGACTAAAATTTTTTTCACAATCCTAGAAATTGAAGTTATTTTCATCTAAATTTACTCAAATATACATCCTACACCAAAAATACTCGACAAAATCCAAAAAAATCGAAGTTGGTTTCAAATAAATTTATTAAAATTTGACACTTCCAACTAAAATTTTTTTCACAATCCTAAGAATTGAAGTTATTTTCATCTAAATTTACTGAAATATAGATCCTACAAAAAATACTCAACAAAATCCAAAAAAAACGAAGTTGATTTCAAATAAATTTATTAAAATTTGACACTTCCGACTAAAATTTTTTTCACAATCCTAGAAATTGAAGTTATTTTCATCTAAATTTACTCAAATATAGATCCTACAAAAAAATACTCAACAAAATCCAAAAAAATCGAAGTTGGTTTCAAATAAATTTATTAAAATTTGACACTTCCAACTAAAATTTTTTTCACAATCCAATAAATTGTCGTTATTTGCATCTAAATTTACTCAAATATAGATCCTACAACAAAAATACTCAACAAAATCCAAAAAAATCGAAGTTGATTCACAAATAAATTTATTAAAATTTGACACTTCCAACTAAACTTTTTTTCACAATCCAAAAAATTGAAGTTATTTTCATCTAAATTTACTCAAATATACATCCTACACCAAAAATACTCGACAAAATCCAAAAAAATCGAAGTTGGTTTCAAATAAATTTATTAAAATATGACACTTCCGACTAAAATTTTTTTCACAATCCTAAAAATTGGAGTTATTTTCATCTAAATTTACTCAAATATACATCCTAAAACAAAAATACTCGACAAAATAAAAAAAAATCGAAGTTGGTTTCAAATAAATTTATTAAAATTTGACACTTCCAACTAAAATTTTTTTCACAATCCTAGAAATTGAAGTTATTTTCATCTAAATTTACTCAAATATACATCCTACAAAAAAATACTCAACAAAAACAAAAAAAAATCGAAGTTGGTTTCAAATAAATTTATTAAAATTTGACACTTCCAACTAAAATTTTTTTCACAATCCTAAAAATTGAAGTTATTTTCATCTAAATTTACTCAAATATACATCCTACACCAAAAATACTCGACAAAATCCAAAAAAATCGAAGTTGGTTTCAAATAAATTTATTAAAATTTGACACTTCCAACTAAAATTTTTTTCACAATCCTAAAAATTGAAGTTGTTTCATCTAAATTTACTCAAATATAGATCCTACAAAAAAATACTCAACAAAATCCAAAAAAATCGGAGTTGATTTCAAATAAATTTATTAAAATTTGACACTTGCAACTAAAATTTTTTCACAATCCTAAAAATTGAAGTTATTTTCATCTAACTTTACTCAAATATACATCCTACAACAAAAATACTCGACAAAATCCAAAAAAATCGAAGTTGATTTCAAATAAATTAATTAAAATTTGACACTTCCAACTAAAATATTTTTCACAATCCAAAAAATGGTCGTTATTTTCATCTAAATTTACTCAAATATACATCCTACACCAAAAATACTCGACAAAATAAAAAAAAATCGAAGTTGGTTTCAAATAAATTTATTAAAATTTGACGCTTCCAACTAAAATTTTTTTCACAATCCTAGAAATTGAAGTTATTTTCATCTAAATTTACTCAAATATACATCCTACACCAAAAATACTCGACAAAATCCAAAAAAATCGAAGTTGGTTTCAAATAAATTTATTAAAATTTGACACTTCCAACTAAAATTTTTTTCAAAATCCTAGAAATTGAAGTTATTTTCATCTAAATTTACTCAAATATACATCCTACACCAAAAATACTCGACAAAATCCAAAAAAATCGAAGTTGGTTTCAAATAAATTTATTAAAATTTGACACTTCCAACTAAAATTTTTTTCACAATCCTAAAAATTGAAGTTATTTTCATCTAAATTTACTCAAATATAGATCCTACAAAAAATACTCAACAAAATCCAAAAAAAACGAAGTTGGTTTCAAATTAATTTATTAAAATTTGACGCTTCCAACTAAAATTTTTTTCACAATCCTAGAAATTGAAGTTATTTTCATCTAAATTTACTCAAATATACATCCTACACCAAAAATACTCGACAAAATCCAAAAAAATCGAAGTTGGTTTCAAATAAATTTAATAAAATTTGACACTTCCGACTAAAATTTTTTTCACAATCCTAGAAATTGAAGTTATTTTCATCTAAATTTACTCAAATATACATCCTACACCAAAAATACTCGACAAAATCCAAAAAAATCGAAGTTGGTTTCAAATAAATTTATTAAAATTTGACACTTCCAACTAAAATTTTTTTCACAATCCTAAGAATTGAAGTTATTTTCATCTAAATTTACTCAAATATAGATCCTACAAAAAATACTCAACAAAATAAAAAAAAAACGAAGTTGATTTCAAATAAATTTATTAAAATTTGACACTTCCGACTAAAATTTTTTTCACAATCCTAGAAATTGAAGTTATTTTCATCTAAATTTACTCAAATATACATCCTAAAACAAAAATACTCGACAAAATAAAAAAAAATCGAAGTTGGTTTCAAATAAATTTATTAAAATTTGACACTTCCAACTAAAATTTTTTTCACAATCCTAGAAATTGAAGTTATTTTCATCTAAATTTACTCAAATATACATCCTACACCAAAAATACTCGACAAAATCCAAAAAAATCGAAGTTGGTTTCAAATAAATTTATTAAAATTTGACACTTCCAACTAAAATTTTTTTCAAAATCCTAGAAATTGAAGTTATTTTCATCTAAATTTACTCAAATATACATCCTACACCAAAAATACTCGACAAAATCAAAAAAAATCGAAGTTGGTTTCAAATAAATTTATTAAAATTTGACACTTCCAACTAAAATTTTTTTCACAATCCTAAAAATTGAAGTTATTTTCATCTAAATTTACTCAAATATAGATCCTACAAAAAATACTCAACAAAATCCAAAAAAAAACGAAGTTGGTTTCAAATTAATTTATTAAAATTTGACCCTTCCAACTAAAATTTTTTTCACAATCCTAAAAATTGAAGTTATTTTCATCTAAATTTACTCAAATATACATCCTACACCAAAAATACTCGACAAAATCCAAAAAAATCGAAGTTGGTTTCAAATAAATTTATTAAAATTTGACACTTCCAACTAAAATTTTTTTCAAAATCCTAGAAATTGAAGTTATTTTCATCTAAATTTACTCAAATATACATCCTACACCAAAAATACTCGACAAAATCCAAAAAAATCGAAGTTGGTTTCAAATAAATTTATTAAAATTTGACACTTCCAACTAAAATTTTTTTCACAATCCTAAAAATTGAAGTTATTTTCATCTAAATTTACTCAAATATAGATCCTACAAAAAATACTCAACAAAATCCAAAAAAAACGAAGTTGGTTTCAAATTAATTTATTAAAATTTGACGCTTCCAACTAAAATTTTTTTCACAATCCTAGAAATTGAAGTTATTTTCATCTAAATTTACTCAAATATACATCCTACACCAAAAATACTCGACAAAATCCAAAAAAATCGAAGTTGGTTTCAAATAAATTTAATAAAATTTGACACTTCCGACTAAAATTTTTTTCACAATCCTAGAAATTGAAGTTATTTTCATCTAAATTTACTCAAATATACATCCTACACCAAAAATAATCGACAAAATCCAAAAAAATCGAAGTTGGTTTCAAATAAATTTATTAAAATTTGACACTTCCAACTAAAATTTTTTTCACAATCCTAAGAATTGAAGTTATTTTCATCTAAATTTACTCAAATATAGATCCTACAAAAAATACTCAACAAAATCCAAAAAAAACGAAGTTGATTTCAAATAAATTTATTAAAATTTGACACTTCCGACTAAAATTTTTTTCACAATCCTAGAAATTGAAGTTATTTTCATCTAAATTTACTCAAATATAGATCCTACAAAAAAATACTCAACAAAATCCAAAAAAATCGAAGTTGGTTTCAAATAAATTTATTAAAATTTGACACTTCCAACTAAAATTTTTTTCACAATCCTAAAAATTGAAGTTATTTTCATCTAAATTTACTCAAATATAGATCCTACAAAAAATACTCAACAAAATAAAAAAAAAACGAAGTTGATTTCAAATAAATTTATTAAAATATGACACTTCCGACTAAAATTTTTTTCACAATCCTAAAAATTGGAGTTATTTTCATCTAAATTTACTCAAATATACATCCTAAAAAAAAATATTCGACAAAATAAAAAAAAATCGAAGTTGGTTTCAAATAAATTTATTCAAATTTGACACTTCCAACTAAAATTTTTTTCACAATCCTAGAAATTGAAGTTATTTTCATCTAAATTTACTCAAATATAGATCCTACAAAAAAATACTCAACAAAATAAAAAAAAATCGAAGTTGGTTTCAAATAAATTTATTAAAATTTGACACTTCCAACTAAAATTTTTTTCACAATCCTAAAAATTGAAGTTATTTTCATCTAAATTTACTCAAATATACATCCTACACCAAAAATACTCGACAAAATCCAAAAAAATCGAAGTTGGTTTCAAATAAATTTATTAAAATTTGACACTTCCAACTAAAATTTTTTTCACAATCCTAAAAATTGAAGTTGTTTCATCTAAATTTACTCAAATATAGATCCTACAAAAAAATACTCAACAAAATCCAAAAAAATCGGAGTTGATTTCAAATAAATTTATTAAAATTTGCCACTTGCAACTAAAATTTTTTTCACAATCCTAAAAATTGAAGTTATTTTCATCTAACTTTACTCAAATATACATCCTACAACAAAAATACTCGACAAAATCCAAAAAAATCGAAGTTGATTTCAAATAAATTAATTAAAATTTGACACTTCCAACTAAAATATTTTTCACAATCCAAAAAATGGTCGTTATTTTCATCTAAATTTACTCAAATATACATCCTACACCAAAAATACTCGACAAAGATAAAAAAAAATCGAAGTTGGTTTCAAATAAATTTATTAAAATTTGACGCTTCCAACTGAAATTTTTTTCACAATCCTAGAAATTGAAGTTATTTTCATCTAAATTTACTCAAATATACATCCTACACCAAAAATACTCGACAAAATCCAAAAAAATCGAAGTTGGTTTCAAATAAATTTAATAAAATTTTACACTTCCGACTAAAATTTTTTTCACAATCCTAGAAATTGAAGTTATTTTCATCTAAATTTACTCAAATATACATCCTACACCAAAAATACTCGACAAAATCCAAAAAAATCGAAGTTGGTTTCAAATAAATTTATTAAAATTTGACACTTCCAACTAAAATTTTTTTCACAATCCTAAGAATTGAAGTTATTTTCATCTAAATTTACTGAAATATAGATCCTACAAAAAATACTCAACAAAATCCAAAAAAAACGAAGTTGATTTCAAATAAATTTATTAAAATTTGACACTTCCGACTAAAATTTTTTTCACAATCCTAGAAATTGAAGTTATTTTCATCTAAATTTACTCAAATATAGATCCTACAAAAAAATACTCAACAAAATCCAAAAAAATCGAAGTTGGTTTCAAATAAATTTATTAAAATTTGACACTTCCAACTAAAATTTTTTTCCCAATCCAATAAATTGTCGTTATTTGCATCTAAATTTACTCAAATATAGATCCTACAACAAAAATACTCAACAAAATCCAAAAAAATCGAAGTTGATTCACAAATAAATTTATTAAAATTTGACACTTCCAACTAAACTTTTTTTCACAATCCAAAAAATTGAAGTTATTTTCATCTAAATTTACTCAAATATACATCCTACACCAAAAATACTCGACAAAATCCAAAAAAATCGGAGTTGATTTCAAATAAATTTATTAAAATTTGACACTTCCAACTAAAATTTTTTTCACAATCCAAAAAATTGAAGTTATTTTCATCTAAATTTACTCAAATATACATCCTACACCAAAAATACTCGACAAAATCCAAAAAAATCGGAGTTGATTTCAAATAAATTTATTAAAATTTGACACTTCCAACTAAAATTTTTTTCACAATCCTAAAAATTGAAGTTATTTTCATCTAAATTTACTCAAATATACATCCTACACCAAAAATACTCGACAAAATCCAAAAAAATCGAAGTTGGTTTCAAATAAATTTATTAAAATTTGACACTTCCAACTAAAATTTTTTTCACAATCCTAAAAATTGAAGTTGTTTCATCTAAATTTACTCAAATATAGATCCTACAAAAAAATACTCAACAAAATCCAAAAAAATCGGAGTTGATTTCAAATAAATTTATTAAAATTTGACACTTGCAACTAAAATTTTTTCACAATCCTAAAAATTGAAGTTATTTTCATCTAACTTTACTCAAATATACATCCTACAACAAAAACACTCGACAAAATCCAAAAAAATCGAAGTTGATTTCAAATAAATTAATTAAAATTTGACACTTCCAACTAAAATATTTTTCACAATCCAAAAAATGGTCGTTATTTTCATCTAAATTTACTCAAATATACATCCTACACCAAAAATACTCGACAAAATCAAAAAAAATCGAAGTTGGTTTCAAATAAATTTATTAAAATTTGACGCTTCCAACTAAAATTTTTTTCACAATCCTAGAAATTGAAGTTATTTTCATCTAAATTTACTCAAATATACATCCTACACCAAAAATACTCGACAAAATCCAAAAAAATCGAAGTTGGTTTCAAATAAATTTATTAAAATTTGACACTTCCAACTAAAATTTTTTTCACAATCCTAAAAATTGAAGTTATTTTCATCTAAATTTACTCAAATATAGATCCTACAAAAAATACTCAACAAAATCCAAAAAAAACGAAGTTGGTTTCAAATTAATTTATTAAAATTTGACGCTTCCAACTAAAATTTTTTTCACAATCCTAGAAATTGAAGTTATTTTCATCTAAATTTACTCAAATATACATCCTACACCAAAAATACTCGACAAAATCCAAAAAAATCGAAGTTGGTTTCAAATAAATTTAATAAAATTTGACACTTCCGACTAAAATTTTTTTCACAATCCTAGAAATTGAAGTTATTTTCATCTAAATTTACTCAAATATACATCCTACACCAAAAATACTCGACAAAATCCAAAAAAATCGAAGTTGGTTTCAAATAAATTTATTAAAATTTGACACTTCCAACTAAAATTTTTTTCACAATCCTAAGAATTGAAGTTATTTTCATCTAAATTTACTCAAATATAGATCCTACAAAAAATACTCAACAAAATAAAAAAAAAACGAAGTTGATTTCAAATAAATTTATTAAAATTTGACACTTCCGACTAAAATTTTTTTCACAATCCTAGAAATTGAAGTTATTTTCATCTAAATTTACTCAAATATAGATCCTACAAAAAAATACTCAACAAAATCCAAAAAAATCGAAGTTGGTTTCAAATAAATTTATTAAAATTTGACACTTCCAACTAAAATTTTTTTCACAATCCTAAAAATTGAAGTTATTTTCATCTAAATTTACTCAAATATAGATCCTACAAAAAATACTCAACAAAATAAAAAAAAAACGAAGTTGATTTCAAATAAATTTATTAAAATATGACACTTCCGACTAAAATTTTTTTCACAATCCTAAAAATTGGAGTTATTTTCATCTAAATTTACTCAAATATACATCCTAAAACAAAAATACTCGACAAAATAAAAAAAAATCGAAGTTGGTTTCAAATAAATTTATTAAAATTTGACACTTCCAACTAAAATTTTTTTCACAATCCTAGAAATTGAAGTTATTTTCATCTAAATTTACTCAAATATAGATCCTACAAAAAAATACTCAACAAAATCAAAAAAAATCGAAGTTGGTTCCAAATAAATTTATTAAAATTTGACACTTCCAACTAAAATTTTTTTCACAATCCTAAAAATTGAAGTTATTTTCATCTAAATTTACTCAAATATACATCCTACACCAAAAATACTCGACAAAATCCAAAAAAATCGAAGTTGGTTTCAAATAAATTTATTAAAATTTGACACTTCCAACTAAAATTTTTTTCACAATCCTAAAAATTGAAGTTGTTTCATCTAAATTTACTCAAATATAGATCCTACAAAAAAATACTCAACAAAATCCAAAAAAATCGGAGTTGATTTCAAATAAATTTATTAAAATTTGACACTTGCAACTAAAATTTTTTTCACAATCCTAAAAATTGAAGTTATTTTCATCTAACTTTACTCAAATATACATCCTACAACAAAAATACTCGACAAAATCCAAAAAAATCGAAGTTGATTTCAAATAAATTAATTAAAATTTGACACTTCCAACTAAAATATTTTTCACAATCCTAAAAATTGAAGTTGTTTCATCTAAATTTACTCAAATATAGATCCTACAAAAAAATACTCAACAAAATCCAAAAAAATCGGAGTTGATTTCAAATAAATTTATTAAAATTTGACACTTGCAACTAAAATTTTTTTCACAATCCTAAAAATTGAAGTTATTTTCATCTAACTTTACTCAAATATACATCCTACAACAAAAATACTCGACAAAATCCAAAAAAATCGAAGTTGATTTCAAATAAATTAATTAAAATTTGACACTTCCAACTAAAATATTTTTCACAATCCAAAAAATGGTCGTTATTTTCATCTAAATTTACTCAAATATACATCCTACACCAAAAATACTCGACAAAGATAAAAAAAAATCGAAGTTGGTTTCAAATAAATTTATTAAAATTTGACGCTTCCAACTGAAATTTTTTTCACAATCCTAGAAATTGAAGTTATTTTCATCTAAATTTACTCAAATATACATCCTACACCAAAAATACTCGACAAAATCCAAAAAAATCGAAGTTGGTTTCAAATAAATTTAATAAAATTTGACACTTCCGACTAAAATTTTTTTCACAATCCTAGAAATTGAAGTTATTTTCATCTAAATTTACTCAAATATACATCCTACACCAAAAATAATCGACAAAATCCAAAAAAATCGAAGTTGGTTTCAAATAAATTTATTAAAATTTGACACTTCCAACTAAAATTTTTTTCACAATCCTAAGAATTGAAGTTATTTTCATCTAAATTTACTCAAATATAGATCCTACAAAAAATACTCAACAAAATCCAAAAAAAACGAAGTTGATTTCAAATAAATTTATTAAAATTTGACACTTCCGACTAAAATTTTTTTCACAATCCTAGAAATTGAAGTTATTTTCATCTAAATTTACTCAAATATAGATCCTACAAAAAAATACTCAACAAAATCCAAAAAAATCGAAGTTGGTTTCAAATAAATTTATTAAAATTTGACACTTCCAACTAAAATTTTTTTCACAATCCTAAAAATTGAAGTTATTTTCATCTAAATTTACTCAAATATAGATCCTACAAAAAATACTCAACAAAATAAAAAAAAAACGAAGTTGATTTCAAATAAATTTATTAAAATATGACACTTCCGACTAAAATTTTTTTCACAATCCTAAAAATTGGAGTTATTTTCATCTAAATTTACTCAAATATACATCCTAAAACAAAAATACTCGACAAAATAAAAAAAAATCGAAGTTGGTTTCAAATAAATTTATTAAAATTTGACACTTCCAACTAAAATTTTTTTCACAATCCTAGAAATTGAAGTTATTTTCATCTAAATTTACTCAAATATAGATCCTACAAAAAAATACTCAACAAAATCAAAAAAAATCGAAGTTGGTTTCAAATAAATTTATTAAAATTTGACACTTCCAACTAAAATTTTTTTCACAATCCTAAAAATTGAAGTTATTTTCATCTAAATTTACTCAAATATACATCCTACACCAAAAATACTCGACAAAATCCAAAAAAATCGAAGTTGGTTTCAAATAAATTTATTAAAATTTGACACTTCCAACTAAAATTTTTTTCACAATCCTAAAAATTGAAGTTGTTTCATCTAAATTTACTCAAATATAGATCCTACAAAAAAATACTCAACAAAATCCAAAAAAATCGGAGTTGATTTCAAATAAATTTATTAAAATTTGCCACTTGCAACTAAAATTTTTTTCACAATCCTAAAAATTGAAGTTATTTTCATCTAACTTTACTCAAATATACATCCTACAACAAAAATACTCGACAAAATCCAAAAAAATCGAAGTTGATTTCAAATAAATTAATTAAAATTTGACACTTCCAACTAAAATATTTTTCACAATCCAAAAAATGGTCGTTATTTTCATCTAAATTTACTCAAATATACATCCTACACCAAAAATACTCGACAAAGATAAAAAAAAATCGAAGTTGGTTTCAAATAAATTTATTAAAATTTGACGCTTCCAACTGAAATTTTTTTCACAATCCTAGAAATTGAAGTTATTTTCATCTAAATTTACTCAAATATACATCCTACACCAAAAATACTCGACAAAATCCAAAAAAATCGAAGTTGGTTTCAAATAAATTTAATAAAATTTGACACTTCCGACTAAAATTTTTTTCACAATCCTAGAAATTGAAGTTATTTTCATCTAAATTTACTCAAATATACATCCTACACCAAAAATACTCGACAAAATCCAAAAAAATCGAAGTTGGTTTCAAATAAATTTATTAAAATTTGACACTTCCAACTAAAATTTTTTTCACAATCCTAAGAATTGAAGTTATTTTCATCTAAATTTACTGAAATATAGATCCTACAAAAAATACTCAACAAAATCCAAAAAAAACGAAGTTGATTTCAAATAAATTTATTAAAATTTGACACTTCCGACTAAAATTTTTTTCACAATCCTAGAAATTGAAGTTATTTTCATCTAAATTTACTCAAATATAGATCCTACAAAAAAATACTCAACAAAATCCAAAAAAATCGAAGTTGGTTTCAAATAAATTTATTAAAATTTGACACTTCCAACTAAAATTTTTTTCACAATCCAATAAATTGTCGTTATTTGCATCTAAATTTACTCAAATATAGATCCTACAACAAAAATACTCAACAAAATCCAAAAAAATCGAAGTTGATTCACAAATAAATTTATTAAAATTTGACACTTCCAACTAAACTTTTTTTCACAATCCAAAAAATTGAAGTTATTTTCATCTAAATTTACTCAAATATACATCCTACACCAAAAATACTCGACAAAATCCAAAAAAATCGAAGTTGGTTTCAAATAAATTTATTAAAATTTGACACTTCCAACTAAAATTTTTTTCACAATCCTAAAAATTGAAGTTGTTTCATCTAAATTTACTCAAATATAGATCCTACAAAAAAATACTCAACAAAATCCAAAAAAATCGGAGTTGATTTCAAATAAATTTATTAAAATTTGACACTTCCAACTAAAATTTTTTTCACAATCCTAAAAATTGAAGTTATTTTCATCTAAATTTACTCAAATATAGATCCTACAAAAAATACTCAACAAAATAAAAAAAAAACGAAGTTGATTTCAAATAAATTTATTAAAATATGACACTTCCGACTAAAATTTTTTTCACAATCCTAAAAATTGGAGTTATTTTCATCTAAATTTACTCAAATATACATCCTAAAACAAAAATACTCGACAAAATAAAAAAAAATCGAAGTTGGTTTCAAATAAATTTATTAAAATTTGACACTTCCAACTAAAATTTTTTTCACAATCCTAGAAATTGAAGTTATTTTCATCTAAATTTACTCAAATATACATCCTACAAAAAAATACTCAACAAAAACAAAAAAAAATCGAAGTTGGTTTCAAATAAATTTATTAAAATTTGACACTTCCAACTAAAATTTTTTTCACAATCCTAAAAATTGAAGTTATTTTCATCTAAATTTACTCAAATATACATCCTACACCAAAAATACTCGACAAAATCCAAAAAAATCGAAGTTGGTTTCAAATAAATTTATTAAAATTTGACACTTCCAACTAAAATTTTTTTCACAATCCTAAAAATTGAAGTTGTTTCATCTAAATTTACTCAAATATAGATCCTACAAAAAAATACTCAACAAAATCCAAAAAAATCGGAGTTGATTTCAAATAAATTTATTAAAATTTGACACTTGCAACTAAAATTTTTTTCACAATCCTAAAAATTGAAGTTATTTTCATCTAACTTTACTCAAATATACATCCTACAACAAAAATACTCGACAAAATCCAAAAAAATCGAAGTTGATTTCAAATAAATTAATTAAAATTTGACACTTCCAACTAAAATATTTTTCACAATCCAAAAAATGGTCGTTATTTTCATCTAAATTTACTCAAATATACATCCTACACCAAAAATACTCGACAAAATAAAAAAAAATCGAAGTTGGTTTCAAATAAATTTATTAAAATTTGACGCTTCCAACTAAAATTTTTTTCACAATCCTAGAAATTGAAGTTATTTTCATCTAAATTTACTCAAATATACATCCTACACCAAAAATACTCGACAAAATCCAAAAAAATCGAAGTTGGTTTCAAATAAATTTATTAAAATTTGACACTTCCAACTAAAATTTTTTTCAAAATCCTAGAAATTGAAGTTATTTTCATCTAAATTTACTCAAATATACATCCTACACCAAAAATACTCGACAAAATCCAAAAAAATCGAAGTTGGTTTCAAATAAATTTATTAAAATTTGACACTTCCAACTAAAATTTTTTTCACAATCCTAAAAATTGAAGTTATTTTCATCTAAATTTACTCAAATATAGATCCTACAAAAAATACTCAACAAAATCCAAAAAAAACGAAGTTGGTTTCAAATTAATTTATTAAAATTTGACGCTTCCAACTAAAATTTTTTTCACAATCCTAGAAATTGAAGTTATTTTCATCTAAATTTACTCAAATATACATCCTACACCAAAAATACTCGACAAAATCCAAAAAAATCGAAGTTGGTTTCAAATAAATTTAATAAAATTTGACACTTCCGACTAAAATTTTTTTCACAATCCTAGAAATTGAAGTTATTTTCATCTAAATTTACTCAAATATACATCCTACACCAAAAATACTCGACAAAATCCAAAAAAATCGAAGTTGGTTTCAAATAAATTTATTAAAATTTGACACTTCCAACTAAAATTTTTTTCACAATCCTAAGAATTGAAGTTATTTTCATCTAAATTTACTCAAATATAGATCCTACAAAAAATACTCAACAAAATAAAAAAAAAACGAAGTTGATTTCAAATAAATTTATTAAAATTTGACACTTCCGACTAAAATTTTTTTCACAATCCTAGAAATTGAAGTTATTTTCATCTAAATTTACTCAAATATAGATCCTACAAAAAATACTCAACAAAATCCAAAAAAATCGAAGTTGGTTTCAAATAAATTTATTAAAATTTGACACTTCCAACTAAAATTTTTTTCACAATCCTAAAAATTGAAGTTATTTTCATCTAAATTTACTCAAATATAGATCCTACAAAAAATACTCAACAAAATAAAAAAAAAACGAAGTTGATTTCAAATAAATTTATTAAAATATGACACTTCCGACTAAAATTTTTTTCACAATCCTAAAAATTGAAGTTATTTTCATCTAAATTTACTCAAATATAGATCCTACAAAAAATACTCAACAAAATCCAAAAAAAACGAAGTTGGTTTCAAATTAATTTATTAAAATTTGACGCTTCCAACTAAAATTTTTTTCACAATCCTAGAAATTGAAGTTATTTTCATCTAAATTTACTCAAATATACATCCTACACCAAAAATACTCGACAAAATCCAAAAAAATCGAAGTTGGTTTCAAATAAATTTAATAAAATTTGACACTTCCGACTAAAATTTTTTTCACAATCCTAGAAATTGAAGTTATTTTCATCTAAATTTACTCAAATATACATCCTACACCAAAAATACTCGACAAAATCCAAAAAAATCGAAGTTGGTTTCAAATAAATTTATTAAAATTTGACACTTCCAACTAAAATTTTTTTCACAATCCTAAAAATTGAAGTTATTTTCATCTAAATTTACTCAAATATACATCCTACACCAAAAATACTCGACAAAATCCAAAAAAATCGAAGTTGGTTTCAAATAAATTTATTAAAATTTGACACTTCCAACTAAAATTTTTTTCACAATCCTAAAAATTGAAGTTGTTTCATCTAAATTTACTCAAATATAGATCCTACAAAAAAATACTCAACAAAATCCAAAAAAATCGGAGTTGATTTCAAATAAATTTATTAAAATTTGCCACTTGCAACTAAAATTTTTTTCACAATCCTAAAAATTGAAGTTATTTTCATCTAACTTTACTCAAATATACATCCTACAACAAAAATACTCGACAAAATCCAAAAAAATCGAAGTTGATTTCAAATAAATTAATTAAAATTTGACACTTCCAACTAAAATATTTTTCACAATCCAAAAAATGGTCGTTATTTTCATCTAAATTTACTCAAATATACATCCTACACCAAAAATACTCGACAAAGATAAAAAAAAATCGAAGTTGGTTTCAAATAAATTTATTAAAATTTGACGCTTCCAACTGAAATTTTTTTCACAATCCTAGAAATTGAAGTTATTTTCATCTAAATTTACTCAAATATACATCCTACACCAAAAATACTCGACAAAATCCAAAAAAATCGAAGTTGGTTTCAAATAAATTTAATAAAATTTGACACTTCCGACTAAAATTTTTTTCACAATCCTAGAAATTGAAGTTATTTTCATCTAAATTTACTCAAATATACATCCTAAAACAAAAATACTCGACAAAATAAAAAAAAATCGAAGTTGGTTTCAAATAAATTTATTAAAATTTGACACTTCCAACTAAAATTTTTTTCACAATCCTAGAAATTGAAGTTATTTTCATCTAAATTTACTCAAATATACATCCTACAAAAAAATACTCAACAAAAACAAAAAAAAATCGAAGTTGGTTTCAAATAAATTTATTAAAATTTGACACTTCCAACTAAAATTTTTTTCACAATCCTAAAAATTGAAGTTATTTTCATCTAAATTTACTCAAATATACATCCTACACCAAAAATACTCGACAAAATCCAAAAAAATCGAAGTTGGTTTCAAATAAATTTATTAAAATTTGACACTTCCAACTAAAATTTTTTTCACAATCCTAAAAATTGAAGTTGTTTCATCTAAATTTACTCAAATATAGATCCTACAAAAAAATACTCAACAAAATCCAAAAAAATCGGAGTTGATTTCAAATAAATTTATTAAAATTTGACACTTGCAACAAAAATTTTTTTCACAATCCTAAAAATTGAAGTTATTTTCATCTAACTTTACTCAAATATACATCCTACAACAAAAATACTCGACAAAATCCAAAAAAATCGAAGTTGATTTCAAATAAATTAATTAAAATTTGACACTTCCAACTAAAATATTTTTCACAATCCAAAAAATGGTCGTTATTTTCATCTAAATTTACTCAAATATACATCCTACACCAAAAATACTCGACAAAATAAAAAAAAATCGAAGTTGGTTTCAAATAAATTTATTAAAATTTGACGCTTCCAACTAAAATGTTTTTCACAATCCTAGAAATTGAAGTTATTTTCATCTAAATTTACTCAAATATACATCCTACACCAAAAATACTCGACAAAATCCAAAAAAATCGAAGTTGGTTTCAAATAAATTTATTAAAATTTGACACTTCCAACTAAAATTTTTTTCAAAATCCTAGAAATTGAAGTTATTTTCATCTAAATTTACTCAAATATACATCCTACACCAAAAATACTCGACAAAATCCAAAAAAATCGAAGTTGGTTTCAAATAAATTTATTAAAATTTGACACTTCCAACTAAAATTTTTTTCACAATCCTAAAAATTGAAGTTATTTTCATCTAAATTTACTCAAATATAGATCCTACAAAAAATACTCAACAAAATCCAAAAAAAACGAAGTTGGTTTCAAATTAATTTATTAAAATTTGACGCTTCCAACTAAAATTTTTTTCACAATCCTAGAAATTGAAGTTATTTTCATCTAAATTTACTCAAATATACATCCTACACCAAAAATACTCGACAAAATCCAAAAAAATCGAAGTTGGTTTCAAATAAATTTATTAAAATTTGACACTTCCAACTAAAATTTTTTTCACAATCCTAAGAATTGAAGTTATTTTCATCTAAATTTACTCAAATATAGATCCTACAAAAAATACTCAACAAAATCCAAAAAAAACGAAGTTGATTTCAAATAAATTTATTAAAATTTGACACTTCCGACTAAAATTTTTTTCACAATCCTAGAAATTGAAGTTATTTTCATCTAAATTTACTCAAATATAGATCCTACAAAAAATACTCAACAAAATCCAAAAAAAACGAAGTTGATTTCAAATAAATTTATTAAAATTTGACACTTGCAACTAAAATTTTTTTCACAATCCAATAAATTTTCGTTATTTTCATCTAAATTTACTCAAATATACATCCTACAACAAAAATACTCGACAAAATAAAAAAAAATCGAAGTTGGTTTCAAATAAATTTAATAAAATTTGACACTTCCGACTAAAATTTTTTTCACAATCCTAGAAATTGAAGTTATTTTCATCTAAATTTACTCAAATATACATCCTACACCAAAAATACTCGACAAAATCCAAAAAAATCGAAGTTGGTTTCAAATAAATTTATTAAAATTTGACACTTCCAACTAAATTTTTTTTCACAATCCTAAGAATTGAAGTTATTTTCATCTAAATTTACTCAAATATAGATCCTACAAAAAATACTCAACAAAATCCAAAAAAAAACGAAGTTGATTTCAAATAAATTTATTAAAATTTGACACTTCCGACTAAAATTTTTTTCACAATCCTAGAAATTGAAGTTATTTTCATCTAAATTTACTCAAATATAGATCCTACAAAAAAATACTCAACAAAATCCAAAAAAATCGAAGTTGGTTTCAAATAAATTTATTAAAATTTGACACTTCCAACTAAATTTTTTTTCACAATCCTAAAAATTGAAGTTATTTTCATCTAAATTTACTCAAATATAGATCCTACAAAAAAATACTCAACAAAATCAAAAAAAATCGAAGTTGGTTTCAAATAAATTTATTAAAATTTGACACTTCCAACTAAAATTTTTTTCACAATCCTAAAAATTGAAGTTATTTTCATCTAAATTTACTCAAATATACATCCTACACCAAAAATACTCGACAAAATCCAAAAAAATCGAAGTTGGTTTCAAATAAATTTATTAAAATTTGACACTTCCAACTAAAATTTTTTTCACAATCCTAAAAATTGAAGTTGTTTCATCTAAATTTACTCAAATATAGATCCTACAAAAAAATACTCAACAAAATCCAAAAAAATCGGAGTTGATTTCAAATAAATTTATTAAAATTTGACACTTGCAACTAAAATTTTTTTCACAATCCTAAAAATTGAAGTTATTTTCATCTAAATTTACTCAAATATAGATCCTACAAAAAATACTCAACAAAATAAAAAAAAAACGAAGTTGGTTTCAAATTAATTTATTAAAATTTGACGCTTCCAACTAAAATTTTTTTCACAATCCTAGAAATTGAAGTTATTTTCATCTAAATTTACTCAAATATACATCCTACACCAAAAATACTCGACAAAATCCAAAAAAATCGAAGTTGGTTTCAAATAAATTTAATAAAATTTGACACTTCCGACTAAAATTTTTTTCACAATCCTAGAAATTGAAGTTATTTTCATCTAAATTTACTCAAATATAGATCCTACAAAAAATACTCAACAAAATCCAAAAAAAACGAAGTTGATTTCAAATAAATTTATTAAAATTTGACACTTCCAACTAAAATTTTTTTCACAATCCAATAAATTTTCGTTATTTTCATCTAAATTTACTCAAATATACATCCTACAACAAAAATACTCGACAAAATAAAAAAAAATCGAAGTTGGTTTCAAATAAATTTATTAAAATTTGACACTTCCAACTAAATTTTTTTTCACAATCCTAGAAATTGAAGTTATTTTCATCTAAATTTACTCAAATATAGATCCTACAAAAAAATACTCAACAAAATACAAAAAATTCGAAGTTGGTTTCAAATAAATTTAATAAAATTTGACACTTCCGACTAAAATTTTTTTCACAATCCTAGAAATTGAAGTTATTTTCATCTAAATTTACTCAAATATACATCCTACACCAAAAATACTCGACAAAATCCAAAAAAATCGAAGTTGGTTTCAAATAAATTTATTAAAATTTGACACTTCCAACTAAAATTTTTTTCACAATCCTAAGAATTGAAGTTATTTTCATCTAAATTTACTCAAATATAGATCCTACAAAAAATACTCAACAAAATCCAAAAAAAACGAAGTTGATTTCAAATAAATTTATTAAAATTTGACACTTCCGACTAAAATTTTTTTCACAATCCTAGAAATTGAAGTTATTTTCATCTAAATTTACTCAAATATAGATCCTACAAAAAAATACTCAACAAAATCCAAAAAAATCGAAGTTGGTTTCAAATAAATTTATTAAAATTTGACACTTCCAACTAAAATTTTTTTCACAATCCAATAAATTGTCGTTATTTTCATCTAAATTTACTCAAATATAGATCCTACAACAAAAATACTCAACAAAATCCAAAAAAATCGAAGTTGATTCACAAATAAATTTATTAAAATTTGACACTTCCAACTAAACTTTTTTTCACAATCCAAAAAATTGAAGTTATTTTCATCTAAATTTACTCAAATATACATCCTACACCAAAAATACTCGACAAAATCCAAAAAAATCGAAGTTGGTTTCAAATAAATTTATTAAAATTTGACACTTCCAACTAAAATTTTTTTCACAATCCTAAAAATTGAAGTTATTTTCATCTAAATTTACTCAAATATAGATCCTACAAAAAATACTCAACAAAATCAAAAAAAAACGAAGTTGATTTCAAATAAATTTATTAAAATTTGACACTTCCAACTAAAATTTTTTTCACAATCCAATAAATTTTCGTTATTTTCATCTAAATTTACTCAAATATACATCCTACAACAAAAATACTCGACAAAATAAAGAAAAATCGAAGTTGGTTTCAAATAAATTTATTAAAATTTGACACTTCCAACTAAATTTTTTTTCACAATCCTAGAAATTGAAGTTATTTTCATCTAAATTTACTCAAATATAGATCCTACAAAAAAATACTCAACAAAATACAAAAAAATCGAAGTTGGTTTCAAATAAATTTATTAAAATTTGACACTTCCAACTAAATTTTTTTTCACAATCCTAAAAATTGAAGTTATTTTCATCTAAATTTACTCAAATATACATCCTACACCAAAAATACTCGACAAAATCCAAAAAAATCGAAGTTGGTTTCAATTAAATTTATTAAAATTTGACACTTCCAACTAAAATTTTTTTCACAATCCTAAAAATTGAAGTTATTTTCATCTAAATTTACTCAAATATAGATCCTACAAAAAATACTCAACAAAATAAAAAAAAAACGAAGTTGATTTCAAATAAATTTATTAAAATATGACACTTCCGACTAAAATTTTTTTCACAATCCTAAAAATTGGAGTTATTTTCATCTAAATTTACTCAAATATACATCCTAAAACAAAAATACTCGACAAAATAAAAAAAAATCGAAGTTGGTTTCAAATAAATTTATTAAAATTTGACACTTCCAACTAAAATTTTTTTCACAATCCTAGAAATTGAAGTTATTTTCATCTAAATTTACTCAAATATAGATCCTACAAAAAAATACTCAACAAAATCAAAAAAAAATCGAAGTTGGTTTCAAATAAATTTATTAAAATTTGACACTTCCAACTAAAATTTTTTTCACAATCCTAAAAATTGAAGTTATTTTCATCTAAATTTACTCAAATATACATCCGACACCAAAAATACTCGACAAAATCCAAAAAAATCGAAGTTGGTTTCAAATAAATTTATTAAAATTTGACACTTCCAACTAAAATTTTTTTCACAATCCTAAAAATTGAAGTTGTTTCATCTAAATTTACTCAAATATAGATCCTACAAAAAAATACTCAACAAAATCCAAAAAAATCGGAGTTGATTTCAAATAAATTTATTAAAATTTGACACTTGCAACTAAAATTTTTTTCACAATCCTAAAAATTGAAGTTATTTTCATCTAACTTTACTCAAATATACATCCTACAACAAAAATACTCGACAAAATCCAAAAAAATCGAAGTTGATTTCAAATAAATTAATTAAAATTTGACACTTCCAACTAAAATATTTTTCACAATCCAAAAAATGGTCGTTATTTTCATCTAAATTTACTCAAATATACATCCTACACCAAAAATACTCGATAAAATAAAAAAAAATCGAAGTTGGTTTCAAATAAATTTATTAAAATTTGACGCTTCCAACTAAAATTTTTTTCACAATCCTAGAAATTGAAGTTATTTTCATCTAAATTTACTCAAATATACATCCTACACCAAAAATACTCGACAAAATCCAAAAAAATCGAAGTTGGTTTCAAATAAATTTATTAAAATTTGACACTTCCAACTAAAATTTTTTTCACAATCCTAGAAATTGAAGTTATTTTCATCTAAATTTACTCAAATATACATCCTACACCAAAAATACTCGACAAAATCCAAAAAAATCGAAGTTGGTTTCAATTAAATTTATTAAAATTTGACACTTCCAACTAAAATTTTTTTCACAATCCTAAAAATTGAAGTTATTTTCATCTAAATTTACTCAAATATAGATCCTACAAAAAATACTCAACAAAATCCAAAAAAAACGAAGTTGATTTCAAATAAATTTATTAAAATATGACACTTCCGACTAAAATTTTTTTCACAATCCTAAAAATTGGAGTTATTTTCATCTAAATTTACTCAAATATACATCCTAAAACAAAAATACTCGACAAAATAAAAAAAAATCGAAGTTGGTTTCAAATAAATTTATTAAAATTTGACACCTCCAAATAAAATTTTTTTCACAATCCTAGAAATTGAAGTTATTTTCATCTAAATTTACTCAAATATACATCCTACACCAAAAATACTCGACAAAATCCAAAAAAATCGAAGTTGGTTTCAAATAAATTTATTAAAATTAGACACTTGTAACTAAAATTTTTTTTAAAATCCTAGAAATTGAAGTTATTTTCATCTAAATTTACTCAAATATACATCCTACACCAAAAATACTCGACAAAATCCAAAAAAATCGAAGTTGGTTTCAAATTAATTTATTAAAATTTGACGCTTCCAACTAAAATTTTTTTCACAATCCTAGAAATTGAAGTTATTTTCATCTAAATTTACTCAAATATACATCCTACACCAAAAATACTCGACAAAATCCAAAAAAATCGAAGTTGGTTTCAAATAAATTTAATAAAATTTGACACTTCCGACTAAAATTTTTTTCACAATCCTAGAAATTGAAGTTATTTTCATCTAAATTTACTCAAATATACATCCTACACCAAAAATACTCGACAAAATCCAAAAAAATCGAAGTTGGTTTCAAATAAATTTATTAAAATTTGACACTTCCAACTAAAATTTTTTTCACAATCCTAAGAATTGAAGTTATTTTCATCTAAATTTACTCAAATATAGATCCTACAAAAAATACTCAACAAAATCCAAAAAAAACGAAGTTGATTTCAAATAAATTTATTAAAATTTGACACTTCCGACTAAAATTTTTTTCACAATCCTAGAAATTGAAGTTATTTTCATCTAAATTTACTCAAATATAGATCCTACAAAAAAATACTCAACAAAATCCAAAAAAATCGAAGTTGGTTTCAAATAAATTTATTAAAATTTGACACTTCCAACTAAAATTTTTTTCACAATCCAATAAATTGTCGTTATTTTCATCTAAATTTACTCAAATATAGATCCTACAACAAAAATACTCAACAAAATCAAAAAAAATCGAAGTTGATTCACAAATAAATTTATTAAAATTTGACACTTCCAACTAAACTTTTTTTCACAATCCAAAAAATTGAAGTTATTTCCATCTAAATTTACTCAAATATAGATCCTACAAAAAATACTCAACAAAATAAAAAAAAAACGAAGTTGATTTCAAATAAATTTATTAAAATATGACACTTCCGACTAAAATTTTTTTCACAATCCTAAAAATTGGAGTTATTTTCATCTAAATTTACTCAAATATACATCCTAAAACAAAAATACTCGACAAAATAAAAAAAAATCGAAGTTGGTTTCAAATAAATTTATTAAAATTTGACACTTCCAAATAAAATTTTTTTCACAATCCTAGAAATTGAAGTTATTTTCATCTAAATTTACTCAAATATACATCCTACAAAAAAATACTCGACAAAAACAAAAAAAAATCGAAGTTGGTTTCAAATAAATTTATTAAAATTTGACACTTCCAACTAAAATTTTTTTCACAATCCTAAAAATTGAAGTTATTTTCATCTAAATTTACTCAAATATACATCCTACACCAAAAATACTCGACAAAATCCAAAAAAATCGAAGTTGGTTTCAAATAAATTTATTAAAATTTGACACTTCCAACTAAAATTTTTTTCACAATCCTAAAAATTGAAGTTGTTTCATCTAAATTTACTCAAATATAGATCCTACAAAAAAATACTCAACAAAATCCAAAAAAATCGGAGTTGATTTCAAATAAATTTATTAAAATTTGACACTTGCAACTAAAATTTTTTTCACAATCCTAAAAATTGAAGTTATTTTCATCTAACTTTACTCAAATATACATCCTACAACAAAAATACTCGACAAAATCCAAAAAAATCGAAGTTGATTTCAAATAAATTAATTAAAATTTGACACTTCCAACTAAAATATTTTTCACAATCCAAAAAATGGTCGTTATTTTCATCTAAATTTACTCAAATATACATCCTACACCAAAAATACTCGACAAAATCCAAAAAAATCGAAGTTGGTTTCAAATTAATTTATTAAAATTTGACGCTTCCAACTAAAATTTTTTTCACAATCCTAGAAATTGAAGTTATTTTCATCTAAATTTACTCAAATATACATCCTACACCAAAAATACTCGACAAAATCCAAAAAAATCGAAGTTGGTTTCAAATAAATTTAATAAAATTTGACACTTCCGACTAAAATTTTTTTCACAATCCTAGAAATTGAAGTTATTTTCATCTAAATTTACTCAAATATACATCCTACACCAAAAATACTCGACAAAATCCAAAAAAATCGAAGTTGGTTTCAAATAAATTTATTAAAATTTGACACTTCCAACTAAAATTTTTTTCACAATCCTAAGAATTGAAGTTATTTTCATCTAAATTTACTCAAATATAGATCCTACAAAAAATACTCAACAGAATCCAAAAAAAACGAAGTTGATTTCAAATAAATTTATTAAAATTTGACACTTCCGACTAAAATTTTTTTCACAATCCTAGAAATTGAAGTTATTTTCATCTAAATTTACTCAAATATAGATCCTACAAAAAAATACTCAACAAAATCCAAAAAAATCGGAGTTGGTTTCAAATAAATTTATTAAAATTTGACACTTCCAACTAAAATTTTTTTCACAATCCAATAAATTGTCGTTATTTTCATCTAAATTTACTCAAATATAGATCCTACAACAAAAATACTCAACAAAATCAAAAAAAATCGAAGTTGATTCACAAATAAATTTATTAAAATTTGACACTTCCAACTAAACTTTTTTTCACAATCCAAAAAATTGAAGTTATTTCCATCTAAATTTACTCAAATATACATCCTACACCAAAAATACTCGACAAAATCCAAAAAAATCGAAGTTGGTTTCAAATAAATTTATTAAAATTTGACACTTCCAACTAAAATTTTTTTCACAATCCTAAAAATTGAAGTTATTTTCATCTAAATTTACTCAAATATAGATCCTACAAAAAATACTCAACAAAATCCAAAAAAAACGAAGTTGATTTCAAATAAATTTATTAAAATTTGACACTTCCAACTAAAATTTTTTTCACAATCCAATAAATTTTCGTTATTTTCATCTAAATTTACTCAAATATACATCCTACAACAAAAATACTCGACAAAATAAAAAAAAATCGAAGTTGGTTTCAAATAAATTTATTAAAATTTGACACTTCCAACTAAATTTTTTTTCACAATCCTAGAAATTGAAGTTATTTTCATCTAAATTTACTCAAATATAGATCCTACAAAAAAATACTCAACAAAATACAAAAAAATCGAAGTTGGTTTCAAATAAATTTATTAAAATTTGACACTTCCAACTAAAATTTTTTTCACAATCCTAAAAATTGAAGTTATTTTCATCTAAATTTACTCAAATATACATCCTACACCAAAAATACTCGACAAAATCCAAAAAAATCGAAGTTGGTTTCAATTAAATTTATTAAAATTTGACACATCCAACTAAAATTTTTTTCACAATCCTAAAAATTGAAGTTATTTTCATCTAAATTTACTCAAATATAGATCCTACAAAAAATACTCAACAAAATAAAAAAAAAACGAAGTTGATTTCAAATAAATTTATTAAAATATGACACTTCCGACTAAAATTTTTTTCACAATCCTAAAAATTGGAGTTATTTTCATCTAAATTTACTCAAATATACATCCTAAAACAAAAATACTCGACAAAATAAAAAAAAATCGAAGTTGGTTTCAAATAAATTTATTATAATTTGACACTTCCAACTAAAATTTTTTTCACAATCCTAGAAATTGAAGTTATTTTCATCTAAATTTACTCAAATATAGATCCTACAAAAAAATACTCAACAAAATATAAAAAAAATCGAAGTTGGTTTCAAATAAATTTATTAAAATTTGACACTTCCAACTAAAATTTTTTTCACAATCCTAAAAATTGAAGTTATTTTCATCTAAATTTACTCAAATATACATCCTACACCAAAAATACTCGACAAAATCCAAAAAAATCGAAGTTGGTTTCAAATAAATTTATTAAAATTTGACACTTCCAACTAAAATTTTTTTCACAATCCTAGAAATTGAAGTTATTTTCATCTAAATTTACTCAAATATACATCCTACACCAAAAATACTCGACAAAATCCAAAAAAATCGAAGTTGGTTTCAAATAAATTTATTAAAATTGGACACTTCCAACTAAAATTTTTTTCACAATCCTAAAAATTGAAGTTATTTTCATCTAAATTTACTCAAATATAGATCCTACAAAAAATACTCAACAAAATCCAAAAAAAACGAAGTTGATTTCAAATAAATTTATTAAAATTTGACACTTCCGACTAAAATTTTTTTCACAATCCTAGAAATTGAAGTTATTTTCATCTAAATTTACTCAAATATACATCCTACACCAAAAATACTCGACAAAATCCAAAAAAATCGAAGTTGGTTTCAAATAAATTTATTAAAATTTGACACTTCCAACTAAAATTTTTTTCACAATCCTAAAAATTGAAGTTATTTTCATCTAAATTTACTCAAATATACATCCTACACCAAAAATACTCGACAAAATCCAAAAAAATCGAAGTTGGTTTCAAATAAATTTATTAAAATTTGACACTTCCAACTAAAATTTTTTTCACAATCCTAAAAATTGAAGTTGTTTCATCTAAATTTACTCAAATATAGATCCTACAAAAAAATACTCAACAAAATCCAAAAAAATCGGAGTTGATTTCAAATAAATTTATTAAAATTTGACACTTGCAACTAAAATTTTTTTCACAATCCTAAAAATTGAAGTTATTTTCATCTAACTTTACTCAAATATACATCCTACAACAAAAATACTCGACAAAATTCAAAAAAATCGAAGTTGATTTCAAATAAATTAATTAAAATTTGACACTTCCAACTAAAATTTTTTTCACAATCCTAAAAATTGAAGTTATTTTCATCTAAATTTACTCAAATATAGATCCTACAAAAAATACTCAACAAAATCAAAAAAAAACGAAGTTGATTTCAAATAAATTTATTAAAATATGACACTTCCGACTAAAATTTTTTTCACAATCCTAGAAATTGAAGTTATTTTCATCTAAATTTACTCAAATATACATCCTACACCAAAAATACTCGACAAAATCCAAAAAAATCGAAGTTGGTTTCAAATAAATTTATTAAAATTGGACACTTCCAACTAAAATTTTTTTCACAATCCTAAAAATTGAAGTTATTTTCATCTAAATTTACTCAAATATAGATCCTACAAAAAATACTCAACAAAATCCAAAAAAAACGAAGTTGATTTCAAATAAATTTATTAAAATTTGACACTTCCGACTAAAATTTTTTTCACAATCCTAGAAATTGAAGTTATTTTCATCTAAATTTACTCAAATATAGATCCTACAAAAAAATACTCAACAAAATCCAAAAAAATCGAAGTTGGTTTCAAATAAATTTATTAAAATTTGACACTTCCAACTAAAATTTTTTTCACAATCCAATAAATTGTCGTTATTTTCATCTAAATTTACTCAAATATACATCCTACACCAAAAATACTCGACAAAATCAAAAAAAATCGAAGTTGGTTTCAAATAAATTTATTAAAATTTGACGCTTCCAACTAAAATTTTTTTCACAATCCTAGAAATTGAAGTTATTTTCATCTAAATTTACTCAAATATACATCCTACACCAAAAATACTCGACAAAATCCAAAAAAATCGAAGTTGGTTTCAAATAAATTTATTAAAATTTGACACTTCCAACTAAAATTTTTTTCACAATCCTAAAAATGGAAGTTTTTTCATCTAAATTTACTCAAATATAGATCCTACAAAAAAATACTCAACAAAATCCAAAAAAATCGGAGTTGATTTCAAATAAATTTATTAAAATTTGACACTTGCAACTAAAATTTTTTTCACAATCCTAAAAATTGAAGTTATTTTCATCTAACTTTACTCAAATATACATCCTACAACAAAAATACTCGACAAAATCCAAAAAAATCGAAGTTGATTTCAAATAAATTAATTAAAATTTGACACTTCCAACTAAAATATTTTTCACAATCCAAAAAATGGTCGTTATTTTCATCTAAATTTACTCTATTATACATCCTACACCAAAAATACTCGACAAAATCCAAAAAAATCGAAGTTGGTTTCAAATAAATTTATTAAAATTTGACACTTCCAACTAAAATTTTTTTCACAATCCTTGAAATTGAAGTTATTTTCATCTAAATTTACTCAAATATAGATCCTACAAAAAAATACTCAACAAAATCCAAAAAAATCGAAGTTGGTTTCAAATAAATTTATTAAAATTTGACACTTCCAACTAAAATTTTTTTCACAATCCTAAAAATTGAAGTTATTTTCATCTAAATTTACTCAAATATACATCCTACACCAAAAATACTCGACAAAATCCAAAAAAATCGAAGTTGGTTTCAATTAAATTTATTAAAATTTGACACTTCCAACTAAAATTTTTTTCACAATCCTAAAAATTGAAGTTATTTTCATCTAAATTTACTCAAATATAGATCCTACAAAAAATACTCAACAAAATCCAAAAAAAACGAAGTTGATTTCAAATAAATTTATTAAAATTTGACACTTCCGACTAAAATTTTTTTCACAATCCTAAAAATTGGAGTTATTTTCATCTAAATTTACTCAAATATACATCTTAAAACAAAAATACTCGACAAAATAAAAAAAAATCGAAGTTGGTTTCAAATAAATTTATTAAAATTTGACACTTCCAACTAAAATTTTTTTCACAATCCTAGAAATTGAAGTTATTTTCATCTAAATTTACTCAAATATAGATCCTACAAAAAAATTCTCAACACAATGAAAAAAAATCGAAGTTGGTTTCAAATAAATTTATTAAAATTTGACACTTCCAACTAAAATTTTTTTCACAATCCTAAAAATTGAAGTTATTTTCATCTAAATTTACTCAAATATACATCCTACACCAAAAATACTCGACAAAATCCAAAAAAATCGAAGTTGGTTTCAAATAAATTTATTAAAATTTGACACTTCCAACTAAAATTTTTTTCACAATCCTAAAAATTGAAGTTCTTTCATCTAAATTTACTCAAATATAGATCCTACAAAAAAATACTCAACAAAATCCAAAAAAATCGGAGTTGATTTCAAATAAATTTAATAAAATTTGACACTTGCAACTAAAATTTTTTTCACAATCCTAAAAATTGAAGTTATTTTCATCTAACTTTACTCAAATATACATCCTACAACAAAAATACTCGACAAAATCCAAAAAAATCGAAGTTGATTTCAAATAAATTAATTAAAATTTGACACTTCCAACTAAAATATTTTTCACAATCCAAAAAATGGTCGTTATTTTCATCTAAATTTACTCTATTATACATCCTACACCAAAAATACTCGACAAAATCAAAAAAATCGAAGTTGGTTTCAAATAAATTTATTAAAATTTGACACTTCCAACTAAAATTTTTTTCACAATCCTAAAAATTGAAGTTGTCTCATCTAAATTTACTCAAATATAGATCCTACAAAAAAATACTCAACAAAATCCAAAAAAATCGGAGTTGATTTCAAATAAATTTATTAAAATTTGACACTTCCAACTAAAATTTTTTTCACAATCCTAGAAATTGAAGTTATTTTCATCTAAATTTACTCAAATATAGATCCTACAAAAAAATTCTCAACACAATGAAAAAAAATCGAAGTTGGTTTCAAATAAATTTATTAAAATTTGACACTTCCAACTAAAATTTTTTTCACAATCCTAAAAATTGAAGTTATTTTCATCTAAATTTACTCAAATATAGATCCTACAAAAAAATACTCATCAAAATCCAAAAAAATCGAAGTTGGTTTCAAATAAATTTATTAAAATTTGACACTTCCAACTAAAATTTTTTTCACAATCCTAAAAATTGAAGTTATTTTCATCTAAATTTACTCAAATATACATCCTACACCAAAAATGCTCGACAAAATCCAAAAAAATCGAAGTTGGTTTCAAATAAATTTATTAAAATTTGACACTTCCAACTAAAATTTTTTTCACAATCCTAAAAATTGAAGTTGTTTCATCTAAATTTACTCAAATATAGATCCTACAAAAAAATACTCAACAAAATCCAAAAAAATCGGAGTTGATTTCAAATAAATTTATTAAAATTTGACACTTGCAACTAAAATTTTTTTCACAATCCTAAAAATTGAAGTTATTTTCATCTAACTTTACTCAAATATACATCCTACAACAAAAATACTCGACAAAATCCAAAAAAATCGAAGTTGATTTCAAATAAATTAATTAAAATTTGACACTTCCAACTAAAATATTTTTCACAATCCAAAAAATGGTCGTTATTTTCATCTAAATTTACTCTATTATACATCCTACACCAAAAATACTCGACAAAATCCAAAAAAAATCGAAGTTGGTTTCAAATAAATTTATTAAAATTTGACGCTTCCAACTAAAATTTTTTTCCCAATCCTAGAAATTGAAGTTATTTTCATCTAAATTTACTCAAATATACATCCTACACCAAAAATACTCGACAAAATCCAAAAAAATCGAAGTTGGTTTCAAATAAATTTATTAAAATTTGACGCTTCCAACTAAAATTTTTTTCACAATCCTAGAAATTGAAGTTATTTTCATCTAAATTTACTCAAATATACATCCTACACCAAAAATACTCGACAAAATCCAAAAAAATCGAAGTTGGTTTCAAATAAATTAATTAAAATTTGACACTTCCAACTAAAATATTTTTCACAATCCAAAAAATGGTCGTTATTTTCATCTAAATTTACTCTATTATACATCCTACACCAAAAATACTCGACAAAATCCAAAAAAATCGAAGTTGGTTTCAAATAAATTTATTAAAATTTGACACTTCCAACTAAAATTTTTTTCACAATCCTTGAAATTGAAGTTATTTTCATCTAAATTTACTCAAATATAGATCCTACAAAAAAATACTCAACAAAATCCAAAAAAATCGAAGTTGGTTTCAAATAAATTTATTAAAATTTGACACTTCCAACTAAAATTTTTTTCACAATCCTAAAAATTGAAGTTATTTTCATCTAAATTTACTCAAATATACATCCTACACCAAAAATACTCGACAAAATCCAAAAAAATCGAAGTTGGTTTCAATTAAATTTATTAAAATTTGACACTTCCAACTAAAATTTTTTTCACAATCCTAAAAATTGAAGTTATTTTCATCTAAATTTACTCAAATATAGATCCTACAAAAAATACTCAACAAAATCCAAAAAAAACGAAGTTGATTTCAAATAAATTTATTAAAAT
The DNA here is from genome assembly GCA_963932275.1 of Andrena praecox. Lineage (NCBI taxonomy): Eukaryota > Metazoa > Arthropoda > Insecta > Hymenoptera > Andrenidae > Andrena > Andrena praecox. Next base: position 58,107 of record CAWVQO010000567.1, read on the forward strand.
TTGACACTTCCGACTAAAATTTTTTTCACAATCCTAAAAATTGGAGTTATTTTCATCTAAATTTACTCAAATATACATCCTAAAACAAAAATACTCGACAAAATAAAAAAAAATCGAAGTTGGTTTCAAATAAATTTATTAAAATTTGACACTTCCAACTAAAATTTTTTTCACAATCCTAGAAATTGAAGTTATTTTCATCTAAATTTACTCAAATATAGATCCTACAAAAAAATTCTCAACACAATGAAAAAAAATCGAAGTTGGTTTCAAATAAATTTATTAAAATTTGACACTTCCAACTAAAATTTTTTTCACAATCCTAAAAATTGAAGTTATTTTCATCTAAATTTACTCAAATATACATCCTACACCAAAAATACTCGACAAAATCCAAAAAAATCGAAGTTGGTTTCAAATAAATTTATTAAAATTTGACACTTCCAACTAAAATTTTTTTCACAATCCTAAAAATTGAAGTTCTTTCATCTAAATTTACTCAAATATAGATCCTACAAAAAAATACTCAACAAAATCCAAAAAAATCGGAGTTGATTTCAAATAAATTTAATAAAATTTGACACTTGCAACTAAAATTTTTTTCACAATCCTAAAAATTGAAGTTATTTTCATCTAACTTTACTCAAATATACATCCTACAACAAAAATACTCGACAAAATCCAAAAAAATCGAAGTTGATTTCAAATAAATTAATTAAAATTTGACACTTCCAACTAAAATATTTTTCACAATCCAAAAAATGGTCGTTATTTTCATCTAAATTTACTCTATTATACATCCTACACCAAAAATACTCGACAAAATCAAAAAAATCGAAGTTGGTTTCAAATAAATTTATTAAAATTTGACACTTCCAACTAAAATTTTTTTCACAATCCTAAAAATTGAAGTTGTCTCATCTAAATTTACTCAAATATAGATCCTACAAAAAAATACTCAACAAAATCCAAAAAAATCGGAGTTGATTTCAAATAAATTTATTAAAATTTGACACTTGCAACTAAAATTTTTTTCACAATCCTAAAAATTGAAGTTATTTTCATCTAACTTTACTCAAATATACATCCTACAACAAAAATACTCGACAAAATCCAAAAAAATCGAAGTTGATTTCAAATAAATTAATTAAAATTTGACACTTCCAACTAAAATATTTTTCACAATCCAAAAAATGGTCGTTATTTTCATCTAAATTTACTCTATTATACATCCTACACCAAAAATACTCGACAAAATCCAAAAAAATCGAAGTTGGTTTCAAATAAATTTATTAAAATTTGACGCTTCCAAATAAAATTTTTTTCACAATCCTAGAAATTGAAGTTATTTTCATCTAAATTTACTCAAATATACATCCTACACCAAAAATACTCGACAAAATCCAAAAAAATCGAAGTTGGTTTCAAATAAATTTATTAAAATTTGACACTTCCAACTAAAATTTTTTTCACAATCCTAGAAATTGAAGTTATTTTCATCTAAATTTACTCAAATATACATCCTACACCAAAAATACTCGACAAAATCCAAAAAAATCGAAGTTGGTTTCAAATTAATTTATTAAATTTGACGCTTCCAACTAAAATTTTTTTCACAATCCTAGAAATTGAAGTTATTTTCATCTAAATTTACTCAAATATACATCCTACACCAAAAATACTCGACAAAATCCAAAAAAATCGAAGTTGGTTTCAAATAAATTTATTAAAATTTGACACTTCCGACTAAACTTTTTTTCACAATCCTAGAAATTGAAGTTATTTTCATCTAAATTTACTCAAATATACATCCTACACCAAAAATACTCGACAAAATCCAAAAAAATCGAAGTTGGTTTCAAATAAATTTATTAAAATTTGACACTTCCAACTAAAATTTTTTTCACAATCCAATAAATTTTCGTTATTTTCATCTAAATTTACTCAAATATACATCCTACAACAAAAATACTCGACAAAATAAAAAAAAATCGAAGTTGGTTTCAAATAAATTTATTAAAATTTGACACTTCCAACTAAAATTTTTTTCACAATCCTTGAAATTGAAGTTATTTTCATCTAAATTTACTCAAATATAGATCCTACAAAAAAATACTCATCAAAATCCAAAAAAATCGAAGTTGGTTTCAAATAAATTTATTAAAATTTGACACTTCCAACTAAAATTTTTTTCACAATCCTAAAAATTGAAGTTATTTTCATCTAAATTTACTCAAATATACATCCTACACCAAAAATACTCGACAAAATCCAAAAAAATCGAAGTTGGTTTCAATTAAATTTATTAAAATTTGACACTTCCAACTAAAATTTTTTTCACAATCCTAAAAATTGAAGTTATTTTCATCTAAATTTACTCAAATATAGATCCTACAAAAAATACTCAACAAAATCCAAAAAAAACGAAGTTGATTTCAAATAAATTTATTAAAATTTGACACTTCCGACTAAAATTTTTTTCACAATCCTAAAAATTGGAGTTATTTTCATCTAAATTTACTCAAATATACATCCTAAAACAAAAATACTCGACAAAATAAAAAAAAATCGAAGTTGGTTTCAAATAAATTTATTAAAATTTGACACTTCCAACTAAAATTTTTTTCACAATCCTAGAAATTGAAGTTATTTTCATCTAAATTTACTCAAATATAGATCCTACAAAAAAATTCTCAACACAATGAAAAAAAATCGAAGTTGGTTTCAAATAAATTTATTAAAATTTGACACTTCCAACTAAAATTTTTTTCACAATCCTAAAAATTGAAGTTATTTTCATCTAAATTTACTCAAATATACATCCTACACCAAAAATACTCGACAAAATCCAAAAAAATCGAAGTTGGTTTCAAATAAATTTATTAAAATTTGACACTTCCAACTAAAATTTTTTTCACAATCCTAAAAATTGAAGTTGTTTCATCTAAATTTACTCAAATATAGATCCTACAAAAAAATACTCAACAAAATCCAAAAAAATCGGAGTTGATTTCAAATAAATTTATTAAAATTTGACACTTGCAACTAAAATTTTTTTCACAATCCTAAAAATTGAAGTTATTTTCATCTAACTTTACTCAAATATACATCCTACAACAAAAATACTCGACAAAATCCAAAAAAATCGAAGTTGATTTCAAATAAATTAATTAAAATTTGACACTTCCAACTAAAATATTTTTCACAATCCAAAAAATGGTCGTTATTTTCATCTAAATTTACTCTATTATACATCCTACACCAAAAATACTCGACAAAATCCAAAAAAAATCGAAGTTGGTTTCAAATAAATTTATTAAAATTTGACGCTTCCAACTAAAATTTTTTTCACAATCCTAGAAATTGAAGTTATTTTCATCTAAATTTACTCAAATATACATCCTACACCAAAAATACTCGACAAAATCCAAAAAAATCGAAGTTGGTTTCAAATAAATTTATTAAAATTTGACGCTTCCAACTAAAATTTTTTTCACAATCCTAGAAATTGAAGTTATTTTCATCTAAATTTACTCAAATATACATCCTACACCAAAAATACTCGACAAAATCCAAAAAAATCGAAGTTGGTTTCAAATAAATTAATTAAAATTTGACACTTCCAACTAAAATATTTTTCACAATCCAAAAAATGGTCGTTATTTTCATCTAAATTTACTCTATTATACATCCTACACCAAAAATACTCGACAAAATCCAAAAAAATCGAAGTTGGTTTCAAATAAATTTATTAAAATTTGACACTTCCAACTAAAATTTTTTTCACAATCCTTGAAATTGAAGTTATTTTCATCTAAATTTACTCAAATATAGATCCTACAAAAAAATACTCAACAAAATCCAAAAAAATCGAAGATGGTTTCAAATAAATTTATTAAAATTTGACACTTCCAACTAAAATTTTTTTCACAATCCTAAAAATTGAAGTTATTTTCATCTAAATTTACTCAAATATACATCCTACACCAAAAATACTCGACAAAATCCAAAAAAATCGAAGTTGGTTTCAATTAAATTTATTAAAATTTGACACTTCCAACTAAAATTTTTTTCACAATCCTAAAAATTGAAGTTATTTTCATCTAAATTTACTCAAATATAGATCCTACAAAAAATACTCAACAAAATCCAAAAAAAACGAAGTTGATTTCAAATAAATTTATTAAAATTTGACACTTCCGACTAAAATTTTTTTCACAATCCTAAAAATTGGAGTTATTTTCATCTAAATTTACTCAAATATACATCCTAAAACAAAAATACTCGACAAAATAAAAAAAAATCGAAGTTGGTTTCAAATAAATTTATTAAAATTTGACACTTCCAACTAAAATTTTTTTCACAATCCTAGAAATTGAAGTTATTTTCATCTAAATTTACTCAAATATAGATCCTACAAAAAAATTCTCAACACAATGAAAAAAAATCGAAGTTGGTTTCAAATAAATTTATTAAAATTTGACACTTCCAACTAAAATTTTTTTCACAATCCTAAAAATTGAAGTTATTTTCATCTAAATTTACTCAAATATACATCCTACACCAAAAATACTCGACAAAATCCAAAAAAATCGAAGTTGGTTTCAAATAAATTTATTAAAATTTGACACTTCCAACTAAAATTTTTTTCACAATCCTAAAAATTGAAGTTGTTTCATCTAAATTTACTCAAATATAGATCCTACAAAAAAATACTCAACAAAATCCAAAAAAATCGGAGTTGATTTCAAATAAATTTATTAAAATTTGACACTTGCAACTAAAATTTTTTTCACAATCCTAAAAATTGAAGTTATTTTCATCTAACTTTACTCAAATATACATCCTAAAACAAAAATACTCGACAAAATAAAAAAAAATCGAAGTTGGTTTCAAATAAATTTATTAAAATTTGACACTTCCAACTAAAATTTTTTTCACAATCCTAGAAATTGAAGTTATTTTCATCTAAATTTACTCAAATATAGATCCTACAAAAAAATTCTCAACACAATGAAAAAAAATCGAAGTTGGTTTCAAATAAATTTATTAAAATTTGACACTTCCAACTAAAATTTTTTTCACAATCCTAAAAATTGAAGTTATTTTCATCTAAATTTACTCAAATATACATCCTACACCAAAAATACTCGACAAAATCCAAAAAAATCGAAGTTGGTTTCAAATAAATTTATTAAAATTTGACACTTCCAACTAAAATTTTTTTCACAATCCTAAAAATTGAAGTTGTTTCATCTAAATTTACTCAAATATAGATCCTACAAAAAAATACTCAACAAAATCCAAAAAAATCGGAGTTGATTTCAAATAAATTTATTAAAATTTGACACTTGCAACTAAAATTTTTTTCACAATCCTAAAAATTGAAGTTATTTTCATCTAACTTTACTCAAATATACATCCTACAACAAAAATACTCTACAAAATCCAAAAAAATCGAAGTTGATTTCAAATAAATTAATTAAAATTTGACACTTCCAACTAAAATATTTTTCACAATCCAAAAAATGGTCGTTCTTTTCATCTAAATTTACTCTATTATACATCCTACACCAAAAATACTCGACAAAATCCAAAAAAAATCGAAGTTGGTTTCAAATAAATTTATTAAAATTTGACGCTTCCAACTAAAATTTTTTTCACAATCCTAGAAATTGAAGTTATTTTCATCTAAATTTACTCAAATATACATCCTACACCAAAAATACTCGACAAAATCCAAAAAAATCGAAGTTGGTTTCAAATAAATTTATTAAAATTAGACCTTGTAACTAAAATTTTTTTATCAAAATCCTAGAAATTGAAGTTATTTACATCTAAATTTACTCAAATATACATCCTACACCAAAAATACTCGACAAAATCCAAAAAAATCGAAGTTGGTTTCAAATTAATTTATTAAAATTTGACGCTTCCAACTAAAATTTTTTTCACAATCCTAGAAATTGATGTTATTTTCATCTAAATTTACTCAAATATACATCCTACACCAAAAATACTCGACAAAATCCAAAAAAATCGAAGTTGGTTTCAAATAAAATTATTAAAATTTGACACTTCCAACTAAAATTTTTTTCACAATCCTAAAAAATGAAGTTATTTTCATCTAAATTTACTCAAATATAGATCCTACAAAAAATACTCAACAAAATCCAAAAAAAACGAAGTTGATTTCAAATAAATTTATTAAAATTTGACACTTCCGACTAAAATTTTTTTCACAATTCTAGAAATTGAAGTTATTTTCATCTGAATTTACTCAAATATAGATCCTACAAAAAAATTCTCAACAAAATAAAAAAAAATCGAAGTTGGTTTCAAATAAATTTATTAAAATTTGACACTTCCAACTAAAATTTTTTTCACAATCCTAAAAATTGAAGTTATTTTCATCTAAATTTACTCAAATATACATCCTACACCAAAAATACTCGACAAAATCCAAAAAAATCGAAGTTGGTTTCAAATAAATTTATTAAAATTTGACACTTCCAACTAAAATTTTTTTCACAATCCTAAAAATTGAAGTTGTTTCATCTAAATTTACTCAAATATAGATCCTACAAAAAAATACTCAACAAAATCCAAAAAAATCGGAGTTGATTTCAAATAAATTTATTAAAATTTGACACTTGCAACTAAAATTTTTTTCACAATCCTAAAAATTGAAGTTATTTTCATCTAACTTTACTCAAATATACATCCTACAACAAAAATACTCGACAAAATCCAAAAAAATCGAAGTTGATTTCAAATAAATTAATTAAAATTTGACACTTCCAACTAAAATATTTTTCACAATCCAAAAAATGGTCGTTATTTTCATCTAAATTTACTCAAATATACATCCTACACCAAAAATACTCGACAAAATCCAAAAAAATCGAAGTTGGTTTCAAATAAATTTATTAAAATTTGACGCTTCCAACTAAAATTTTTTTCACAATCCTAGAAATTGAAGTTATTTTCATCTAAATTTACTCAAATATACATCCTACACCAAAAATACTCGACAAAATCCAAAAAAATCGAAGTTGGTTTCAAATAAATTTATTAAAATTTGACACTTCCAACTAAAATTTTTTTCACAATCCTAGAAATTGAAGTTATTTTCATCTAAATTTACTCAAATATACATCCTACACCAAAAATACTCGACAAAATCCAAAAAAATCGAAGTTTGTTTCAAATAAATTTATTAAAATTAGACACTTGTAACTAAAATTTTTTTCACAATCCTAGAAATTGAAGTTATTTTCATCTAAATTTACTCAAATATACATCCTACACCAAAAATACTCGACAAAATCCAAAAAAATCGAAGTTGGTTTCAAATTAATTTATTAAAATTTGACGCTTCCAACTAAAATTTTTTTCACAATCCTAGAAATTGAAGTTATTTTCATCTAAATTTACTCAAATATACATCCTACACCAAAAATACTCGACAAAATCCAAAAAAATCGAAGTTGGTTTCAAATAAATTTATTAAAATTTGACACTTCCAACTAAAATTTTTTTCACAATCCTAAAAATTGAAGTTGTTTTCATCTAAATTTACTCAAATATAGATCCTACAAAAGAATTCTCAACAAAATAAAAAAAAATCGAAGTTGGTTTCAAATAAATTTATTAAAATTTGACACTTCCAACTAAAATTTTTTTCACAATCCTAAAAATTGAAGTTATTTTCATCTAAATTTACTCAAATATACATCCTACACCAAAAATACTCGACAAAATCCAAAAAAATCGAAGTTGGTTTCAAATAAATTTATTAAAATTAGACACTTGTAACTAAAATTTTTTTATCAAAATCCTAGAAATTGAAGTTATTTTCATCTAAATTTACTCAAATATACATCCTACACCAAAAATACTCGACAAAATCCAAAAAAATCGAAGTTTGTTTCAAATAAATTTATTAAAATTAGACACTTGTAACTAAAATTTTTTCACAATCCTAGAAATTGAAGTTATTTTCATCTAAATTTACTCAAATATACATCCTACACCAAAAATACTCGACAAAATCCAAAAAAATCGAAGTTGGTTTCAAATTAATTTATTAAAATTTGACGCTTCCAACTAAAATTTTTTCACAATCCTAGAAATTGAAGTTATTTTCATCTAAATTTACTCAAATATACATCCTACACCAAAAATACTCGACAAAATCCAAAAAAATCGAAGTTGGTTTCAAATAAATTTATTAAAATTTGACACTTCCAACTAAAATTTTTTTCACAATCCTAAAAATTGAAGTTATTTTCATCTAAATTTACTCAAATATAGATCCTACAAAAAATACTCGACAAAATCCAAAAAAAACGAAGTTGATTTCAAATAAATTTATTAAAATTTGACACTTCCGACTAAAATTTTTTTCACAATCCTAGAAATTGAAGTTATTTTCATCTAAATTTACTCAAATATACATCCTACACCAAAAATACTCGACAAAATCCAAAAAAATCGAAGTTGGTTTCAAATAAATTTATTAAAATTAGACACTTGTAACTAAAATTTTTTTCAAAATCCTAGAAATTGAAGTTATTTTCATCTAAATTTACTCAAATATTCATCCTACACCAAAAATACTCGACAAAATCCAAAAAAATCGAAGTTGGTTTCAAATTAATTTATTAAAATTTGACGCTTCCAACTAAAATTTTTTCACAATCCTAGAAATTGAAGTTATGTTCATCTAAATTTACTCAAATATACATCCTACACCAAAAATACTCGACAAAATCCAAAAAAAATCGAAGTTGGTTTCAAATAAATTTATTAAAATTTGACGCTTCCAACTAAAATTTTTTTCACAATCCTAGAAATTGAAGTTATTTTCATCTAAATTTACTCAAATATACATCCTACACCAAAAATACTCGACAAAATCCAAAAAAATCGAAGTTGGTTTCAAATAAATTTATTAAAATTAGACCTTGTAACTAAAATTTTTTTATCAAAATCCTAGAAATTGAAGTTATTTACATCTAAATTTACTCAAATATACATCCTACACCAAAAATACTCGACAAAATCCAAAAAAATCGAAGTTGGTTTCAAATTAATTTATTAAAATTTGACGCTTCCAACTAAAATTTTTTTCACAATCCTAGAAATTGATGTTATTTTCATCTAAATTTACTCAAATATACATCCTACACCAAAAATACTCGACAAAATCCAAAAAAATCGAAGTTGGTTTCAAATAAAATTATTAAAATTTGACACTTCCAACTAAAATTTTTTTCACAATCCTAAAAAATGAAGTTATTTTCATCTAAATTTACTCAAATATAGATCCTACAAAAAATACTCAACAAAATCCAAAAAAAACGAAGTTGATTTCAAATAAATTTATTAAAATTTGACACTTCCGACTAAAATTTTTTTCACAATCCTAGAAATTGAAGTTATTTTCATCTAAATTTACTCAAATATAGATCCTACAAAAAAATTCTCAACAAAATAAAAAAAAATCGAAGTTGGTTTCAAATAAATTTATTAAAATTTGACACTTCCAACTAAAATTTTTTTCACAATCCTAAAAATTGAAGTTATTTTCATCTAAATTTACTCAAATATACATCCTACACCAAAAATACTCGACAAAATCCAAAAAAATCGAAGTTGGTTTCAAATAAATTTATTAAAATTTGACACTTCCAACTAAAATTTTTTTCACAATCCTAAAAATTGAAGTTGTTTCATCTAAATTTACTCAAATATAGATCCTACAAAAAAATACTCAACAAAATCCAAAAAAATCGGAGTTGATTTCAAATAAATTTATTAAAATTTGACACTTGCAACTAAAATTTTTTTCACAATCCTAAAAATTGAAGTTATTTTCATCTAACTTTACTCAAATATACATCCTACAACAAAAATACTCGACAAAATCCAAAAAAATCGAAGTTGATTTCAAATAAATTAATTAAAATTTGACACTTCCAACTAAAATATTTTTCACAATCCAAAAAATGGTCGTTATTTTCATCTAAATTTACTCAAATATACATCCTACACCAAAAATACTCGACAAAATCCAAAAAAATCGAAGTTGGTTTCAAATAAATTTATTAAAATTTGACGCTTCCAACTAAAATTTTTTTCACAATCCTAGAAATTGAAGTTATTTTCATCTAAATTTACTCAAATATACATCCTACACCAAAAATACTCGACAAAATCCAAAAAAATCGAAGTTGGTTTCAAATAAATTTATTAAAATTTGACACTTCCAACTAAAATTTTTTTCACAATCCTAGAAATTGAAGTTATTTTCATCTAAATTTACTCAAATATACATCCTACACCAAAAATACTCGACAAAATCCAAAAAAATCGAAGTTTGTTTCAAATAAATTTATTAAAATTAGACACTTGTAACTAAAATTTTTTTCACAATCCTAGAAATTGAAGTTATTTTCATCTAAATTTACTCAAATATACATCCTACACCAAAAATACTCGACAAAATCCAAAAAAATCGAAGTTGGTTTCAAATTAATTTATTAAAATTTGACGCTTCCAACTAAAATTTTTTTCACAATCCTAGAAATTGAAGTTATTTTCATCTAAATTTACTCAAATATACATCCTACACCAAAAATACTCGACAAAATCCAAAAAAATCGAAGTTGGTTTCAAATAAATTTATTAAAATTTGACACTTCCAACTAAAATTTTTTTCACAATCCTAAAAATTGAAGTTGTTTTCATCTAAATTTACTCAAATATAGATCCTACAAAAGAATTCTCAACAAAATAAAAAAAAATCGAAGTTGGTTTCAAATAAATTTATTAAAATTTGACACTTCCAACTAAAATTTTTTTCACAATCCTAAAAATTGAAGTTATTTTCATCTAAATTTACTCAAATATACATCCTACACCAAAAATACTCGACAAAATCCAAAAAAATCGAAGTTGGTTTCAAATAAATTTATTAAAATTAGACACTTGTAACTAAAATTTTTTTATCAAAATCCTAGAAATTGAAGTTATTTTCATCTAAATTTACTCAAATATACATCCTACACCAAAAATACTCGACAAAATCCAAAAAAATCGAAGTTTGTTTCAAATAAATTTATTAAAATTAGACACTTGTAACTAAAATTTTTTTCACAATCCTAGAAATTGAAGTTATTTTCATCTAAATTTACTCAAATATACATCCTACACCAAAAATACTCGACAAAATCCAAAAAAATCGAAGTTGGTTTCAAATTAATTTATTAAAATTTGACGCTTCCAACTAAAATTTTTTTCACAATCCTAGAAATTGAAGTTATTTTCATCTAAATTTACTCAAATATACATCCTACACCAAAAATACTCGACAAAATCCAAAAAAATCGAAGTTGGTTTCAAATAAATTTATTAAAATTTGACACTTCCAACTAAAATTTTTTTCACAATCCTAAAAATTGAAGTTATTTTCATCTAAATTTACTCAAATATAGATCCTACAAAAAATACTCGACAAAATCCAAAAAAAACGAAGTTGATTTCAAATAAATTTATTAAAATTTGACACTTCCGACTAAAATTTTTTTCACAATCCTAGAAATTGAAGTTATTTTCATCTAAATTTACTCAAATATACATCCTACACCAAAAATACTCGACAAAATCCAAAAAAATCGAAGTTGGTTTCAAATAAATTTATTAAAATTAGACACTTGTAACTAAAATTTTTTTCAAAATCCTAGAAATTGAAGTTATTTTCATCTAAATTTACTCAAATATTCATCCTACACCAAAAATACTCGACAAAATCCAAAAAAATCGAAGTTGGTTTCAAATTAATTTATTAAAATTTGACGCTTCCAACTAAAATTTTTTCACAATCCTAGAAATTGAAGTTATGTTCATCTAAATTTACTCAACTATACATCCTACACCAAAAATACTCGACAAAATCCAAAACAATCGAAGTTGGTTTCAAATAAATTTATTAAAATTTGACACTTTAAACTAAAATTTTTTTCACAATCCTAAAAATTGAAGTTATTTTCATCTAAATTTACTCAAATATAGATCCTACAAAAAATACTCAACAAAATCCAAAAAAAACGAAGTTGATTTCAAATAAATTTATTAAAATTTGACACTTCCAACTAAATTTTTTTTCACAATCCAATAAATTTTCGTTATTTTCATCTAAATTTACTCAAATATACATCCTACAACAAAAATACTCGACAAAATCAAAAAAAATCGAAGTTGGTTTCAAATAAATTTATTAAAATTTGACAATTCCAACTAAAATTTTTTTCACAATTCTAGAAATTGAAGTTATTTTCATCTAAATTTACTCAAATATAGATCCTACAAAAAAATACTCATCAAAATCCAAAAAAATCGAAGTTGGTTTCAAATAAATTTATTAAAATTTGACACTTCCAACTAAAATTTTTTTCACAACACTAAAAATTGAAGTTATTTTCATCTAAATTTACTCAAATATACATCCTACACCAAAAATACTCGACAAAATCCAAAAAAATCGAAGTTGGTTTCAATTAAATTTATTAAAATTTGACACTTCCAACTAAAATTTTTTTCACAATCCTAAAAATTGAAGTTATTTTCATCTAAATTTACTCAAATATAGATCCTACAAAAAATACTCAACAAAATCCAAAAAAACCGAAGTTGATTTCAAATAAATTTATTAAAATTTGACACTTCCGACTAAAATTTTTTTCACAATCCTAAAAATTGGAGTTATTTTCATCTAAATTTACTCAAATATACATCCTAAAACAAAAATACTCGACAAAATAAAAAAAAATCGAAGTTGGTTTCAAATAAATTTATTAAAATTTGACACTTCCAACTAAAATTTTTTTCACAATCCTAGAATTTGAAGTTGTTTTCATCTAAATTTACTCAAATATAGATCCTACAAAAGAATTCTCAACAAAATAAAAAAAAATCGAAGTTGGTTTCAAATAAATTTATTAAAATTTGACACTTCCAACTAAAATTTTTTTCACAATCCTAAAAATTGAAGTTATTTTCATCTAAATTTACTCAAATATACATCCTACACCAAAAATACTCGACAAAATCCAAAAAAATCGAAGTTGGTTTCAAATAAATTTATTAAAATTAGACACTTGTAACTAAAATTTTTTTATCAAAGTCCTAGAAATTGACGTTATTTTCATCTAAATTTACTCAAATATACATCCTACACCAAAAATACTCGACAAAATCCAAAAAAATCGAAGTTTGTTTCAAATAAATTTATTAAAATTAGACACTTGTAACTAAAATTTTTTTCACAATCCTAGAAATTGAAGTTATTTTCATCTAAATTTACTCAAATATACATCCTACACCAAAAATACTCGACAAAATCCAAAAAAATCGAAGTTGGTTTCAAATAAATTTATTAAAATTTGACACTTCCAACTAAAATTTTTTTCACAATCCTAAAAATTGAAGTTGTTTCATCTAAATTTACTCAAATATAGATCCTACAAAAAAATACTCAACAAAATCCAAAAAAATCGGAGTTGATTTCAAATAAATTTATTAAAATTTGACACTTGCAACTAAAATTTTTTTCACAATCCTAAAAATTGAAGTTATTTTCATCTAACTTTACTCAAATATACATCCTACAACAAAAATACTCTACAAAATCCAAAAAAATCGAAGTTGATTTCAAATAAATTAATTAAAATTTGACACTTCCAACTAAAATATTTTTCACAATCCAAAAAATGGTCGTTCTTTTCATCTAAATTTACTCTATTATACATCCTACACCAAAAATACTCGACAAAATCCAAAAAAAATCGAAGTTGGTTTCAAATAAATTTATTAAAATTTGACGCTTCCAACTAAAATTTTTTTCACAATCCTAGAAATTGAAGTTATTTTCATCTAAATTTACTCAAATATACATCCTACACCAAAAATACTCGACAAAATCCAAAAAAATCGAAGTTGGTTTCAAATAAATTTATTAAAATTAGACCTTGTAACTAAAATTTTTTTATCAAAATCCTAGAAATTGAAGTTATTTACATCTAAATTTACTCAAATATACATCCTACACCAAAAATACTCGACAAAATCCAAAAAAATCGAAGTTGGTTTCAAATTAATTTATTAAAATTTGACGCTTCCAACTAAAATTTTTTTCACAATCCTAGAAATTGATGTTATTTTCATCTAAATTTACTCAAATATACATCCTACACCAAAAATACTCGACAAAATCCAAAAAAATCGAAGTTGGTTTCAAATAAAATTATTAAAATTTGACACTTCCAACTAAAATTTTTTTCACAATCCTAAAAAATGAAGTTATTTTCATCTAAATTTACTCAAATATAGATCCTACAAAAAATACTCAACAAAATCCAAAAAAAACGAAGTTGATTTCAAATAAATTTATTAAAATTTGACACTTCCGACTAAAATTTTTTTCACAATTCTAGAAATTGAAGTTATTTTCATCTGAATTTACTCAAATATAGATCCTACAAAAAAATTCTCAACAAAATAAAAAAAAATCGAAGTTGGTTTCAAATAAATTTATTAAAATTTGACACTTCCAACTAAAATTTTTTTCACAATCCTAAAAATTGAAGTTATTTTCATCTAAATTTACTCAAATATACATCCTACACCAAAAATACTCGACAAAATCCAAAAAAATCGAAGTTGGTTTCAAATAAATTTATTAAAATTTGACACTTCCAACTAAAATTTTTTTCACAATCCTAAAAATTGAAGTTGTTTCATCTAAATTTACTCAAATATAGATCCTACAAAAAAATACTCAACAAAATCCAAAAAAATCGGAGTTGATTTCAAATAAATTTATTAAAATTTGACACTTGCAACTAAAATTTTTTTCACAATCCTAAAAATTGAAGTTATTTTCATCTAACTTTACTCAAATATACATCCTACAACAAAAATACTCGACAAAATCCAAAAAAATCGAAGTTGATTTCAAATAAATTAATTAAAATTTGACACTTCCAACTAAAATATTTTTCACAATCCAAAAAATGGTCGTTATTTTCATCTAAATTTACTCAAATATACATCCTACACCAAAAATACTCGACAAAATCCAAAAAAATCGAAGTTGGTTTCAAATAAATTTATTAAAATTTGACGCTTCCAACTAAAATTTTTTTCACAATCCTAGAAATTGAAGTTATTTTCATCTAAATTTACTCAAATATACATCCTACACCAAAAATACTCGACAAAATCCAAAAAAATCGAAGTTGGTTTCAAATAAATTTATTAAAATTTGACACTTCCAACTAAAATTTTTTTCACAATCCTAGAAATTGAAGTTATTTTCATCTAAATTTACTCAAATATACATCCTACACCAAAAATACTCGACAAAATCCAAAAAAATCGAAGTTTGTTTCAAATAAATTTATTAAAATTAGACACTTGTAACTAAAATTTTTTTCACAATCCTAGAAATTGAAGTTATTTTCATCTAAATTTACTCAAATATACATCCTACACCAAAAATACTCGACAAAATCCAAAAAAATCGAAGTTGGTTTCAAATTAATTTATTAAAATTTGACGCTTCCAACTAAAATTTTTTTCACAATCCTAGAAATTGAAGTTATTTTCATCTAAATTTACTCAAATATACATCCTACACCAAAAATACTCGACAAAATCCAAAAAAATCGAAGTTGGTTTCAAATAAATTTATTAAAATTTGACACTTCCAACTAAAATTTTTTTCACAATCCTAAAAATTGAAGTTGTTTTCATCTAAATTTACTCAAATATAGATCCTACAAAAGAATTCTCAACAAAATAAAAAAAAATCGAAGTTGGTTTCAAATAAATTTATTAAAATTTGACACTTCCAACTAAAATTTTTTTCACAATCCTAAAAATTGAAGTTATTTTCATCTAAATTTACTCAAATATACATCCTACACCAAAAATACTCGACAAAATCCAAAAAAATCGAAGTTGGTTTCAAATAAATTTATTAAAATTAGACACTTGTAACTAAAATTTTTTTATCAAAATCCTAGAAATTGAAGTTATTTTCATCTAAATTTACTCAAATATACATCCTACACCAAAAATACTCGACAAAATCCAAAAAAATCGAAGTTTGTTTCAAATAAATTTATTAAAATTAGACACTTGTAACTAAAATTTTTTCACAATCCTAGAAATTGAAGTTATTTTCATCTAAATTTACTCAAATATACATCCTACACCAAAAATACTCGACAAAATCCAAAAAAATCGAAGTTGGTTTCAAATTAATTTATTAAAATTTGACGCTTCCAACTAAAATTTTTTCACAATCCTAGAAATTGAAGTTATTTTCATCTAAATTTACTCAAATATACATCCTACACCAAAAATACTCGACAAAATCCAAAAAAATCGAAGTTGGTTTCAAATAAATTTATTAAAATTTGACACTTCCAACTAAAATTTTTTTCACAATCCTAAAAATTGAAGTTATTTTCATCTAAATTTACTCAAATATAGATCCTACAAAAAATACTCGACAAAATCCAAAAAAAACGAAGTTGATTTCAAATAAATTTATTAAAATTTGACACTTCCGACTAAAATTTTTTTCACAATCCTAGAAATTGAAGTTATTTTCATCTAAATTTACTCAAATATACATCCTACACCAAAAATACTCGACAAAATCCAAAAAAATCGAAGTTGGTTTCAAATAAATTTATTAAAATTAGACACTTGTAACTAAAATTTTTTTCAAAATCCTAGAAATTGAAGTTATTTTCATCTAAATTTACTCAAATATTCATCCTACACCAAAAATACTCGACAAAATCCAAAAAAATCGAAGTTGGTTTCAAATTAATTTATTAAAATTTGACGCTTCCAACTAAAATTTTTTCACAATCCTAGAAATTGAAGTTATGTTCATCTAAATTTACTCAAATATACATCCTACACCAAAAATACTCGACAAAATCCAAAAAAAATCGAAGTTGGTTTCAAATAAATTTATTAAAATTTGACGCTTCCAACTAAAATTTTTTTCACAATCCTAGAAATTGAAGTTATTTTCATCTAAATTTACTCAAATATACATCCTACACCAAAAATACTCGACAAAATCCAAAAAAATCGAAGTTGGTTTCAAATAAATTTATTAAAATTAGACCTTGTAACTAAAATTTTTTTATCAAAATCCTAGAAATTGAAGTTATTTACATCTAAATTTACTCAAATATACATCCTACACCAAAAATACTCGACAAAATCCAAAAAAATCGAAGTTGGTTTCAAATTAATTTATTAAAATTTGACGCTTCCAACTAAAATTTTTTTCACAATCCTAGAAATTGATGTTATTTTCATCTAAATTTACTCAAATATACATCCTACACCAAAAATACTCGACAAAATCCAAAAAAATCGAAGTTGGTTTCAAATAAAATTATTAAAATTTGACACTTCCAACTAAAATTTTTTTCACAATCCTAAAAAATGAAGTTATTTTCATCTAAATTTACTCAAATATAGATCCTACAAAAAATACTCAACAAAATCCAAAAAAAACGAAGTTGATTTCAAATAAATTTATTAAAATTTGACACTTCCGACTAAAATTTTTTTCACAATCCTAGAAATTGAAGTTATTTTCATCTAAATTTACTCAAATATAGATCCTACAAAAAAATTCTCAACAAAATAAAAAAAAATCGAAGTTGGTTTCAAATAAATTTATTAAAATTTGACACTTCCAACTAAAATTTTTTTCACAATCCTAAAAATTGAAGTTATTTTCATCTAAATTTACTCAAATATACATCCTACACCAAAAATACTCGACAAAATCCAAAAAAATCGAAGTTGGTTTCAAATAAATTTATTAAAATTTGACACTTCCAACTAAAATTTTTTTCACAATCCTAAAAATTGAAGTTGTTTCATCTAAATTTACTCAAATATAGATCCTACAAAAAAATACTCAACAAAATCCAAAAAAATCGGAGTTGATTTCAAATAAATTTATTAAAATTTGACACTTGCAACTAAAATTTTTTTCACAATCCTAAAAATTGAAGTTATTTTCATCTAACTTTACTCAAATATACATCCTACAACAAAAATACTCGACAAAATCCAAAAAAATCGAAGTTGATTTCAAATAAATTAATTAAAATTTGACACTTCCAACTAAAATATTTTTCACAATCCAAAAAATGGTCGTTATTTTCATCTAAATTTACTCAAATATACATCCTACACCAAAAATACTCGACAAAATCCAAAAAAATCGAAGTTGGTTTCAAATAAATTTATTAAAATTTGACGCTTCCAACTAAAATTTTTTTCACAATCCTAGAAATTGAAGTTATTTTCATCTAAATTTACTCAAATATACATCCTACACCAAAAATACTCGACAAAATCCAAAAAAATCGAAGTTGGTTTCAAATAAATTTATTAAAATTTGACACTTCCAACTAAAATTTTTTTCACAATCCTAGAAATTGAAGTTATTTTCATCTAAATTTACTCAAATATACATCCTACACCAAAAATACTCGACAAAATCCAAAAAAATCGAAGTTTGTTTCAAATAAATTTATTAAAATTAGACACTTGTAACTAAAATTTTTTTCACAATCCTAGAAATTGAAGTTATTTTCATCTAAATTTACTCAAATATACATCCTACACCAAAAATACTCGACAAAATCCAAAAAAATCGAAGTTGGTTTCAAATTAATTTATTAAAATTTGACGCTTCCAACTAAAATTTTTTCACAATCCTAGAAATTGAAGTTATGTTCATCTAAATTTACTCAACTATACATCCTACACCAAAAATACTCGACAAAATCCAAAACAATCGAAGTTGGTTTCAAATAAATTTATTAAAATTTGACACTTTAAACTAAAATTTTTTTCACAATCCTAAAAATTGAAGTTATTTTCATCTAAATTTACTCAAATATAGATCCTACAAAAAATACTCAACAAAATCCAAAAAAAACGAAGTTGATTTCAAATAAATTTATTAAAATTTGACACTTCCAACTAAATTTTTTTTCACAATCCAATAAATTTTCGTTATTTTCATCTAAATTTACTCAAATATACATCCTACAACAAAAATACTCGACAAAATCAAAAAAAATCGAAGTTGGTTTCAAATAAATTTATTAAAATTTGACAATTCCAACTAAAATTTTTTTCACAATTCTAGAAATTGAAGTTATTTTCATCTAAATTTACTCAAATATAGATCCTACAAAAAAATACTCATCAAAATCCAAAAAAATCGAAGTTGGTTTCAAATAAATTTATTAAAATTTGACACTTCCAACTAAAATTTTTTTCACAACACTAAAAATTGAAGTTATTTTCATCTAAATTTACTCAAATATACATCCTACACCAAAAATACTCGACAAAATCCAAAAAAATCGAAGTTGGTTTCAATTAAATTTATTAAAATTTGACACTTCCAACTAAAATTTTTTTCACAATCCTAAAAATTGAAGTTATTTTCATCTAAATTTACTCAAATATAGATCCTACAAAAAATACTCAACAAAATCCAAAAAAACCGAAGTTGATTTCAAATAAATTTATTAAAATTTGACACTTCCGACTAAAATTTTTTTCACAATCCTAAAAATTGGAGTTATTTTCATCTAAATTTACTCAAATATACATCCTAAAACAAAAATACTCGACAAAATAAAAAAAAATCGAAGTTGGTTTCAAATAAATTTATTAAAATTTGACACTTCCAACTAAAATTTTTTTCACAATCCTAGAATTTGAAGTTGTTTTCATCTAAATTTACTCAAATATAGATCCTACAAAAGAATTCTCAACAAAATAAAAAAAAATCGAAGTTGGTTTCAAATAAATTTATTAAAATTTGACACTTCCAACTAAAATTTTTTTCACAATCCTAAAAATTGAAGTTATTTTCATCTAAATTTACTCAAATATACATCCTACACCAAAAATACTCGACAAAATCCAAAAAAATCGAAGTTGGTTTCAAATAAATTTATTAAAATTAGACACTTGTAACTAAAATTTTTTTATCAAAGTCCTAGAAATTGACGTTATTTTCATCTAAATTTACTCAAATATACATCCTACACCAAAAATACTCGACAAAATCCAAAAAAATCGAAGTTTGTTTCAAATAAATTTATTAAAATTAGACACTTGTAACTAAAATTTTTTTCACAATCCTAGAAATTGAAGTTATTTTCATCTAAATTTACTCAAATATACATCCTACACCAAAAATACTCGACAAAATCCAAAAAAATCGAAGTTGGTTTCAAATTAATTTATTAAAATTTGACGCTTCCAACTAAAATTTTTTTCACAATCCTAGAAATTGATGTTATTTTCATCTAAATTTACTCAAATATACATCCTACACCAAAAATACTCGACAAAATCCAAAAAAATCGAAGTTGGTTTCAAATAAAATTATTAAAATTTGACACTTCCAACTAAAATTTTTTTCACAATCCTAGAAATTTAAGTTATTTTCATCTAAATTTACTCAAATATACATCCTACACCAAAAATACTCGACAAAATCCAAAAAAATCGAAGTTGGTTTCAAATAAATTTATTAAAATTAGACACTTGTAACTAAAATTTTTTTCAAAATCCTAGAAATTGAAGTTATTTTCATCTAAATTTACTCAAATATACATCCTACACCAAAAATACTCGACAAAATCCAAAAAAATCGAAGTTGGTTTCAAATTAATTTATTAAATTTGACGCTTGCAACTAAAATTTTTTTCACAATCCTAGAAATTGAAGTTATTTTCATCTAAATTTACTCAAATATACATCCTACACCAAAAATACTCGACAAAATCCAAAAAAATCGAAGTTGGTTTCAAATAAAATTATTAAAATTTGACACTTCCAACTAAAATTTTTTTCACAATCCTAAAAATTGAAGTTATTTTCATCTAAATTTACTCAAATATACATCCTACACCAAAAATACTCGACAAAATCCAAAAAAATCGAAGTTGGTTTCAATTAAATTTATTAAAATTTGACACTTCCAACTAAAATTTTTTTCACAATCCTAAAAATTGAAGTTATTTTCATCTAAATTTACTCAAATATAGATCCTACAAAAAATACTCAACAAAATCCAAAAAAAACGAAGTTGATTTCAAATAAATTTATTAAAATTTGACACTTCCAACTAAATTTTTTTTCACAATCCAATAAATTTTCGTTATTTTCATCTAAATTTACTCAAATATACATCCTACAACAAAAATACTCGACAAAATAAAAAAAAATCGAAGTTGGTTTCAAATAAATTTATTAAAATTTGACAATTCCAACTAAAATTTTTTTCACAATCCTAGAAATTGAAGTTATTTTCATCTAAATTTACTCAAATATAGATCCTACAAAAAAATACTCATCAAAATCCAAAAAAATCGAAGTTGGTTTCAAATAAATTTATTAAAATTTGACACTTCCAACTAAAATTTTTTTCACAACACTAAAAATTGAAGTTATTTTCATCTAAATTTACTCAAATATACATCCTACACCAAAAATACTCGACAAAATCCAAAAAAATCGAAGTTGGTTTCAATTAAATTTATTAAAATTTGACACTTCCAACTAAAATTTTTTTCACAATCCTAAAAATTGAAGTTATTTTCATCTAAATTTACTCAAATATAGATCCTACAAAAAATACTCAACAAAATCCAAAAAAACCGAAGTTGATTTCAAATAAATTTATTAAAATTTGACACTTCCGACTAAAATTTTTTTCACAATCCTAAAAATTGGAGTTATTTTCATCTAAATTTACTCAAATATACATCCTAAAACAAAAATACTCGACAAAATAAAAAAAAATCGAAGTTGGTTTCAAATAAATTTATTAAAATTTGACACTTCCAACTAAAATTTTTTTCACAATCCTAGAATTTGAAGTTGTTTTCATCTAAATTTACTCAAATATAGATCCTACAAAAGAATTCTCAACAAAATAAAAAAAAATCGAAGTTGGTTTCAAATAAATTTATTAAAATTTGACACTTCCAACTAAAATTTTTTTCACAATCCTAAAAATTGAAGTTATTTTCATCTAAATTTACTCAAATATACATCCTACACCAAAAATACTCGACAAAATCCAAAAAAATCGAAGTTGGTTTCAAATAAATTTATTAAAATTAGACACTTGTAACTAAAATTTTTTTATCAAAGTCCTAGAAATTGAAGTTATTTTCATCTAAATTTACTCAAATATACATCCTACACCAAAAATACTCGACAAAATCCAAAAAAATCGAAGTTTGTTTCAAATAAATTTATTAAAATTAGACACTTGTAACTAAAATTTTTTTCACAATCCTAGAAATTGAAGTTATTTTCATCTAAATTTACTCAAATATACATCCTACACCAAAAATACTCGACAAAATCCAAAAAAATCGAAGTTGGTTTCAAATTAATTTATTAAAATTTGACGCTTCCAACTAAAATTTTTTTCACAATCCTAGAAATTGATGTTATTTTCATCTAAATTTACTCAAATATACATCCTACACCAAAAATACTCGACAAAATCCAAAAAAATCGAAGTTGGTTTCAAATAAAATTATTAAAATTTGACACTTCCAACTAAAATTTTTTTCACAATCCTAGAAATTGAAGTTATTTTCATCTAAATTTCCTCAAATATACATCCTACACCAAAAATACTCGACAAAATCCAAAAAAATCGAAGTTGGTTTCAAATAAATTTATTAAAATTTGACACTTCCAACTAAAATTTTTTTCACAATCCTAGAAATTGAAGTTATTTTCATCTAAATTTACTCAAATATACATCCTACACCAAAAATACTCGACAAAATCCAAAAAAATCGAAGTTGGTTTCAAATAAATTTATTAAAATTAGACACTTGTAACTAAAATTTTTTTCAAAATCCTAGAAATTGAAGTTATTTTCATCTAAATTTACTCAAATATACATCCTACACCAAAAATACTCGACAAAATCCAAAAAAATCGAAGTTGGTTTCAATTAAATTTATTAAAATTTGACACTTCCAACTAAAATTTTTTTCACAATCCTAAAAATTGAAGTTATTTTCATCTAAATTTACTCAAATATAGATCCTACAAAAAATACTCAACAAAATCCAAAAAAAACGAAGTTGATTTCAAATAAATTTATTAAAATTTGACACTTCCAACTAAATTTTTTTTCACAATCCAATAAATTTTCGTTATTTTCATCTAAATTTACTCAAATATACATCCTAAAACAAAAATACTCGACAAAATAAAAAAAAATCGAAGTTGGTTTCAAATAAATTTATTAAAATTTGACACTTCCAACTAAAATTTTTTTCACAATCCTAGAATTTGAAGTTGTTTTCATCTAAATTTACTCAAATATAGATCCTACAAAAGAATTCTCAACAAAATAAAAAAAAATCGAAGTTGGTTTCAAATAAATGTATTAAAATTTGACACTTCCAACTAAAATTTTTTTCACAATGCTAAAAATTGAAGTTATTTTCATCTAAATTTACTCAAATATACATCCTACACCAAAAATACTCGACAAAATCCAAAAAAATCGAAGTTGGTTTCAAATAAATTTATTAAAATTAGACACTTGTAACTAAAATTTTTTTATCAAAGTCCTAGAAATTGAAGTTATTTTCATCTAAATTTACTCAAATATACATCCTACACCAAAAATACTCGACAAAATCCAAAAAAATCGAAGTTTGTTTCAAATAAATTTATTAAAATTAGACACTTGTAACTAAAATTTTTTTCACAATCCTAGAAATTGAAGTTATTTTCATCTAAATTTACTCAAATATACATCCTACACCAAAAATACTCGACAAAATCCAAAAAAATCGAAGTTGGTTTCAAATTAATTTATTAAAATTTGACGCTTCCAACTAAAATTTTTTTCACAATCCTAGAAATTGATGTTATTTTCATCTAAATTTACTCAAATATACATCCTACACCAAAAATACTCGACAAAATCCAAAAAAATCGAAGTTGGTTTCAAATAAAATTATTAAAATTTGACACTTCCAACTAAAATTTTTTTCACAATCCTAGAAATTGAAGTTATTTTCATCTAAATTTCCTCAAATATACATCCTACACCAAAAATACTCGACAAAATCCAAAAAAATCGAAGTTGGTTTCAAATAAATTTATTAAAATTTGACACTTCCAACTAAAATTTTTTTCACAATCCTAGAAATTGAAGTTATTTTCATCTAAATTTACTCAAATATACATCCTACACCAAAAATACTCGACAAAATCCAAAAAAATCGAAGTTGGTTTCAAATAAATTTATTAAAATTAGACACTTGTAACTAAAATTTTTTTCAAAATCCTAGAAATTGAAGTTATTTTCATCTAAATTTACTCAAATATACATCCTACACCAAAAATACTCGACAAAATCCAAAAAAATCGAAGTTGGTTTCAAATTAATTTATTAAATTTGACGCTTGCAACTAAAATTTTTTTCACAATCCTAGAAATTGAAGTTATTTTCATCTAAATTTACTCAAATATACATCCTACACCAAAAATACTCGACAAAATCCAAAAAAATCGAAGTTGGTTTCAAATAAATTTATTAAAATTTGACACTTCCGACTAAAATTTTTTTCACAATCCTAGAAATTGAAGTTATTTGCATCTAAATTTACTCAAATATACATCCTACACCAAAAATACTCGACAAAATCCAAAAAAATCGAAGTTGGTTTCAAATAAATTTATTAAAATTTGACACTTCCAACTAAAATTTTTTTCACAATCCTAGAAATTGAAGTTATTTTCATCTAAATTTACTCAAATATACATCCTACACCAAAAATACTCGACAAAATCCAAAAAAATCGAAGTTGGTTTCAAATAAATTTATTAAAATTTGACACTTCCGACTAAAATTTTTTTCACAATCCTAGAAATTGAAGTTATTTTCAACTAAATTTACTCAAATATACATCCTACACCAAAAATACTCGACAAAATCCAAAAAAATCGAAGTTGGTTTCAAATAAATTTATTAAAATTTGACACTTCCAACTAAAATTTTTTTCACAATCCTAGAAATTGAAGTTATTTTCATCTAAATTTACTCAAATATACATCCTACACCAAAAATACTCGACAAAATCCAAAAAAATCGAAGTTGGTTTCAAATAAATTTATTAAAATTTGACACTTCCAACTAAAATTTTTTTCACAATCCTAAAAATTGAAGTTATTTTCATCTAAATTTACTCAAATATAGATCCTACAAAAAATACTCAACAAAATCCAAAAAAATCGAAGTTGGTTTCAAATTAATTTATTAAAATTTGACGCTTCCAACTAAAATTTTTTCACAATCCTAGAAATTGAAGTTATTTTCATCTAAATTTACTCAAATATACATCCTACACCAAAAATACTCGACAAAATCCAAAAAAATCGAAGTTGGTTTCAAATAAATTTATTAAAATTTGACACTTTAAACTAAAATTTTTTTCACAATCCTAAAAATTGAAGTTATTTTCATCTAAATTTACTCAAATATAGATCCTACAAAAAATACTCAACAAAATCCAAAAAAAACGAAGTTGATTTCAAATAAATTTATTAAAATTTGACACTTCCAACTAAAATTTTTTTCACAATCCAATAAATTTTCGTTATTTTCATCTAAATTTACTCATATATACATGCTACAACAAAAATACTCGACAAAATAAAAAAAAATCGAAGTTGGTTTCAAATAAATTTATTAAAATTTGACACTTCCAACTAAAATTTTTTTCACAATCCTAGAAATTGAAGTTATTTTCATCTAAATTTACTCAAATATAGATCCTACAAAAAAATACTCATCAAAATCCAAAAAAATCGAAGTTGGTTTCAAATAAATTTATTAAAATTTGACACTTCCAACTAAAATTTTTTTCACAATCCTAAAAATTGAAGTTATTTTCATCTAAATTTACTCAAATATACATCCTACACCAAAAATACTCGACAAAATCCAAAAAAATCGAAGTTGGTTTCAATTAAATTTATTAAAATTTGACACTTCCAACTAAAATTTTTTTCACAATCCTAAAAATTGAAGTTATTTTCATCTAAATTTACTCAAATATAGATCCTACAAAAAATACTCAACAAAATCCAAAAAAAACGAAGTTGATTTCATATAAATTTATTAAAATTTGACACTTCCGACTAAAATTTTTTTCACAATCCTAAAAATTGGAGTTATTTTCATCTAAATTTACTCAAATATACATCCTAAAACAAAAATACTCGACAAAATAAAAAAAAATCGAAGTTGGTTTCAAATAAATTTATTAAAATTTGACACTTCCAACTAAATTTTTTTTCACAATCCTAGAATTTGAAGTTGTTTTCATCTAAATTTACTCAAATATAGATCCTACAAAAAAATTCTCAACAAAATAAAAAAAAATCGAAGTTGGTTTCAAATAAATTTATTAAAATTTGACACTTCCAACTAAAATTTTTTTCACAATCCTAAAAATTGAAGTTATTTTCATCTAAATTTAGTCAAATATACATCCTACACCAAAAATACTCGACAAAATCCAAAAAAATCGAAGTTGGTTTCAAATAAATTTATTAAAATTAGACACTTGTAACTAAAATTTTTTTATCAAAATTCTAGAAATTGAAGTTATTTTCATCTAAATTTACTCAAATATACATCCTACACCAAAAATACTCGACAAAATCCAAAAAAATCGAAGTTTGTTTCAAATAAATTTATTAAAATTAGACACTTGTAACTAAAATTTTTTTCACAATCCTAGAAATTGAAGTTATTTTCATCTAAATTTACTCAAATATACATCCTACACCAAAAATACTCGACAAAATCCAAAAAAATCGAAGTTGGTTTCAAATTAATTTATTAAAATTTGACGCTTCCAACTAAATTTTTTTTCACAATCCTAGAAATTGATGTTATTTTCATCTAAATTTACTCAAATATACATCCTACACCAAAAATACTCGACAAAATCCAAAAAAATCGAAGTTGGTTTCAAATAAAATTATTAAAATTTGACACTTCCAACTAAAATTTTTTTCACAATCCTAAAAAATGAAGTTATTTTCATCTAAATTTACTCAAATATAGATCCTACAAAAAATACTCAACAAAATCCAAAAAAAACGAAGTTGATTTCAAATAAATTTATTAAAATTTGACACTTCCGACTAAAATTTTTTTCACAATCCTAGAAATTGAAGTTATTTTCATCTAAATTTACTCAAATATACATCCTACACCAAAAATACTCGACAAAATCCAAAAAAATCGAAGTTGGTTTCAAATAAATTTATTAAAATTAGACACTTGTAACTAAAATTTTTTTAACAAAATCCTAGAAATTGAAGTTATTTTCATCTAAATTTACTCAAATATACATCCTACACCAAAAATACTCGACAAAATCCAAAAAAATCGAAGTTGGTTTCAAATTAATTTATTAAAATTTGACGCTTCCAACTAAAATTTTTTTCACAATCCTAGAAATTGAAGTTATTTTCATCTAAATTTACTCAAATATACATCCTACACCAAAAATACTCGACAAAATCCAAAAAAATCGAAGTTGGTTTCAAATAAATTTATTAAAATTTGACACTTCCAACTAAAATTTTTTTCACAATCCTAGAAATTGAAGTTATTTTCATCTAAATTTACTCAAATATACATCCTACACCAAAAATACTCGACAAAATCCAAAAAAATCGAAGTTGGTTTCAAATAAATTTATTAAAATTTGACACTTCCAACTAAAATTTTTTTCACAATCCTAGAAATTGAAGTTATTTTCATCTAAATTTACTCAAATATAGATCCTACAAAAAATACTCAACAAAATAAAAAAAAAACGAAGTTGATTTCAAATAAATTTATTAAAATATGACACTTCCGACTAAAATTTTTTTCACAATCCTAAAAATTGGAGTTATTTTCATCTAAATTTACTCAAATATACATCCTAAAACAAAAATACTCGACAAAATAAAAAAAAATCGAAGTTGGTTTCAAATAAATTTATTAAAATTTGACACTTCCAACTAAAATTTTTTTCACAATCCTAGAAATTGAAGTTATTTTCATCTAAATTTACTCAAATATAGATCCTACAAAAAAATACTCAACAAAATCAAAAAAAATCGAAGTTGGTTTCAAATAAATTTATTAAAATTTGACACTTCCAACTAAAATTTTTTTCACAATCCTAAAAATTGAAGTTATTTTCATCTAAATTTACTCAAATATACATCCTACAACAAAAATACTCGACAAAATAAAAAAAAATCGAAGTTGGTTTCAAATAAATTTATTAAAATTTGACACTTCCAACTAAAATTTTTTTCACAATCCTAGAAATTGAAGTTATTTTCATCTAAATTTACTCAAATATAGATCCTACAAAAAAATACTCATCAAAATCCAAAAAAATCGAAGTTGGTTTCAAATAAATTTATTAAAATTTGACACTTCCAACTAAAATTTTTTTCACAATCCTAAAAATTGAAGTTATTTTCATCTAAATTTACTCAAATATACATCCTACACCAAAAATACTCGACAAAATCCAAAAAAATCGAAGTTGGTTTCAATTAAATTTATTAAAATTTGACACTTCCAACTAAAATTTTTTTCACAATCCTAAAAATTGAAGTTATTTTCATCTAAATTTACTCAAATATAGATCCTACAAAAAATACTCAACAAAATCCAAAAAAAACGAAGTTGATTTCAAATAAATTTATTAAAATTTGACACTTCCGACTAAAATTTTTTTCACAATCCTAAAAATTGGAGTTATTTTCATCTAAATTTACTCAAATATACATCCTAAAACAAAAATACTCGACAAAATAAAAAAAAATCGAAGTTGGTTTCAAATAAATTTATTAAAATTTGACACTTCCAACTAAAATTTTTTTCACAATCCTAGAATTTGAAGTTGTTTTCATCTAAATTTACTCAAATATAGATCCTACAAAAAAATTCTCAACAAAATAAAAAAAAATCGAAGTTGGTTTCAAATAAATTTATTAAAATTTGACACTTCCAACTAAAATTTTTTTCACAATCCTAAAAATTGAAGTTATTTTCATCTAAATTTAGTCAAATATACATCCTACACCAAAAATACTCGACAAAATCCAAAAAAATCGAAGTTGGTTTCAAATAAATTTATTAAAATTAGACACTTGTAACTAAAATTTTTTTATCAAAATCCTAGAAATTGAAGTTATTTTCATCTAAATTTACTCAAATATACATCCTACACCAAAAATACTCGACAAAATCCAAAAAAATCGAAGTTGGTTGCAAATAAATTTATTAAAATTTGACACTTCCAACTAAAATTTTTTTCACAATCCTAAAAATTGAAGTTATTTTCATCTAAATTTACTCAAATATAGATCCTACAAAAAATACTCAACAAAATCCAAAAAAAACGAAGTTGATTTCAAATAAATTTATTAAAATTTGACACTTCCGACTAAAATTTTTTTCACAATCCTAGAAATTGAAGTTATTTTCATCTAAATTTACTCAAATATACATCCTACACCAAAAATACTCGACAAAATCCAAAAAAATCGAAGTTGGTTTCAAATAAATTTATTAAAATTAGACACTTGTAACTAAAATTTTTTTCAAAATCCTAGAAATTGAAGTTATTTTCATCTAAATTTACTCAAATC
Source organism: Andrena praecox (assembly GCA_963932275.1). Classification (NCBI taxonomy): domain Eukaryota; kingdom Metazoa; phylum Arthropoda; class Insecta; order Hymenoptera; family Andrenidae; genus Andrena; species Andrena praecox. The sequence goes on from CAWVQO010000567.1 coordinate 87,975, forward strand.
TTCATCCTACACCAAAAATACTCGACAAAATCCAAAAAAATCGAAGTTGGTTTCAAATTAATTTATTAAAATTTGACGCTTCCAACTAAAATTTTTTCACAATCCTAGAAATTGAAGTTATTTTCATCTAAATTTACTCAAATATACATCCTACACCAAAAATACTCGACAAAATCCAAAAAAATCGAAGTTGGTTTCAAATAAATTTATTAAAATTCGACACTTCCAACTAAAATTTTTTTCACAATCCTAAAAATTGAAGTTATTTTCATCTAAATTTACTCAAATATAGATCCTACAAAAAATACTCAACAAAATCCAAAAAAAACGAAGTTGATTTCAAATAAATTTATTAAAATTTGACACTTCCAACTAAAATTTTTTTCACAATCCTAAAAATTGAAGTTGTTTCATCTAAATTTACTCAAATATACATCCTACACCAAAAATACTTGACAAAATCCAAAAAAATCGAAGTTGGTTTCAAATAAATTTATTAAAATTTGACACTTCCAACTAAAATTTTTTTCACAATCCTAAAAATTGGAGTTATTTTCATCTAAATTTACTCAAATATACATCCTAAAACAAAAATACTCGACAAAATAAAAAAAAATCGAAGTTGGTTTCAAATAAATTTATTAAAATTTGACACTTCCAACTAAAATTTTTTTCACAATCCTAGAATTTGAAGTTGTTTTCATCTAAATTTACTCAAATATAGATCCTACAAAAAAATTCTCAACAAAATAAAAAAAAATCGAAGTTGGTTTCAAATAAATTTATTAAAATTTGACACTTCCAACTAAAATTTTTTTCACAATCCTAAAAATTGAAGTTATTTTCATCTAAATTTAGTCAAATATACATCCTACACCAAAAATACTCGACAAAATCCAAAAAAATCGAAGTTGGTTTCAAATAAATTTATTAAAATTAGACACTTGTAACTAAAATTTTTTTATCAAAATCCTAGAAATTGAAGTTATTTTCATCTAAATTTACTCAAATATACATCCTACACCAAAAATACTCGACAAAATCCAAAAAAATCGAAGTTTGTTTCAAATAAATTTATTAAAATTAGACACTTGTAACTAAAATTTTTTTCACAATCCTAGAAATTGAAGTTATTTTCATCTAAATTTACTCAAATATACATCCTACACCAAAAATACTCGACAAAATCCAAAAAAATCGAAGTTGGTTTCAAATTAATTTATTAAAATTTGACGCTTCCAACTAAATTTTTTTTCACAATCCTAGAAATTGATGTTATTTTCATCTAAATTTACTCAAATATACATCCTACACCAAAAATACTCGACAAAATCCAAAAAAATCGAAGTTGGTTTCAAATAAAATTATTAAAATTTGACACTTCCAACTAAAATTTTTTTCACAATCCTAAAAAATGAAGTTATTTTCATCTAAATTTACTCAAATATAGATCCTACAAAAAATACTCAACAAAATCCAAAAAAAACGAAGTTGATTTCAAATAAATTTATTAAAATTTGACACTTCCGACTAAAATTTTTTTCACAATCCTAGAAATTGAAGTTATTTTCATCTAAATTTACTCAAATATACATCCTACACCAAAAATACTCGACAAAATCCAAAAAAATCGAAGTTGGTTTCAAATAAATTTATTAAAATTAGACACTTGTAACTAAAATTTTTTTAACAAAATCCTAGAAATTGAAGTTATTTTCATCTAAATTTACTCAAATATACATCCTACACCAAAAATACTCGACAAAATCCAAAAAAATCGAAGTTGGTTTCAAATTAATTTATTAAAATTTGACGCTTCCAACTAAAATTTTTTTCACAATCCTAGAAATTGAAGTTATTTTCATCTAAATTTACTCAAATATACATCCTACACCAAAAATACTCGACAAAATCCAAAAAAATCGAAGTTGGTTTCAAATAAATTTATTAAAATTTGACACTTCCAACTAAAATTTTTTTCACAATCCTAGAAATTGAAGTTATTTTCATCTAAATTTACTCAAATATACATCCTACACCAAAAATACTCGACAAAATCCAAAAAAATCGAAGTTGGTTTCAAATAAATTTATTAAAATTTGACACTTCCAACTAAAATTTTTTTCACAATCCTAGAAATTGAAGTTATTTTCATCTAAATTTACTCAAATATACATCCTACACCAAAAATACTCGACAAAATCCAAAAAAATCGAAGTTGGTTTCAAATAAAATTATTAAAATTTGACACTTCCAACTAAAATTTTTTTCACAATCCAATAAATTTTCGTTATTTTCATCTAAATTTACTCAAATATACATCCTACACCAAAAATACTCGACAAAATCCAAAAAAATCGAAGTTGGTTTCAAATAAATTTATTAAAATTTGACACTTTAAACTAAAATTTTTTTCACAATCCTAAAAATTGAAGTTATTTTCATCTAAATTTACTCAAATATAGATCCTACAAAAAATACTCAACAAAATCAAAAAAAAACGAAGTTGATTTCAAATAAATTTATTAAAATTTGACACTTCCAACTAAATTTTTTTTCACAATCCAATAAATTTTCGTTATTTTCATCTAAATTTACTCAAATATACATCCTACAACAAAAATACTCGACAAAATAAAAAAAAATCGAAGTTGGTTTCAAATAAATTTATTAAAATTTGACACTTCAAACTAAAATTTTTTTCACAATCCTAGAAATTGAAGTTATTTTCATCTAAATTTACTCAAATATAGATCCTACAAAAAAATACTCATCAAAATCCAAAAAAATCGAAGTTGGTTTCAAATAAATTTATTAAAATTTGACACTTCCAACTAAAATTTTTTTCACAATCCTAAAAATTGAAGTTATTTTCATCTAAATTTACTCAAATATACATCCTACACCAAAAATACTCGACAAAATCCAAAAAAATCGAAGTTGGTTTCAATTAAATTTATTAAAATTTGACACTTCCAACTAAAATTTTTTTCACAATCCTAAAAATTGAAGTTATTTTCATCTAAATTTACTCAAATATAGATCCTACAAAAAATACTCAACAAAATCCAAAAAAAACGAAGTTGATTTCAAATAAATTTATTAAAATTTGACACTTCCGACTAAAATTTTTTTCACAATCCTAAAAATTGGAGTTATTTTCATCTAAATTTACTCAAATATACATCCTAAAACAAAAATACTCGACAAAATAAAAAAAAATCGAAGTTGGTTTCAAATAAATTTATTAAAATTTGACACTTCCAACTAAAATTTTTTTCACAATCCTAGAATTTGAAGTTGTTTTCATCTAAATTTACTCAAATATAGATCCTACAAAAAAATTCTCAACAAAATAAAAAAAAATCGAAGTTGGTTTCAAATAAATTTATTAAAATTTGACACTTCCAACTAAAATTTTTTTCACAATCCTAAAAATTGAAGTTATTTTCATCTAAATTTAGTCAAATATACATCCTACACCAAAAATACTCGACAAAATCCAAAAAAATCGAAGTTGGTTTCAAATAAATTTATTAAAATTAGACACTTGTAACTAAAATTTTTTTATCAAAATCCTAGAAATTGAAGTTATTTTCATCTAAATTTACTCAAATATACATCCTACACCAAAAATACTCGACAAAATCCAAAAAAATCGAAGTTGGTTTCAAATAAATTTATTAAAATTTGACACTTCCAACTAAAATTTTTTTCACAATCCTAAAAATTGAAGTTATTTTCATCTAAATTTACTCAAATATAGATCCTACAAAAAATACTCAACAAAATCCAAAAAAAACGAAGTTGATTTCAAATAAATTTATTAAAATTTGACACTTCCGACTAAAATTTTTTTCACAATCCTAGAAATTGAAGTTATTTTCATCTAAATTTACTCAAATATACATCCTACACCAAAAATACTCGACAAAATCCAAAAAAATCGAAGTTGGTTTCAAATAAATTTATTAAAATTAGACACTTGTAACTAAAATTTTTTTCAAAATCCTAGAAATTGAAGTTATTTTCATCTAAATTTACTCAAATCTTCATCCTACACCAAAAATACTCGACAAAATCCAAAAAAATCGAAGTTGGTTTCAAATTAATTTATTAAAATTTGACGCTTCCAACTAAAATTTTTTCACAATCCTAGAAATTGAAGTTATTTTCATCTAAATTTACTCAAATATACATCCTACACCAAAAATACTCGACAAAATCCAAAAAAATCGAAGTTGGTTTCAAATAAATTTATTAAAATTCGACACTTCCAACTAAAATTTTTTTCACAATCCTAAAAATTGAAGTTATTTTCATCTAAATTTACTCAAATATAGATCCTACAAAAAATACTCAACAAAATCCAAAAAAAACGAAGTTGATTTCAAATAAATTTATTAAAATTTGACACTTCCAACTAAAATTTTTTTCACAATCCTAAAAATTGAAGTTGTTTCATCTAAATTTACTCAAATATAGATCCTACAAAAAAATACTCAACAAAATCCAAAAAAATCGGAGTTGATTTCAAATAAATTTATTAAAATTTGACACTTGCAACTAAAATTTTTTTCACAATCCTAAAAATTGAAGTTATTTTCATCTAACTTTACTCAAATATACATCCTACAACAAAAATACTCGACAAAATCCAAAAAAATCGAAGTTGATTTCAAATAAATTAATTAAAATTTGACACTTCCAACTAAAATATTTTTCACAATCCAAAAAATGGTCGTTATTTTCATCTAAATTTACTCAAATATACATCCTACACCAAAAATACTCGACAAAATCCAAAAAAATCGAAGTTGGTTTCAAATAAATTTATTAAAATTTGACGCTTCCAACTAAAATTTTTTTCACAATCCTAGAAATTGAAGTTATTTTCATCTAAATTTACTCAAATATACATCCTACACCAAAAATACTCGACAAAATCCAAAAAAATCGAAGTTGGTTTCAAATAAATTTATTAAAATTTGACACTTCCAACTAAAATTTTTTTCACAATCCTAGAAATTGAAGTTATTTTCATCTAAATTTACTCAAATATACATCCTACACCAAAAATACTCGACAAAATCCAAAAAAATCGAAGTTGGTTTCAAATAAAATTATTAAAATTTGACACTTCCAACTAAAATTTTTTTCACAATCCAATAAATTTTCGTTATTTTCATCTAAATTTACTCAAATATACATCCTACACCAAAAATACTCGACAAAATCCAAAAAAATCGAAGTTGGTTTCAAATAAATTTATTAAAATTTGACACTTTAAACTAAAATTTTTTTCACAATCCTAAAAATTGAAGTTATTTTCATCTAAATTTACTCAAATATAGATCCTACAAAAAATACTCAACAAAATCCAAAAAAAACGAAGTTGATTTCAAATAAATTTATTAAAATTTGACACTTCCAACTAAATTTTTTTTCACAATCCAATAAATTTTCGTTATTTTCATCTAAATTTACTCAAATATACATCCTACAACAAAAATACTCGACAAAATAAAAAAAAATCGAAGTTGGTTTCAAATAAATTTATTAAAATTTGACACTTCCAACTAAAATTTTTTTCACAATCCTAGAAATTGAAGTTATTTTCATCTAAATTTACTCAAATATAGATCCTACAAAAAAATACTCATCAAAATCCAAAAAAATCGAAGTTGGTTTCAAATAAATTTATTAAAATTTGACACTTCCAACTAAAATTTTTTTCACAATCCTAAAAATTGAAGTTATTTTCATCTAAATTTACTCAAATATACATCCTACACCAAAAATACTCGACAAAATCCAAAAAAATCGAAGTTGGTTTCAATTAAATTTATTAAAATTTGACACTTCCAACTAAAATTTTTTTCACAATCCTAAAAATTGAAGTTATTTTCATCTAAATTTACTCAAATATAGATCCTACAAAAAATACTCAACAAAATCCAAAAAAAACGAAGTTGATTTCAAATAAATTTATTAAAATTTGACACTTCCGACTAAAATTTTTTTCACAATCCTAAAAATTGGAGTTATTTTCATCTAAATTTACTCAAATATACATCCTAAAACAAAAATACTCGACAAAATAAAAAAAAATCGAAGTTGGTTTCAAATAAATTTATTAAAATTTGACACTTCCAACTAAAATTTTTTTCACAATCCTAGAAATTGAAGTTATTTTCATCTAAATTTACTCAAATATACATCCTACACCAAAAATACTCGACAAAATCCAAAAAAATCGAAGTTGGTTTCAAATAAATTTATTAAAATTAGACACTTGTAACTAAAATTTTTTTCACAATCCTAAAAATTGAAGTTATTTTCATCTAAATTTACTCAAATATACATCCTACACCAAAAATACTCGACAAAATCCAAAAAAATCGAAGTTTGTTTCAAATAAATTTATTAAAATTAGACACTTGTAACTAAAATTTTTTTCACAATCCTAGAAATTGAAGTTATTTTCATCTAAATTTACTCAAATATACATCCTACACCAAAAATACTCGACAAAATCCAAAAAAATCGAAGTTGGTTTCAAATTAATTTATTAAAATTTGACGCTTCCAACTAAATTTTTTTTCACAATCCTAGAAATTGATGTTATTTTCATCTAAATTTACTCAAATATACATCCTACACCAAAAATACTCGACAAAATCCAAAAAAATCGAAGTTGGTTTCAAATAAAATTATTAAAATTTGACACTTCCAACTAAAATTTTTTTCACAATCCTAAAAAATGAAGTTATTTTCATCTAAATTTACTCAAATATAGATCCTACAAAAAATACTCAACAAAATCCAAAAAAAACGAAGTTGATTTCAAATAAATTTATTAAAATTTGACACTTCCGACTAAAATTTTTTTCACAATCCTAGAAATTGAAGTTATTTTCATCTAAATTTACTCAAATATACATCCTACACCAAAAATACTCGACAAAATCCAAAAAAATCGAAGTTGGTTTCAAATAAATTTATTAAAATTAGACACTTGTAACTAAAATTTTTTTAACAAAATCCTAGAAATTGAAGTTATTTTCATCTAAATTTACTCAAATATACATCCTACACCAAAAATACTCGACAAAATCCAAAAAAATCGAAGTTGGTTTCAAATTAATTTATTAAAATTTGACGCTTCCAACTAAAATTTTTTTCACAATCCTAGAAATTGAAGTTATTTTCATCTAAATTTACTCAAATATACATCCTACACCAAAAATACTCGACAAAATCCAAAAAAATCGAAGTTGGTTTCAAATAAATTTATTAAAATTTGACACTTCCAACTAAAATTTTTTTCACAATCCTAGAAATTGAAGTTATTTTCATCTAAATTTACTCAAATATACATCCTACACCAAAAATACTCGACAAAATCCAAAAAAATCGAAGTTGATTTCAAATAAATTTATTAAAATTTGACACTTCCAACTAAATTTTTTTTCACAATCCAATAAATTTTCGTTATTTTCATCTAAATTTACTCAAATATACATCCTACAACAAAAATACTCGACAAAATAAAAAAAAATCGAAGTTGGTTTCAAATAAATTTATTAAAATTTGACACTTCCAACTAAAATTTTTTTCACAATCCTAGAAATTGAAGTTATTTTCATCTAAATTTACTCAAATATACATCCTACACCAAAAATACTCGACAAAATCCAAAAAAATCGAAGTTGGTTTCAAATAAATTTATTAAAATTTGACACTTCCAACTAAAATTTTTTTCACAATCCTAAAAATTGAAGTTATTTTCATCTAAATTTACTCAAATATAGATCCTACAAAAAATACTCAACAAAATCCAAAAAAAACGAAGTTGATTTCAAATAAATTTATTAAAATTTGACACTTCCGACTAAAATTTTTTTCACAATCCTAGAAATTGAAGTTATTTTCATCTAAATTTACTCAAATATACATCCTACACCAAAAATACTCGACAAAATCCAAAAAAATCGAAGTTGGTTTCAAATAAATTTATTAAAATTAGACACTTGTAACTAAAATTTTTTTCAAAATCCTAGAAATTGAAGTTATTTTCATCTAAATTTACTCAAATATTCATCCTACACCAAAAATACTCAACAAAATCCAAAAAAATCGAAGTTGGTTTCAAATTAATTTATTAAAATTTGACGCTTCCAACTAAAATTTTTTCACAATCCTAGAAATTGAAGTTATTTTCATCTAAATTTACTCAAATATACATCCTACACCAAAAATACTCGACAAAATCCAAAAAAATCGAAGTTGGTTTCAAATAAATTTATTAAAATTCGACACTTCCAACTAAAATTTTTTTCACAATCCTAAAAATTGAAGTTATTTTCATCTAAATTTACTCAAATATAGATCCTACAAAAAATACTCAACAAAATCCAAAAAAAACGAAGTTGATTTCAAATAAATTTATTAAAATTTGACACTTCCAACTAAAATTTTTTTCACAATCCTAAAAATTGAAGTTGTTTCATCTAAATTTACTCAAATATAGATCCTACAAAAAAATACTCAACAAAATCCAAAAAAATCGGAGTTGATTTCAAATAAATTTATTAAAATTTGACACTTGCAACTAAAATTTTTTTCACAATCCTAAAAATTGAAGTTATTTTCATCTAACTTTACTCAAATATACATCCTACAACAAAAATACTCGACAAAATCCAAAAAAATCGAAGTTGATTTCAAATAAATTAATTAAAATTTGACACTTCCAACTAAAATATTTTTCACAATCCAAAAAATGGTCGTTATTTTCATCTAAATTTACTCAAATATACATCCTACACCAAAAATACTCGACAAAATCCAAAAAAATCGAAGTTGGTTTCAAATAAATTTATTAAAATTTGACGCTTCCAACTAAAATTTTTTTCACAATCCTAGAAATTGAAGTTATTTTCATCTAAATTTACTCAAATATACATCCTACACCAAAAATACTCGACAAAATCCAAAAAAATCGAAGTTGGTTTCAAATAAATTTATTAAAATTTGACACTTCCAACTAAAATTTTTTTCACAATCCTAGAAATTGAAGTTATTTTCATCTAAATTTACTCAAATATACATCCTACACCAAAAATACTCGACAAAATCCAAAAAAATCGAAGTTGGTTTCAAATAAAATTATTAAAATTTGACACTTCCAACTAAAATTTTTTTCACAATCCAATAAATTTTCGTTATTTTCATCTAAATTTACTCAAATATACATCCTACACCAAAAATACTCGACAAAATCCAAAAAAATCGAAGTTGGTTTCAAATAAATTTATTAAAATTTGACACTTTAAACTAAAATTTTTTTCACAATCCTAAAAATTGAAGTTATTTTCATCTAAATTTACTCAAATATAGATCCTACAAAAAATACTCAACAAAATCCAAAAAAAACGAAGTTGATTTCAAATAAATTTATTAAAATTTGACACTTCCAACTAAATTTTTTTTCACAATCCAATAAATTTTCGTTATTTTCATCTAAATTTACTCAAATATACATCCTACAACAAAAATACTCGACAAAATAAAAAAAAATCGAAGTTGGTTTCAAATAAATTTATTAAAATTTGACACTTCCAACTAAAATTTTTTTCACAATCCTAGAAATTGAAGTTATTTTCATCTAAATTTACTCAAATATAGATCCTACAAAAAAATACTCATCAAAATCCAAAAAAATCGAAGTTGGTTTCAAATAAATTTATTAAAATTTGACACTTCCAACTAAAATTTTTTTCACAATCCTAAAAATTGAAGTTATTTTCATCTAAATTTACTCAAATATACATCCTACACCAAAAATACTCGACAAAATCCAAAAAAATCGAAGTTGGTTTCAATTAAATTTATTAAAATTTGACACTTCCAACTAAAATTTTTTTCACAATCCTAAAAATTGAAGTTATTTTCATCTAAATTTACTCAAATATAGATCCTACAAAAAATACTCAACAAAATCCAAAAAAAACGAAGTTGATTTCAAATAAATTTATTAAAATTTGACACTTCCGACTAAAATTTTTTTCACAATCCTAAAAATTTGAGTTATTTTCATCTAAATTTACTCAAATATACATCCTAAAACAAAAATACTCGACAAAATAAAAAAAAATCGAAGTTGGTTTCAAATAAATTTATTAAAATTTGACACTTCCAACTAAAATTTTTTTCACAATCCTAGAATTTGAAGTTGTTTTCATCTAAATTTACTCAAATATAGATCCTACAAAAAAATTCTCAACAAAATAAAAAAAAATCGAAGTTGGTTTCAAATAAATTTATTAAAATTTGACACTTCCAACTAAAATTTTTTTCACAATCCTAAAAATTGAAGTTATTTTCATCTAAATTTAGTCAAATATACATCCTACACCAAAAATACTCGACAAAATCCAAAAAAATCGAAGTTGGTTTCAAATAAATTTATTAAAATTAGACACTTGTAACTAAAATTTTTTTATCAAAATCCTAGAAATTGAAGTTATTTTCATCTAAATTTACTCAAATATACATCCTACACCAAAAATACTCGACAAAATCCAAAAAAATCGAAGTTTGTTTCAAATAAATTTATTAAAATTAGACACTTGTAACTAAAATTTTTTTCACAATCCTAGAAATTGAAGTTATTTTCATCTAAATTTACTCAAATATACATCCTACACCAAAAATACTCGACAAAATCCAAAAAAATCGAAGTTGGTTTCAAATTAATTTATTAAAATTTGACGCTTCCAACTAAATTTTTTTTCACAATCCTAGAAATTGATGTTATTTTCATCTAAATTTACTCAAATATACATCCTACACCAAAAATACTCGACAAAATCCAAAAAAATCGAAGTTGGTTTCAAATAAAATTATTAAAATTTGTCACTTCCAACTAAAATTTTTTTCACAATCCTAAAAATTGAAGTTATTTTCATCTAAATTTACTCAAATATAGATCCTACAAAAAATACTCAACAAAATCCAAAAAAAACGAAGTTGATTTCAAATAAATTTATTAAAATTTGACACTTCCAACTAAATTTTTTTTCACAATCCAATAAATTTTCGTTATTTTCATCTAAATTTACTCAAATATACATCCTACAACAAAAATACTCGACAAAATAAAAAAAAATCGAAGTTGGTTTCAAATAAATTTATTAAAATTTGACACTTCCAACTAAAATTTTTTTCACAATCCTAGAAATTGAAGTTATTTTCATCTAAATTTACTCAAATATAGATCCTACAAAAAAATACTCATCAAAATCCAAAAAAATCGAAGTTGGTTTCAAATAAATTTATTAAAATTTGACACTTCCAACTAAAATTTTTTTCACAATCCTAAAAATTGAAGTTATTTTCATCTAAATTTACTCAAATATACATCCTACACCAAAAATACTCGACAAAATCCAAAAAAATCGAAGTTGGTTTCAATTAAATTTATTAAAATTTGACACTTCCAACTAAAATTTTTTTCACAATCCTAAAAATTGAAGTTATTTTCATCTAAATTTACTCAAATATAGATCCTACAAAAAATACTCAACAAAATCCAAAAAAAACGAAGTTGATTTCAAATAAATTTATTAAAATTTGACACTTCCGACTAAAATTTTTTTCACAATCCTAAAAATTGGAGTTATTTTCATCTAAATTTACTCAAATATACATCCTAAAACAAAAATACTCGACAAAATAAAAAAAAATCGAAGTTGGTTTCAAATAAATTTATTAAAATTTGACACTTCCAACTAAAATTTTTTTCACAATCCTAGAATTTGAAGTTGTTTTCATCTAAATTTACTCAAATATAGATCCTACAAAAAAATTCTCAACAAAATAAAAAAAAATCGAAGTTGGTTTCAAATAAATTTATTAAAATTTGACACTTCCAACTAAAATTTTTTTCACAATCCTAAAAATTGAAGTTATTTTCATCTAAATTTAGTCAAATATACATCCTACACCAAAAATACTCGACAAAATCCAAAAAAATCGAAGTTGGTTTCAAATAAATTTATTAAAATTAGACACTTGTAACTAAAATTTTTTTATCAAAATCCTAGAAATTGAAGTTATTTTCATCTAAATTTACTCAAATATACATCCTACACCAAAAATACTCGACAAAATCCAAAAAAATCGAAGTTTGTTTCAAATAAATTTATTAAAATTAGACACTTGTAACTAAAATTTTTTTCACAATCCTAGAAATTGAAGTTATTTTCATCTAAATTTACTCAAATATACATCCTACACCAAAAATACTCGACAAAATCCAAAAAAATCGAAGTTGGTTTCAAATTAATTTATTAAAATTTGACGCTTCCAACTAAATTTTTTTTCACAATCCTAGAAATTGATGTTATTTTCATCTAAATTTACTCAAATATACATCCTACACCAAAAATACTCGACAAAATCCAAAAAAATCGAAGTTGGTTTCAAATAAAATTATTAAAATTTGTCACTTCCAACTAAAATTTTTTTCACAATCCTAAAAAATGAAGTTATTTTCATCTAAATTTACTCAAATATAGATCCTACAAAAAATACTCAACAAAATCCAAAAAAAACGAAGTTGATTTCAAATAAATTTATTAAAATTTGACACTTCCAACTAAAATTTTTTTCACAATCCTAGAAATTGAAGTTATTTTCATCTAAATTTACTCAAATATACATCCTACACCAAAAATACTCGACAAAATCCAAAAAAATCGAAGTTGGTTTCAAATAAATTTATTAAAATTTGACACTTCCAACTAAAATTTTTTTCACAATCCTAGAAATTGAAGTTATTTTCATCTAAATTTACTCAAATATACATCCTACACCAAAAATACTCGACAAAATCCAAAAAAATCGAAGTTGATTTCAAATAAATTTATTAAAATTTGACACTTCCAACTAAATTTTTTTTCACAATCCAATAAATTTTCGTTATTTTCATCTAAATTTACTCAAATATACATCCTACAACAAAAATACTCGACAAAATAAAAAAAAATCGAAGTTGGTTTCAAATAAATTTATTAAAATTTGACACTTCCAACTAAAATTTTTTTCACAATCCTAGAAATTGAAGTTATTTTCATCTAAATTTACTCAAATATACATCCTACACCAAAAATACTCGACAAAATCCAAAAAAATCGAAGTTGGTTTCAAATAAATTTATTAAAATTTGACACTTCCAACTAAAATTTTTTTCACAATCCTAAAAATTGAAGTTATTTTCATCTAAATTTACTCAAATATAGATCCTACAAAAAATACTCAACAAAATCCAAAAAAAACGAAGTTGATTTCAAATAAATTTATTAAAATTTGACACTTCCGACTAAAATTTTTTTCACAATCCTAGAAATTGAAGTTATTTTCATCTAAATTTACTCAAATATACATCCTACACCAAAAATACTCGACAAAATCCAAAAAAATCGAAGTTGGTTTCAAATAAATTTATTAAAATTAGACACTTGTAACTAAAATTTTTTTCAAAATCCTAGAAATTGAAGTTATTTTCATCTAAATTTACTCAAATATTCATCCTACACCAAAAATACTCGACAAAATCCAAAAAAATCGAAGTTGGTTTCAAATTAATTTATTAAAATTTGACGCTTCCAACTAAAATTTTTTCACAATCCTAGAAATTGAAGTTATTTTCATCTAAATTTACTCAAATATACATCCTACACCAAAAATACTCGACAAAATCCAAAAAAATCGAAGTTGGTTTCAAATAAATTTATTAAAATTCGACACTTCCAACTAAAATTTTTTTCACAATCCTAAAAATTGAAGTTATTTTCATCTAAATTTACTCAAATATAGATCCTACAAAAAATACTCAACAAAATCCAAAAAAAACGAAGTTGATTTCAAATAAATTTATTAAAATTTGACACTTCCAACTAAAATTTTTTTCACAATCCTAAAAATTGAAGATGTTTCATCTAAATTTACTCAAATATAGATCCTACAAAAAAATACTCAACAAAATCCAAAAAAATCGGAGTTGATTTCAAATAAATTTATTAAAATTTGACACTTGCAACTAAAATTTTTTTCACAATCCTAAAAATTGAAGTTATTTTCATCTAACTTTACTCAAATATACATCCTACAACAAAAATACTCGACAAAATCCAAAAAAATCGAAGTTGATTTCAAATAAATTAATTAAAATTTGACACTTCCAACTAAAATATTTTTCACAATCCAAAAAATGGTCGTTATTTTCATCTAAATTTACTCAAATATACATCCTACACCAAAAATACTCGACAAAATCCAAAAAAATCGAAGTTGGTTTCAAATAAATTTATTAAAATTTGACGCTTCCAACTAAAATTTTTTTCACAATCCTAGAAATTGAAGTTATTTTCATCTAAATTTACTCAAATATACATCCTACACCAAAAATACTCGACAAAATCCAAAAAAATCGAAGTTGGTTTCAAATAAATTTATTAAAATTTGACACTTCCAACTAAAATTTTTTTCACAATCCTAGAAATTGAAGTTATTTTCATCTAAATTTACTCAAATATACATCCTACACCAAAAATACTCGACAAAATCCAAAAAAATCGAAGTTGGTTTCAAATAAAATTATTAAAATTTGACACTTCCAACTAAAATTTTTTTCACAATCCAATAAATTTTCGTTATTTTCATATAAATTTACTCAAATATACATCCTACACCAAAAATACTCGACAAAATCCAAAAAAATCGAAGTTGGTTTCAAATAAATTTATTAAAATTTGACACTTTAAACTAAAATTTTTTTCACAATCCTAAAAATTGAAGTTATTTTCATCTAAATTTACTCAAATATAGATCCTACAAAAAATACTCAACAAAATCCAAAAAAAACGAAGTTGATTTCAAATAAATTTATTAAAATTTGACACTTCCAACTAAATTTTTTTTCACAATCCAATAAATTTTCGTTATTTTCATCTAAATTTACTCAAATATACATCCTACAACAAAAATACTCGACAAAATAAAAAAAATCGAAGTTGGTTTCAAATAAATTTATTAAAATTTGACACTTCCAACTAAAATTTTTTTCACAATCCTAGAAATTGAAGTTATTTTCATCTAAATTTACTCAAATATAGATCCTACAAAAAAATACTCATCAAAATCCAAAAAAATCGAAGTTGGTTTCAAATAAATTTATTAAAATTTGACACTTCCAACTAAAATTTTTTTCACAATCCTAAAAATTGAAGTTATTTTCATCTAAATTTACTCAAATATACATCCTACACCAAAAATACTCGACAAAATCCAAAAAAATCGAAGTTGGTTTCAATTAAATTTATTAAAATTTGACACTTCCAACTAAAATTTTTTTCACAATCCTAAAAATTGAAGTTATTTTCATCTAAATTTACTCAAATATAGATCCTACAAAAAATACTCAACAAAATCCAAAAAAAACGAAGTTGATTTCAAATAAATTTATTAAAATTTGACACTTCCGACTAAAATTTTTTTCACAATCCTAAAAATTGGAGTTATTTTCATCTAAATTTACTCAAATATACATCCTAAAACAAAAATACTCGACAAAATAAAAAAAAATCGAAGTTGGTTTCAAATAAATTTATTAAAATTTGACACTTCCAACTAAAATTTTTTTCACAATCCTAGAATTTGAAGTTGTTTTCATCTAAATTTACTCAAATATAGATCCTACAAAAAAATTCTCAACAAAATAAAAAAAAATCGAAGTTGGTTTCAAATAAATTTATTAAAATTTGACACTTCCAACTAAAATTTTTTTCACAATCCTAAAAATTGAAGTTATTTTCATCTAAATTTAGTCAAATATACATCCTACACCAAAAATACTCGACAAAATCCAAAAAAATCGAAGTTGGTTTCAAATAAATTTATTAAAATTAGACACTTGTAACTAAAATTTTTTTATCAAAATCCTAGAAATTGAAGTTATTTTCATCTAAATTTACTCAAATATACATCCTACACCAAAAATACTCGACAAAATCCAAAAAAATCGAAGTTTGTTTCAAATAAATTTATTAAAATTAGACACTTGTAACTAAAATTTTTTTCACAATCCTAGAAATTGAAGTTATTTTCATCTAAATTTACTCAAATATACATCCTACACCAAAAATACTCGACAAAATCCAAAAAAATCGAAGTTGGTTTCAAATTAATTTATTAAAATTTGACGCTTCCAACTAAATTTTTTTTCACAATCCTAGAAATTGATGTTATTTTCATCTAAATTTACTCAAATATACATCCTACACCAAAAATACTCGACAAAATCCAAAAAAATCGAAGTTGGTTTCAAATAAAATTATTAAAATTTGTCACTTCCAACTAAAATTTTTTTCACAATCCTAAAAAATGAAGTTATTTTCATCTAAATTTACTCAAATATAGATCCTACAAAAAATACTCAACAAAATCCAAAAAAAACGAAGTTGATTTCAAATAAATTTATTAAAATTTGACACTTCCGACTAAAATTTTTTTCACAATCCTAGAAATTGAAGTTATTTTCATCTAAATTTACTCAAATATACATCCTACACCAAAAATACTCGACAAAATCCAAAAAAATCGAAGTTGGTTTCAAATAAATTTATTAAAATTAGACACTTGTAACTAAAATTTTTTTATCAAAATCCTAGAAATTGAAGTTATTTTCATCTAAATTTACTCAAATATAGATCCTACAAAAAAATACTCATCAAAATCCAAAAAAATCGAAGTTGGTTTCAAATAAATTTATTAAAATTTGACACTTCCAACTAAAATTTTTTTCACAATCCTAGAAATTGAAGTTATTTTCATCTAAATTTACTCAAATATACATCCTACACCAAAAATACTCGACAAAATCCAAAAAAATCGAAGTTGGTTTCAAATTAATTTATTAAAATTTGACGCTTCCAACTAAATTTTTTTTCACAATCCTAGAAATTGATGTTATTTTCATCTAAATTTACTCAAATATACATCCTACACCAAAAATACTCGACAAAATCCAAAAAAATCGAAGTTGGTTTCAAATAAAATTATTAAAATTTGTCACTTCCAACTAAAATTTTTTTCACAATCCTAAAAAATGAAGTTATTTTCATCTAAATTTACTCAAATATAGATCCTACAAAAAATACTCAACAAAATCCAAAAAAAACGAAGTTGATTTCAAATAAATTTATTAAAATTTGACACTTCCGACTAAAATTTTTTTCACAATCCTAGAAATTGAAGTTATTTTCATCTAAATTTACTCAAATATACATCCTACACCAAAAATACTCGACAAAATCCAAAAAAATCGAAGTTGGTTTCAAATAAATTTATTAAAATTAGACACTTGTAACTAAAATTTTTTTATCAAAATCCTAGAAATTGAAGTTATTTTCATCTAAATTTACTCAAATATACATCCTACACCAAAAATACTCGACAAAATCCAAAAAAATCGAAGTTGGTTTCAAATTAATTTATTAAAATTTGACGCTTCCAACTAAAATTTTTTTCACAATCCTAGAAATTGAAGTTATTTTCATCTAAATTTACTCAAATATACATCCTACACCAAAAATACTCGACAAAATCCAAAAAAATCGAAGTTGGTTTCAAATAAATTTATTAAAATTTGACACTTCCAACTAAAATTTTTTTCACAATCCTAGAAATTGAAGTTATTTTCATCTAAATTTACTCAAATATACATCCTACACCAAAAATACTCGACAAAATCCAAAAAAATCGAACTTGGTTTCAAATAAATTTATTAAAATTAGACACTTGTAACTAAAATTTTTTTCAAAATCCTAGAAATTGAAGTTATTTTCATCTAAATTTACTCAAATATACATCCTACACCAAAAATACTCGACAAAATCCAAAAAAATCGAAGTTGGTTTCAAATTAATTTATTAAATTTGACGCTTGCAACTAAAATTTTTTTCACAATCCTAGAAATTGAAGTTATTTTCATCTAAATTTACTCAAATATACATCCTACACCAAAAATACTCGACAAAATCCAAAAAAATCGAAGTTGGTTTCAAATAAATTTATTAAAATTAGACACTTGTAACTAAAATTTTTTTCAAAATCCTAGAAATTGAAGTTATTTTCATCTAAATTTACTCAAATATACATCCCACACCAAAAATACTCGACAAAATCCAAAAAAATCGAAGTTGGTTTCAAATTAATTTATTAAATTTGACGCTTGCAACTAAAATTTTTTTCACAATCCTAGAAATTGAAGTTATTTTCATCTAAATTTACTCAAATATACATCCTACACCAAAAATACTCGACAAAATCCAAAAAAATCGAAGTTGGTTTCAAATAAATTTATTAAAATTTGACACTTCCGACTAAAATTTTTTTCACAATCCTAGAAATTGAAGTTATTTGCATCTAAATTTACTCAAATATACATCCTACACCAAAAATACTCGACAAAATCCAAAAAAATCGAAGTTGGTTTCAAATAAATTTATTAAAATTTGACACTTCCAACTAAAATTTTTTTCACAATCCTAGAAATTGAAGTTATTTTCATCTAAATTTACTCAAATATACATCCTACACCAAAAATACTCGACAAAATCCAAAAAAATCGAAGTTGGTTTCAAATAAATTTATTAAAATTTGACACTTCCAACTAAAATTTTTTTCACAATCCTAAAAATTGAAGTTATTTTCATCTAAATTTACTCAAATATAGATCCTACAAAAAATACTCAACAAAATCCAAAAAAAACGAAGTTGATTTCAAATAAATTTATTAAAATTTGACACTTCCGACTAAAATTTTTTTCACAATCCTAGAAATTGAAGTTATTTTCATCTAAATTTACTCAAATATACATCCTACACCAAAAATACTCGACAAAATCCAAAAAAATCGAAGTTGGTTTCAAATAAATTTATTAAAATTAGACACTTGTAACTAAAATTTTTTTCAAAATCCTAGAAATTGAAGTTATTTTCATCTAAATTTACTCAAATATTCATCCTACACCAAAAATACTCGACAAAATCCAAAAAAATCGAAGTTGGTTTCAAATTAATTTATTAAAATTTGACGCTTCCAACTAAAATTTTTTCACAATCCTAGAAATTGAAGTTATTTTCATCTAAATTTACTCAAATATACATCCTACACCAAAAATACTCGACAAAATCCAAAAAAATCGAAGTTGGTTTCAAATAAATTTATTAAAATTTGACACTTCCAACTAAAATTTTTTTCACAATCCTAAAAATTGAAGTTATTTTCATCTAAATTTACTCAAATATAGATCCTACAAAAAATACTCAACAAAATCCAAAAAAAACGAAGTTGATTTCAAATAAATTTATTAAAATTTGACACTTGTAACTAAAATTTTTTTCAAAATCCTAGAAATTGAAGTTATTTTCATCTAAATTTACTCAAATATACATCCTACACCAAAAATACTCGACAAAATCCAAAAAAATCGAAGTTGGTTTCAAATAAATTTATTAAAATTAGACACTTGTAACTAAAATTTTTTTCACAATCCTAGAAATTGAAGTTATTTTCATCTAAATTTACTCAAATATACATCCTACACCAAAAATACTCGACAAAATCCAAAAAAATCGAAGTTGGTTTCAAATTAATTTATTAAAATTTGACGCTTCCAACTAAAATTTTTTTCACAATCCTAGAAATTGATGTTATTTTCATCTAAATTTACTCAAATATACATCCTACACCAAAAATACTCGACAAAATCCAAAAAAATCGAAGTTGGTTTCAAATAAAATTATTAAAATTTGACACTTCCAACTAAAATTTTTTTCACAATCCAATAAATTTTCGTTATTTTCATCTAAATTTACTCAAATATACATCCTACACCAAAAATACTCGACAAAATCCAAAAAAATCGAAGTTGGTTTCAAATAAATTTATTAAAATTTGACACTTTAAACTAAAATTTTTTTCACAATCCTAAAAATTGAAGTTATTTTCATCTAAATTTACTCAAATATAGATCCTACAAAAAATACTCAACAAAATCCAAAAAAAACGAAGTTGATTTCAAATAAATTTATTAAAATTTGACACTTCCAACTAAATTTTTTTTCACAATCCAATAAATTTTCGTTATTTTCATCTAAATTTACTCAAATATACATCCTACAACAAAAATACTCGACAAAATAAAAAAAAATCGAAGTTGGTTTCAAATAAATTTATTAAAATTTGACACTTCCAACTAAAATTTTTTTCACAATCCTAGAAATTGAAGTTATTTTCATCTAAATTTACTCAAATATAGATCCTACAAAAAAATACTCATCAAAATCCAAAAAAATCGAAGTTGGTTTCAAATAAATTTATTAAAATTTGACACTTCCAACTAAAATTTTTTTCACAATCCTAAAAATTGAAGTTATTTTCATCTAAATTTACTCAAATATACATCCTACACCAAAAATACTCGACAAAATCCAAAAAAATCGAAGTTGGTTTCAATTAAATTTATTAAAATTTGACACTTCCAACTAAAATTTTTTTCACAATCCTAAAAATTGAAGTTATTTTCTTCTAAATTTACTCAAATATAGATCCTACAAAAAATACTCAACAAAATCCAAAAAAAACGAAGTTGATTTCAAATAAATTTATTAAAATTTGACACTTCCGACTAAAATTTTTTTCACAATCCTAAAAATTGGAGTTATTTTCATCTAAATTTACTCAAATATACATCCTAAAACAAAAATACTCGACAAAATAAAAAAAAATCGAAGTTGGTTTCAAATAAATTTATTAAAATTTGACACTTCCAACTAAAATTTTTTTCACAATCCTAGAATTTGAAGTTGTTTTCATCTAAATTTACTCAAATATAGATCCTACAAAAAAATTCTCAACAAAATAAAAAAAAATCGAAGTTGGTTTCAAATAAATTTATTAAAATTTGACACTTCCAACTAAAATTTTTTTCACAATCCTAAAAATTGAAGTTATTTTCATCTAAATTTAGTCAAATATACATCCTACACCAAAAATACTCGACAAAATCCAAAAAAATCGAAGTTGGTTTCAAATAAATTTATTAAAATTAGACACTTGTAACTAAAATTTTTTTATCAAAATCCTAGAAATTGAAGTTATTTTCATCTAAATTTACTCAAATATACATCCTACACCAAAAATACTCGACAAAATCCAAAAAAATCGAAGTTTGTTTCAAATAAATTTATTAAAATTAGACACTTGTAACTAAAATTTTTTTCACAATCCTAGAAATTGAAGTTATTTTCATCTAAATTTACTCAAATATACATCCTACACCAAAAATACTCGACAAAATCCAAAAAAATCGAAGTTGGTTTCAAATTAATTTATTAAAATTTGACGCTTCCAACTAAATTTTTTTTCACAATCCTAGAAATTGATGTTATTTTCATCTAAATTTACTCAAATATACATCCTACACCAAAAATACTCGACAAAATCAAAAAAAATCGAAGTTGGTTTCAAATAAAATTATTAAAATTTGACACTTCCAACTAAAATTTTTTTCACAATCCTAAAAAATGAAGTTATTTTCATCTAAATTTACTCAAATATAGATCCTACAAAAAATACTCAACAAAATCCAAAAAAAACGAAGTTGATTTCAAATAAATTTATTAAAATTTGACACTTCCGACTAAAATTTTTTTCACAATCCTAGAAATTGAAGTTATTTTCATCTAAATTTACTCAAATATACATCCTACACCAAAAATACTCGACAAAATCCAAAAAAATCGAAGTTGGTTTCAAATAAATTTATTAAAATTAGACACTTGTAACTAAAATTTTTTTATCAAAATCCTAGAAATTGAAGTTATTTTCATCTAAATTTACTCAAATATACATCCTACACCAAAAATACTCGACAAAATCCAAAAAAATCGAAGTTGGTTTCAAATTAATTTATTAAAATTTGACGCTTCCAACTAAAATTTTTTTCACAATCCTAGAAATTGAAGTTATTTTCATCTAAATTTACTCAAATATACATCCTACACCAAAAATACTCGACAAAATCCAAAAAAATCGAAGTTGGTTTCAAATAAATTTATTAAAATTTGACACTTCCAACTAAAATTTTTTTCACAATCCTAGAAATTGAAGTTATTTTCATCTAAATTTACTCAAATATACATCCTACACCAAAAATACTCGACAAAATCCAAAAAAATCGAACTTGGTTTCAAATAAATTTATTAAAATTAGACACTTGTAACTAAAATTTTTTTCAAAATCCTAGAAATTGAAGTTATTTTCATCTAAATTTACTCAAATATACATCCTACACCAAAAATACTCGACAAAATCCAAAAAAATCGAAGTTGGTTTCAAATTAATTTATTAAATTTGACGCTTGCAACTAAAATTTTTTTCACAATCCTAGAAATTGAAGTTATTTTCATCTAAATTTACTCAAATATACATCCTACACCAAAAATACTCGACAAAATCCAAAAAAATCGAAGTTGGTTTCAAATAAATTTATTAAAATTAGACACTTGTAACTAAAATTTTTTTCAAAATCCTAGAAATTGAAGTTATTTTCATCTAAATTTACTCAAATATACATCCCACACCAAAAATACTCGACAAAATCCAAAAAAATCGAAGTTGGTTTCAAATTAATTTATTAAATTTGACGCTTGCAACTAAAATTTTTTTCACAATCCTAGAAATTGAAGTTATTTTCATCTAAATTTACTCAAATATACATCCTACACCAAAAATACTCGACAAAATCCAAAAAAATCGAAGTTGGTTTCAAATAAATTTATTAAAATTTGACACTTCCGACTAAAATTTTTTTCACAATCCTAGAAATTGAAGTTATTTGCATCTAAATTTACTCAAATATACATCCTACAAAAAATACTCAACAAAATCCAAAAAAAACGAAGTTGATTTCAAATAAATTTATTAAAATTTGACACTTCCGACTAAAATTTTTTTCACAATCCTAGAAATTGAAGTTATTTTCATCTAAATTTACTCAAATATACATCCTACACCAAAAATACTCGACAAAATCCAAAAAAATCGAAGTTGGTTTCAAATAAAATTATTAAAATTTGACACTTCCAACTAAAATTTTTTTCACAATCCTAAAAATTGAAGTTATTTTCATCTAAATTTACTCAAATATACATCCTACACCAAAAATACTCGACAAAATCCAAAAAAATCGAAGTTGGTTTCAAATAAATTTATTAAAATTTGACACTTCCAACTAAAATTTTTTTCACAATCCTAAAAATTGAAGTTATTTTCATCTAAATTTACTCAAATATACATCCTACACCAAAAATACTCGACAAAATCCAAAAAAATCGAAGTTGGTTTCAAATAAATTTATTAAAATTTGACACTTCCGACTAAAAATTTTTTCACAATCCTAGAAATTGAAGTTATTTTCATCTAAATTTACTCAAATATACATCCTACACCAAAAATACTCGACAAAATCCAAAAAAATCGAAGTTGGTTTCAAATAAATTTATTAAAATTTGACACTTCCAACTAAAATTTTTTTCACAATCCCAGAAATTGAAGTTATTTTCATCTAAATTTACTCAAATATACATCCTACACCAAAAATACTCGACAAAATCCAAAAAAATCGAAGTTGGTTTCAAATAAATTTATTAAAATTTGACACTTCCAACTAAAATTTTTTTCACAATCCTAAAAATTGAAGTTATTTTCATCTAAATTTACTCAAATATAGATCCTACAAAAAATACTCAACAAAATCCAAAAAAAACGAAGTTGATTTCAAATAAATTTATTAAAATTTGACACTTCCGACTAAAATTTTTTTCACAATCCTAGAAATTGAAGTTATTTTCATCTAAATTTACTCAAATATTCATCCTACACCAAAAATACTCGACAAAATCCAAAAAAATCGAAGTTGGTTTCAAATTAATTTATTAAAATTTGACGCTTCCAACTAAAATTTTTTCACAATCCTAGAAATTGAAGTTATTTTCATCTAAATTTACTCAAATATACATCCTACACCAAAAATACTCGACAAAATCCAAAAAAATCGAAGTTGGTTT
The DNA here is from genome assembly GCA_963932275.1 of Andrena praecox. NCBI lineage: Eukaryota > Metazoa > Arthropoda > Insecta > Hymenoptera > Andrenidae > Andrena > Andrena praecox. The sequence goes on from CAWVQO010000567.1 coordinate 112,176, forward strand.
CAAATAAATTTATTAAAATTCGACACTTCCAACTAAAATTTTTTTCACAATCCTAAAAATTGAAGTTATTTTCATCTAAATTTACTCAAATATAGATCCTACAAAAAATACTCAACAAAATCCAAAAAAACGAAGTTGATTTCAAATAAATTTATTAAAATTTGACACTTCCAACTAAAATTTTTTTCACAATCCAATAAATTTTCGTTATTTTCATCTAAATTTACTCAAATATACATCCTACAACAAAAATACTCGACAAAATTAAAAAAAATCGAAGTTGGTTTCAAATAAATTTATTAAAATTTGACACTTCCAACTAAAATTTTTTTCACAATCCTAGAAATTGAAGTTATTTTCATCTAAATTTACTCAAATATAGATCCTACAAAAAAATACTCAACAAAATCCAAAAAAATCGAAGTTGGTTTCAAATAAATTTATTAAAATTTGACACTTCCAACTAAAATTGTTTTCACAATCCTAAAAATTGAAGTTATTTTCATCTAAATTTACTCAAATATACATCCTACACCAAAAATACTCGACAAAATCCAAAAAAATCGAAGTTGGTTTCAAATAAATTTATTAAAATTAGACACTTGTAACTAAAATTTTTTTCACAATCCTAGAAATTGAAGTTATTTTCATCTAAATTTACTCAAATATACATCCTACACCAAAAATACTCGACAAAATCCAAAAAAATCGAAGTTGGTTTCAAATAAATTTATTAAAATTTGACACTTCCAACTAAAATTTTTTTCACAATCCTAAAAATTGAAGTTATTTTCATCTAAATTTACTCAAATATAGATCCTACAAAAAATACTCAACAAAATCCAAAAAAAACGAAGTTGATTTCAAATAAATTTATTAAAATTTGACACTTCCGACTAAAATTTTTTTCACAATCCTAGAAATTGAAGTTATTTTCATCTAAATTTACTCAAATATTCATCCTACACCAAAAATACTCGACAAAATCCAAAAAAATCGAAGTTGGTTTCAAATTAATTTATTAAAATTTGACGCTTCCAACTAAAATTTTTTCACAATCCTAGAAATTGAAGTTATTTTCATCTAAATTTACTCAAATATACATCCTACACCAAAAATACTCGACAAAATCCAAAAAAATCGAAGTTGGTTTCAAATAAATTTATTAAAATTCGACACTTCCAACTAAAATTTTTTTCACAATCCTAAAAATTGAAGTTATTTTCATCTAAATTTACTCAAATATAGATCCTACAAAAAATACTCAACAAAATCCAAAAAAACGAAGTTGATTTCAAATAAATTTATTAAAATTTGACACTTCCAACTAAAATTTTTTTCACAATCCAATAAATTTTCGTTATTTTCATCTAAATTTACTCAAATATACATCCTACAACAAAAATACTCGACAAAATTAAAAAAAATCGAAGTTGGTTTCAAATAAATTTATTAAAATTTGACACTTCCAACTAAAATTTTTTTCACAATCCTAGAAATTGAAGTTATTTTCATCTAAATTTACTCAAATATAGATCCTACAAAAAAATACTCAACAAAATCCAAAAAAATCGAAGTTGGTTTCAAATAAATTTATTAAAATTTGACACTTCCAACTAAAATTCTTTTCACAATCCTAAAAATTGAAGTTATTTTCATCTAAATTTACTCAAATATACATCCTACACCAAAAATACTCGACAAAATCCAAAAAAATCGAAGTTGGTTTCAAATAAATTTATTAAAATTAGACACTTGTAACTAAAATTTTTTTCACAATCCTAGAAATTGAAGTTATTTTCATCTAAATTTACTCAAATATACATCCTACACCAAAAATACTCGACAAAATCCAAAAAAATCGAAGTTGGTTTCAAATAAAATTATTAAAATTTGACACTTCCAACTAAAATTTTTTTCACAATCCTAAAAATTGAAGTTATTTTCATCTAAATTTACTCAAATATAGATCCTACAAAAAATACTCAACAAAATCCAAAAAAAACGAAGTTGATTTCAAATAAATTTATTAAAATTTGACACTTCCGACTAAAATTTTTTTCACAATCCTAGAAATTGAAGTTATTTTCATCTAAATTTACTCAAATATACATCCTACACCAAAAATACTCGACAAAATCCAAAAAAATCGAAGTTGGTTTCAAATAAATTTATTAAAATTAGACACTTGTAACTAAAATTTTTTTATCAAAATCCTAGAAATTGAAGTTATTTTCATCTAAATTTACTCAAATATACATCCTACACCAAAAATACTCGACAAAATCCAAAAAAATCGAAGTTGGTTTCAAATTAATTTATTAAAATTTGACGCTTCCAACTAAAATTTTTTTCACAATCCTAGAAATTGAAGTTATTTTCATCTAAATTTACTCAAATATACATCCTACACCAAAAATACTCGACAAAATCCAAAAAAATCGAAGTTGGTTTCAAATAAATTTATTAAAATTTGACACTTCCAACTAAAATTTTTTTCACAATCCTAGAAATTGAAGTTATTTTCATCTAAATTTACTCAAATATACATCCTACACCAAAAATACTCGACAAAATCCAAAAAAATCGAAGTTGGTTTCAAATAAATTTATTAAAATTAGACACTTGTAACTAAAATTTTTTTCAAAATCCTAGAAATTGAAGTTATTTTCATCTAAATTTACTCAAATATACATCCTACACCAAAAATACTCGACAAAATCCAAAAAAATCGAAGTTGGTTTCAAATTAATTTATTAAATTTGACGCTTCCAACTAAAATTTTTTTCACAATCCTAGAAATTGAAGTTATTTTCATCTAAATTTACTCAAATATACATCCTACACCAAAAATACTCGACAAAATCCAAAAAAATCGAAGTTGGTTTCAAATAAATTTATTAAAATTAGACACTTGTAACTAAAATTTTTTTCAAAATCCTAGAAATTGAAGTGATTTTCATCTAAATTTACTCAAATATTCATCCTACACCAAAAATACTCGACAAAATCCAAAAAAATCGAAGTTGGTTTCAAATTAATTTATTAAAATTTGACGCTTCCAACTAAAATTTTTTTCACAATCCTAAAAATTGAAGTTATTTTCATCTAAATTTACTCAAATATGGATCCTACAAAAAATACTCAACAAAATCCAAAAAAAACGAAGTTGATTTCAAATAAATTTATTAAAATTTGACACTTCCGACTAAAATTTTTTTCACAATCCTAGAAATTGAAGTTATTTTCATCTAAATTTACTCAAATATACATCCTACACCAAAAATACTCGACAAAATCCAAAAAAATCGAAGTTGGTTTCAAATAAATTTATTAAAATTAGACACTTCCAACTAAAATTTTTTTCACAATCCAATAAATTTTCGTTATTTTCATCTAAATTTACTCAAATATACATCCTACAACAAAAATACTCGACAAAATCAAAAAAAATCGAAGTTGGTTTCAAATAAATTTATTAAAATTTGACACTTCCAACTAAAATTTTTTTCACAATCCTAGAAATTGAAGTTATTTTCATCTAAATTTACTCAAATATAGATCCTACAAAAAATACTCAACAAAATCCAAAAAAAACGAAGTTGATTTCAAATAAATTTATTAAAATTTGACACTTCCGACTAAAATTTTTTTCACAATCCTAAAAATTGGAGTTATTTTCATCTAAATTTACTCAAATATACATCCTAAAACCAAAATACTCGACAAAATAAAAAAAAATCGAAGTTGGTTTCAAATAAATTTATTAAAATTTGACACTTCCAACTAAAATTTTTTTCACAATCCTAGAAATTGAAGTTATTTTCATCTAAATTTACTCAAATATACATCCTACACCAAAAATACTCGACAAAATCAAAAAAAATCGAAGTTGGTTTCAAATAAATTTATTAAAATTAGACACTTGTAACTAAAATTTTTTTCACAATCCTAGAAATTGAAGTTATTTTCATCTAAATTTACTCAAATATACATCCTACACCAAAAATACTCGACAAAATCCAAAAAAATCGAAGTTGGTTTCAAATAAATTTATTAAAATTAGACACTTGTAACTAAAATTTTTTTATCAAAATCCTAGAAATTGAAGTTATTTTCATCTAAATTTACTCAAATATACATCCTACACCAAAAATACTCGACAAAATCCAAAAAAATCGAAGTTGGTTTCAAATTAATTTATTAAAATTTGACGCTTCCAACTAAAATTTTTTTCACAATCCTAGAAATTGAAGTTATTTTCATCTAAATTTACTCAAATATACATCCTACACCAAAAATACTCGACAAAATCCAAAAAAATCGAAGTTGGTTTCAAATAAATTTATTAAAATTTGACACTTCCAACTAAAATTTTTTTCACAATCCTAGAAATTGAAGTTATTTTCATCTAAATTTACTCAAATATACATCCTACACCAAAAATACTCGACAAAATAAAAAAAAATCGAAGTTGGTTTCAAATAAATTTATTAAAATTAGACACTTGTAACTAAAATTTTTTTCAAAATCCTACAAATTGAAGTTATTTTCATCTAAATTTACTCAAATATACATCCTACACCAAAAATACTCGACAAAATCCAAAAAAATCGAAGTTGGTTTCAAATTAATTTATTAAAATTTGACGCTTCCAACTAAAATTTTTTTCACAATCCTAGATATTGAAGTTATTTTCATCTAAATTTACTCAAATATACATCCTACACCAAAAATACTCGACAAAATCCAAAAAAATCGAAGTTGGTTTCAATTAAATTTATTAAAATTTGACACTTCCAAATAAAATTTTTTTCACAGTCCTAAAAATTGAAGTTATTTTCATCTAAATTTACTCAAATATAGATCCTACAAAAAATACTCAACAAAATCCAAAAAAAACGAAGTTGATTTCAAATAAATTTATTAAAATTTGACACTTCCGACTAAAATTTTTTTCACAATCCTAGAAATTGAAGTTATTTTCATCTAAATTTACTCAAATATACATCCTACACCAAAAATACTCGACAAAATAAAAAAAAATCGAAGTTGGTTTCAAATAAATTTATTAAAATTAGACACTTGTAACTAAAATTTTTTTCACAATCCTTGAAATTGAAGTTATTTTCATCTAAATTTACTCAAATATACATCCTACACCAAAAATACTCGACAAAATCCAAAAAAATCGAAGTTGGTTTCAAATTAATTTATTAAAATTTGACGCTTCCAACTAAAATTTTTTTATCAAAATCCTAGAAATTGAAGTTATTTTCATCTAAATTTACTCAAATATACATCCTACACCAAAAATACTCGACAAAATCCAAAAAAATCGAAGTTGGTTTCAAATTAATTTATTAAAATTTGACGCTTCCAACTAAAATTTTTTTCACAATCCTAGAAATTGAAGTTATTTTCATCTAAATTTACTCAAATATACATCCTACACCAAAAATACTCGACAAAATCCAAAAAAATCGAAGTTGGTTTCAAATAAATTTATTAAAATTTGACACTTCCAACTAAAATTTTTTTCACAATCCTAGAAATTGAAGTTATTTTCATCTAAATTTACTCAAATATACATCCTACACCAAAAATACTCGACAAAATCCAAAAAAATCGAAGTTGGTTTCAAATAAATTTATTAAAATTAGACACTTGTAACTAAAATTTTTTTCAAAATCCTAGAAATTGAAGTTATTTTCATCTAAATTTACTCAAATATACATCCTACACCAAAAATACTCGACAAAATCCAAAAAAATCGAAGTTGGTTTCAAATTAATTTATTAAATTTGACGCTTCCAACTAAAATTTTTTTCACAATCCTAGAAATTGAAGTTATTTTCATCTAAATTTACTCAAATATACATCCTACACCAAAAATACTCGACAAAATCCAAAAAAATCGAAGTTGGTTTCAAATAAATTTATTAAAATTAGACACTTGTAACTAAAATTTTTTTCAAAATCCTAGAAATTGAAGTTATTTTCATCTAAATTTACTCAAATATTCATCCTACACCAAAAATACTCGACAAAATCCAAAAAAATCGAAGTTGGTTTCAAATTAATTTATTAAAATTTGACGCTTCCAACTAAAATTTTTTTCACAATCCTAAAAATTGAAGTTATTTTCATCTAAATTTACTCAAATATGGATCCTACAAAAAATACTCAACAAAATCCAAAAAAAACGAAGTTGATTTCAAATAAATTTATTAAAATTTGACACTTCCGACTAAAATTTTTTTCACAATCCTAGAAATTGAAGTTATTTTCATCTAAATTTACTCAAATATACATCCTACACCAAAAATACTCGACAAAATCCAAAAAAATCGAAGTTGGTTTCAAATAAATTTATTAAAATTAGACACTTCCAACTAAAATTTTTTTCACAATCCAATAAATTTTCGTTATTTTCATCTAAATTTACTCAAATATACATCCTACAACAAAAATACTCGACAAAATCAAAAAAAATCGAAGTTGGTTTCAAATAAATTTATTAAAATTTGACACTTCCAACTAAAATTTTTTTCACAATCCTAGAAATTGAAGTTATTTTCATCTAAATTTACTCAAATATAGATCCTACAAAAAATACTCAACAAAATCCAAAAAAAACGAAGTTGATTTCAAATAAATTTATTAAAATTTGACACTTCCGACTAAAATTTTTTTCACAATCCTAAAAATTGGAGTTATTTTCATCTAAATTTACTCAAATATACATCCTAAAACCAAAATACTCGACAAAATAAAAAAAAATCGAAGTTGGTTTCAAATAAATTTATTAAAATTTGACACTTCCAACTAAAATTTTTTTCACAATCCTAGAAATTGAAGTTATTTTCATCTAAATTTACTCAAATATACATCCTACACCAAAAATACTCGACAAAATCAAAAAAAATCGAAGTTGGTTTCAAATAAATTTATTAAAATTAGACACTTGTAACTAAAATTTTTTTCACAATCCTAGAAATTGAAGTTATTTTCATCTAAATTTACTCAAATATACATCCTACACCAAAAATACTCGACAAAATCCAAAAAAATCGAAGTTGGTTTCAAATAAATTTATTAAAATTAGACACTTGTAACTAAAATTTTTTTATCAAAATCCTAGAAATTGAAGTTATTTTCATCTAAATTTACTCAAATATACATCCTACACCAAAAATACTCGACAAAATCCAAAAAAATCGAAGTTGGTTTCAAATTAATTTATTAAAATTTGACGCTTCCAACTAAAATTTTTTTCACAATCCTAGAAATTGAAGTTATTTTCATCTAAATTTACTCAAATATACATCCTACACCAAAAATACTCGACAAAATCCAAAAAAATCGAAGTTGGTTTCAAATAAATTTATTAAAATTTGACACTTCCAACTAAAATTTTTTTCACAATCCTAGAAATTGAAGTTATTTTCATCTAAATTTACTCAAATATACATCCTACACCAAAAATACTCGACAAAATAAAAAAAAATCGAAGTTGGTTTCAAATAAATTTATTAAAATTAGACACTTGTAACTAAAATTTTTTTCAAAATCCTACAAATTGAAGTTATTTTCATCTAAATTTACTCAAATATACATCCTACACCAAAAATACTCGACAAAATCCAAAAAAATCGAAGTTGGTTTCAAATTAATTTATTAAAATTTGACGCTTCCAACTAAAATTTTTTTCACAATCCTAGAAATTGAAGTTATTTTCATCTAAATTTACTCAAATATACATCCTACACCAAAAATACTCGACAAAATCCAAAAAAATCGAAGTTGGTTTCAATTAAATTTATTAAAATTTGACACTTCCAAATAAAATTTTTTTCACAGTCCTAAAAATTGAAGTTATTTTCATCTAAATTTACTCAAATATAGATCCTACAAAAAATACTCAACAAAATCCAAAAAAAACGAAGTTGATTTCAAATAAATTTATTAAAATTTGACACTTCCGACTAAAATTTTTTTCACAATCCTAGAAATTGAAGTTATTTTCATCTAAATTTACTCAAATATACATCCTACACCAAAAATACTCGACAAAATAAAAAAAAATCGAAGTTGGTTTCAAATAAATTTATTAAAATTAGACACTTGTAACTAAAATTTTTTTCACAATCCTTGAAATTGAAGTTATTTTCATCTAAATTTACTCAAATATACATCCTACACCAAAAATACTCGACAAAATCCAAAAAAATCGAAGTTGGTTTCAAATTAATTTATTAAAATTTGACGCTTCCAACTAAAATTTTTTTATCAAAATCCTAGAAATTGAAGTTATTTTCATCTAAATTTACTCAAATATACATCCTACACCAAAAATACTCGACAAAATCCAAAAAAATCGAAGTTGGTTTCAAATTAATTTATTAAAATTTGACGCTTCCAACTAAAATTTTTTCACAATCCTAGAAATTGAAGTTATTTTCATCTAAATTTACTCAAATATACATCCTACACCAAAAATACTCGACAAAATCCAAAAAAATCGAAGTTGGTTTCAAATAAATTTATTAAAATTCGACACTTCCAACTAAAATTTTTTTCACAATCCTAAAAATTGAAGTTATTTTCATCTAAATTTACTCAAATATAGATCCTACAAAAAATACTCAACAAAATCCAAAAAAACGAAGTTGATTTCAAATAAATTTATTAAAATTTGACACTTCCAACTAAAATTTTTTTCACAATCCAATAAATTTTCGTTATTTTCATCTAAATTTACTCAAATATACATCCTACAACAAAAATACTCGACAAAATTAAAAAAAATCGAAGTTGGTTTCAAATAAATTTATTAAAATTTGACACTTCCAACTAAAATTTTTTTCACAATCCTAGAAATTGAAGTTATTTTCATCTAAATTTACTCAAATATAGATCCTACAAAAAAATACTCAACAAAATCCAAAAAATCGAAGTTGGTTTCAAATAAATTTATTAAAATTTGACACTTCCAACTAAAATTGTTTTCACAATCCTAAAAATTGAAGTTATTTTCATCTAAATTTACTCAAATATACATCCTACACCAAAAATACTCGACAAAATCCAAAAAAATCGAAGTTGGTTTCAAATAAATTTATTAAAATTAGACACTTGTAACTAAAATTTTTTTCACAATCCTAGAAATTGAAGTTATTTTCATCTAAATTTACTCAAATATACATCCTACACCAAAAATACTCGACAAAATCCAAAAAAATCGAAGTTGGTTTCAAATAAATTTATTAAAATTTGACACTTCCAACTAAAATTTTTTTCACAATCCTAAAAATTGAAGTTATTTTCATCTAAATTTACTCAAATATAGATCCTACAAAAAATACTCAACAAAATCCAAAAAAAACGAAGTTGATTTCAAATAAATTTATTAAAATTTGACACTTCCGACTAAAATTTTTTTCACAATCCTAGAAATTGAAGTTATTTTCATCTAAATTTACTCAAATATTCATCCTACACCAAAAATACTCGACAAAATCCAAAAAAATCGAAGTTGGTTTCAAATTAATTTATTAAAATTTGACGCTTCCAACTAAAATTTTTTCACAATCCTAGAAATTGAAGTTATTTTCATCTAAATTTACTCAAATATACATCCTACACCAAAAATACTCGACAAAATCCAAAAAAATCGAAGTTGGTTTCAAATAAATTTATTAAAATTCGACACTTCCAACTAAAATTTTTTTCACAATCCTAAAAATTGAAGTTATTTTCATCTAAATTTACTCAAATATAGATCCTACAAAAAATACTCAACAAAATCCAAAAAAACGAAGTTGATTTCAAATAAATTTATTAAAATTTGACACTTCCAACTAAAATTTTTTTCACAATCCAATAAATTTTCGTTATTTTCATCTAAATTTACTCAAATATACATCCTACAACAAAAATACTCGACAAAATTAAAAAAAATCGAAGTTGGTTTCAAATAAATTTATTAAAATTTGACACTTCCAACTAAAATTTTTTTCACAATCCTAGAAATTGAAGTTATTTTCATCTAAATTTACTCAAATATAGATCCTACAAAAAAATACTCAACAAAATCCAAAAAAATCGAAGTTGGTTTCAAATAAATTTATTAAAATTTGACACTTCCAACTAAAATTCTTTTCACAATCCTAAAAATTGAAGTTATTTTCATCTAAATTTACTCAAATATACATCCTACACCAAAAATACTCGACAAAATCCAAAAAAATCGAAGTTGGTTTCAAATAAATTTATTAAAATTAGACACTTGTAACTAAAATTTTTTTCACAATCCTAGAAATTGAAGTTATTTTCATCTAAATTTACTCAAATATACATCCTACACCAAAAATACTCGACAAAATCCAAAAAAATCGAAGTTGGTTTCAAATAAAATTATTAAAATTTGACACTTCCAACTAAAATTTTTTTCACAATCCTAAAAATTGAAGTTATTTTCATCTAAATTTACTCAAATATAGATCCTACAAAAAATACTCAACAAAATCCAAAAAAACGAAGTTGATTTCAAATAAATTTATTAAAATTTGACACTTCCGACTAAAATTTTTTTCACAATCCTAGAAATTGAAGTTATTTTCATCTAAATTTACTCAAATATACATCCTACACCAAAAATACTCGACAAAATCCAAAAAAATCGAAGTTGGTTTCAAATAAATTTATTAAAATTAGACACTTGTAACTAAAATTTTTTTATCAAAATCCTAGAAATTGAAGTTATTTTCATCTAAATTTACTCAAATATACATCCTACACCAAAAATACTCGACAAAATCCAAAAAAATCGAAGTTGGTTTCAAATTAATTTATTAAAATTTGACGCTTCCAACTAAAATTTTTTTCACAATCCTAGAAATTGAAGTTATTTTCATCTAAATTTACTCAAATATACATCCTACACCAAAAATACTCGACAAAATCCAAAAAAATCGAAGTTGGTTTCAAATAAATTTATTAAAATTTGACACTTCCAACTAAATTTTTTTCACAATCCTAGAAATTGAAGTTATTTTCATCTAAATTTACTCAAATATACATCCTACACCAAAAATACTCGACAAAATCCAAAAAAATCGAAGTTGGTTTCAAATAAATTTATTAAAATTAGACACTTGTAACTAAAATTTTTTTCAAATCCTAGAAATTGAAGTTATTTTCATCTAAATTTACTCAAATATACATCCTAC
>CAWVQO010000568.1:7500-15000 GCA_963932275.1 Andrena praecox
TTCATCCCACAGCGCCAGTTCTGCTTACCAAAATTGGCCCACTTGGCACTCTGATTCAATTGTAATCTCGTGGCTTCATGATCCAAGCAAGCCAGAGATCTCACCCATTTAAAGTTTGAGAATAGGTTGAGGTCGTTTCGGCCCCAAGGCCTCTAATCATTCGCTTTACCAGATGAAACTCGCACACGTTCGCGTAGGAACGAGCGAGTGCCAGCTATCCTGAGGGAAACTTCGGAGGGAACCAGCTACTAGATGGTTCGATTAGTCTTTCGCCCCTATACCCAGTTCCGACGATCGATTTGCACGTCAGAATCGCTACGGACCTCCATCAGGGTTTCCCCTGACTTCGTCCTGACCAGGCATAGTTCACCATCTTTCGGGTCCCAACGTGTACGCTCTAGGTGCGCCTCTTCTCGCAATGAGAACGAGACGCCCCGGGAGTGCGAGGCCGCATCGTAACGCGGCCGATCCTCCCTCGGTCGACGCGAAGGTCGACCTTCACTTTCATTCCGCCTTTAGGTTTCTTTCTCCCAATGACTCGCGCACATGTTAGACTCCTTGGTCCGTGTTTCAAGACGGGTCCTGAGAGTACCCAAAGCAGTAGCGTCGCCGACCGGTAATTCGAAGCTTGGCCAGTCCAAGGACACCGCCTGCTAACAGCTGGCCAGGCCCGGGGACGGCACCAGGTCCGTGCCTCCGGGTAAGAACTGACCGGGCTTGCGGCGGGCCTGACGCACACACATTCGAAAATGGATTGGTTGCGGCCCGATACCGTCAGAGTACCGTCGCGCAGCCGGCCGGGCGGCCGAGGGTCTGTCGCGTGCTCTGGGAGCAACGAAACAGGCAACCGCTCGGGCCGTAGACCGACACGCAACGGGTCGCGACGTTCTACTAGGGGAGAAGTGCACGACTACGTGGCCGGAACATTCGCCGCCGGTGGTGTACCCTCGGTAATGGTACCACGAAGGTCCACACCCGGAGTATCGCGCACCGACGGGAGCCAGCCTCGTCGACGATGAATCTCCCCATTCGATCTTTTGGGTTTCTCAGGTTTACCCCTGAACGGTTTCACGTACTCTTGAACTCTCTCTTCAAAGTTCTTTTCAACTTTCCCTCACGGTACTTGTTCGCTATCGGTCTCGTGGTTGTATTTAGCCTTAGATGGAGTTTACCACCCACTTAGGGTTGCACTCTCAAGCAACCCGACTCTATGGAGAGATCCTCCCGAAACGCGTACCGGTCGCTACGGGCCTGGCACCCTCTGCGGGTAAGTGGCCCCATTCAAGATGGACTTGGACGCGGTGCGACGTCACGGGATAAACGGATCCTCCTGAACACTACAATTCCCTGCGGCGGAACCGCGGGATTCAGTGCTGGGCTAATTCCTGTTCGCTCGCCGCTACTAAGGAAATCCTTGTTAGTTTCTTTTCCTCCGCTTAGTAATATGCTTAAATTCAGCGGGTAATCTCGCCTACTCTGAGGTCGTCGTCAATCGTTTTATTATATATTTGTGCCACCAGAGAAAAATAGGCTGAGAGAGACCGTGAAATGAAGAGAAGATATTTTGGAGAAGCGCGCGCGCGCGCTGCCTCCGGAATTATAAAATCGTGCTCCCTCTTTTGGATATTATTGTACCTCGAACGGGTCTCCCGGCGGGAGTACGGGGTGTGCGCGTAGTGGCGGTATCATCCCCGTACACATCCCGGCTCGTAGCCCGACGACGACGGATCGATGTGGATCGATCTCGTTGTATTATATATCCAGAGGTGCCATCGCACGATTCCAGAGGAAAGGTGTCTTTTCGTCGCGCACCGTCGATTCGATCCGCGAGACACTCGCGGAACGAGCACCGGTTTTTACTTTAACGTCCGTCCGCTATATTAGCTTTGAGATTCCGCTGTCCCTCACGCCTCGAGCAGTGTGACTCGAGCAGAGGGAACCGCCGAAAAATAAGCTTTTCCGTGGACTGGACGACCGGTGAGACGCGCGGTGGTCTCGTACACGATCGACCAACAACGCGACAAAGACAATGCGGCGCGCGATCGGGGAGACTCGTTCTTCCATTCTACGAATGAAGAGTCTCTCCCTCTCTTGCGCATTTCGCGCGGCATCAGCGCCTCTCGGTTCGTCGAAAGTTCCAGAAATCGCTCAGCCGCGCCAAGGAGGATTCCGGGGGTACAGAAACGTTAAGAAAAGCGACGAGTGTGGAGCAATCTCTCTTCATCGGATGTTTGGCGCAAACACTCTTTTGTGTGTCGACGGAACGTGGCCATAGGGAGAAAATGAATAGGGCTAGGCGAGGACACGCGCAACTACGGGGAAATACATCGACCCGATATCCTGTTGACGCGTGGTTTATTTATCATCCCGCACAGCGCCTCTATTTTCTCATTGTACACCCTTGGATCTTCACGGCGTCCCGAAGAACGAGTGTGTGTTGCGCCCTCGGTGTTATATAGATTGACTGACAACACTTCTCTCACTTGTCAACGACGACCCTCCTCTTTATAAAATCCCTGGGGCCGCGTGAACCCGACGATATAGATCGATCGGCGCACGATATGCCGCGCACTGCTCTTTCCTCTCTTCTCTATCATCTCTCGCTGCTGCTCTCCCCTTTTCTCTTTGGTCTCTTTCTCAGGACAAATTTTTCATTTCAGGCGACGTCGGGAGCACGGTAAAAGATCTCGCGCGGAACGTGAAGGCAAATCTACACACACCCCGGTGCGAGCGGAGAGGCTGCTCTGTGTGTGATGATCCAGGGAGCGGTGCCAAGCACACGGGCGGTCGTTGTAAAACAACGACGCACGACGCCGTGAAAGCACGCACGCGAGTCCGCACGATCATTCTCATCACATTCGCCTCTCTCTGCTTCTCGCACGGGAGAGAGAGAGTACACGCTTCACGCGATTCTCACGCGAGCCGTGGCAAACACCGACGAACGGCCCAACTTTCGCTCGTACGTCGCGTATCTCGCGTGTACCATCGACCCGACTCCGAAACGCGTTACATCGTCGGAAACGCGAGACGGCGAGGATGATATTATATACGGAGAACCGACGCAAGCAGTCTTTTGTATGCGATAACGACCCTCAGCCAGGCGTGGTCCAGGAATTGTATCCGTGGACCGCAATGTGCGTTCGAAATGTCGATGTTCATGTGTCCTGCAGTTCACACGTTGACGCGCAATTAGCTGCGTTCTTCATCGACCCACGAGCCAAGTGATCCACCGTTCAGGGTAATCGTGTTATTAAATATGTTCGTTATATCTTTGTTCTCGGTTCGGATGAAGCCGAGGCCCGTGGCGCCTCCAACCAGCGCGCGAAGGAGGTCCGGGCGTCGCCAGCGTTGACGACACTGTGTGAGATTTGTGTCCAGGACGGGAACCGTCGAAGCGTAACGCGGAAACACCGCGCGACACGTCCGACGGCCGAGCGTACAAATTCATTTAAAAACCTTCGAGATACACGGATTACGAGAACCGTAAAATCGCGTACTCTGCGGGCGGGCCACCGCACGCGTCAGCGTCCTCCCCACACGCTCCCCCGAGAGCGGACGCACGGCCGGGGCTTCGATCGGTCCAATCGGACTTTCGCTATCGAAGCTTCACAGCCGGTCCTTTTTTGGCTATCGGGGCGCGATTAAGCGAGCGGTACCGGGGACGCACGTCCACGCGATGGATGTGCGAGCCGCCCTAGGTTACCCGCCGGGTCCTCTCCGAGGAGAGGGTCCGTCGTGTCACAGGACTTCTTTTCGGAGAGCGCGACCAAAACTGAGGAAGCGGGATGCGAGTGGAAGAAGCGTCGTGTCGAGAGAGAGAGATCGCGAAACGTCGCGAAGCACAGGAGGCTTCGACGGCGGCTCGTTCCTCTGCCCTCTCCTCTCTCGCGCGCTTTACTTAACCCCACTCGGGGCGCTTGCGGTGTGTTTTCATCCCTGTCTTGGGTCGCGAGTGACTCTCCTTTCTCGATACGAGCGTACACGCTCGCGCAGACACACGCGCAGACGGTAAGTATCGTGTGTACATAACACGGCGGCACACGCCTCCGATACGAGGTGAACGCGAATCGACGAGGCGGCGGATTACCGGAGGCACGATCGCAACGACGGGTCTTGTTTTGCTTCCCGATCCAGTTAACGACGGCCTCTCGAGAAACCTCGCGCGAGCGCACTCGTGATTGCGTTCGTATTATCGTCCCGTTCTCATAGAGGGGGCGCCGCGGTCTGGCGGTCTGGCGCGCTTCGGCTCTTTGCGCTTCACCGATGGCAGCGGACGGGAGCGTCGCGGTGAGAAACCAGGTTCTCCGTCCGTAGCGACCTCCGCGGCGTAAGCCGTGCCACGCGGTGCTATAATATATACAGAAATGCGTTCGCATTTCGTTTTTGGTATCTGTTTAAATGCATCCGCATTTAGTTTTTGGTATCTGTTTATAAATGCATTCGCATTTATATTAGTTTTTGCATAGTTACGATTCAAGCTTTTTGCTTTTTTGCTCTCTGAGCCTTGTTAATGATCCTTCCGCAGGTTCACCTACGGAAACCTTGTTACGACTTTTACTTCCTCTAAATGATCAAGTTTGGTCATCTTCCCGGCAACATCGGCAATGCCGAGACATTGCCGCGCACCAGTCCGAAGACCTCACTAAATCATTCAATCGGTAGTAGCGACGGGCGGTGTGTACAAAGGGCAGGGACGTAATCAACGCGAGCTTATGACTCGCGCTTACTGGGAATTCCTCGTTCATGGGGAATAATTGCAAGCCCCAATCCCTAGCACGAAGGAGGTTCAGCGGGTTACCCGGGCCTTTCGGCCAGGGAAAACACGCTGATTCCTTCAGTGTAGCGCGCGTGCGGCCCAGAACATCTAAGGGCATCACAGACCTGTTATTGCTCAATCTCGTGCGGCTAGAAGCCGCCTGTCCCTCTAAGAAGATTTGTTTGTACGTTGGTAGTAAAAACCCACCGACCGAAGTCGGGGACCTTCGTGATACCATAAGTTACGTCTATTTAGCAGGCTAGAGTCTCGTTCGTTATCGGAATTAACCAGACAAATCGCTCCACCAACTAAGAACGGCCATGCACCACCACCCACCGAATCAAGAAAGAGCTATAAATCTGTCAATCCTTCCGGTGTCCGGGCCTGGTGAGGTTTCCCGTGTTGAGTCAAATTAAGCCGCAGGCTCCACTCCTGGTGGTGCCCTTCCGTCAATTCCTTTAAGTTTCAGCTTTGCAACCATACTTCCCCCGGAACCCAAAAGCTTTGGTTTCCCGGAAGCTGCCCGCCGAGTCATCGGAGGAACTTCGGCGGATCGCTAGCTGGCATCGTTTATGGTTAGAACTAGGGCGGTATCTGATCGCCTTCGAACCTCTAACTTTCGTTCTTGATTAATGAAAACATTTTTGGCAAATGCTTTCGCTTCTGTCCGTCTTGCGACGATCCAAGAATTTCACCTCTAACGTCGCAATACGAATGCCCCCATCTGTCCCTATTAATCATTACCTCGGGGTTCCGAAAACCAACAAAATAGAACCGAGGTCCTATTCCATTATTCCATGCACACAGTATTCAGGCGAAGGTAGCCTGCTTTGAGCACTCTAATTTGTTCAAAGTAAACGTACCGGCCCACCTCGACACTCAGTGAAGAGCACCGCGATGGGATATTAGTTGGACCGCCCCGTGAAGAGCTAAGCCCACCGGTAGGACGTACCACATAATGCCAGTTAAACACCGCGAGCGGTGAACCGACACTGTGACACACAGATTCAACTACGAGCTTTTTAACCGCAACAACTTTAATATACGCTATTGGAGCTGGAATTACCGCGGCTGCTGGCACCAGACTTGCCCTCCAATGGATCCTTGTTAAAGGATTTAAAGTGTACTCATTCCGATTACGGGGCCTCGGATGAGTCCCGTATCGTTATTTTTCGTCACTACCTCCCCGTGCCGGGAGTGGGTAATTTGCGCGCCTGCTGCCTTCCTTGGATGTGGTAGCCGTTTCTCAGGCTCCCTCTCCGGAATCGAACCCTGATTCCCCGTTACCCGTTACAACCATGGTAGGCGCAGAACCTACCATCGACAGTTGATAAGGCAGACATTTGAAAGATGCGTCGCCGGTGCTAGATGACCATGCGATCAGCACAAAGTTATTCAGAGTCACCAAAGCAAACGATGGGACGGACGGCAAACCATCCGCCACCGATTGGTTTTGATCTAATAAAAGCGTTCCTTCCATCTCTGGTCGGAACTCTGTTTTGCATGTATTAGCTCTAGAATTACCACAGTTATCCAAGTAAATGTGGGTACGATCTAAGGAACCATAACTGATTTAATGAGCCATTCGCGGTTTCACCTTAATACGGTATGTACTGAGACATGCATGGCTTAATCTTTGAGACAAGCATATGACTACTGGCAGGATCAACCAGGGAGCTTCGCGAAGCTTCCCTCTCTCTTCGAATTCACACACACTTTCGTGTTCTTTCCGTTCTCATCGCGTCGTCCGCTCTTTTAGAGACGGATCGACGATGCCCCATTCATTTTTGATTTTATAAAACTTGCACAACAGCGTGCAGTTTTAGACACATCAATATCCTCGATTTGTTCCACAAATTCTCTATCTCGGATATGTGCGCCTCCAGAGACACCCAACATATCACACCCAGGATTTTCCACTGACTAACTCCTCGGATGATACGTGGTGTGCCTTCTCTCCACTCTCCCTCTTATTCTACTTCTCTTCCAGACACCATATACATCCTAGATTTTCCACTGACTAATTCGGATAATATGTGCCTTTCTCTCTCCACACTCCTTTTAATTATATCATACTTCGAGGCATCATATCGTTTCGATTTTTCCACTGACTAAAATTTTAATCGGATATGTGCCTTTCATATATACGTTCACAGAAAGATCTCAGTTACAGACAAAATTCATTATATTTCCTTCATAAATATAAGGATGGCATCGGATGCTCGATAAAGCGCGTATCACGCGTGCCGCTGCATCCACCGGGAAGCACGGAGTACACGCACGCTAGCATCCACCGTAGAAGCACGGACCACTACACGCTGGACAAATCGACAAAGCGCGTATCATTCACGCTGGTCATGTACGTAATAGCGCGGACAAGTGCATGCTGAGCAAACGGGAAAGCGCGGACCGTGCCATGCTGGTCATAACGAGTTGGCACGTAATGTGCGCGCTAGGCATATCGAGATCTGACACCTCTTGGGTTTGTATCTACTTTCTCCCTCTTTCAAAGTTCGAACTTTTATAGTTCGATACTTTATATGTACCCGACGCTAGCCTTCCTTAGCGTTTTGTTAAAGTTTAAATCGTCCATCTGCGTGGATAAAGAGTTGAATGCATAAGGTCGTACAAGCATACACATAAGTGCATACGTGTCACCAACGTCACTTTTGGACGCTCACCACATAAGGGCCATTCGGTCTTAGACACCGACCCGTGGTAATGCTGTGTGGAGAAATCCGAAA
>CAWVQO010000568.1:20000-22500 GCA_963932275.1 Andrena praecox
TCGCTTTACCAGATGAAACTCGCACACGTTCGCGTAGGAACGAGCGAGTGCCAGCTATCCTGAGGGAAACTTCGGAGGGAACCAGCTACTAGATGGTTCGATTAGTCTTTCGCCCCTATACCCAGTTCCGACGATCGATTTGCACGTCAGAATCGCTACGGACCTCCATCAGGGTTTCCCCTGACTTCGTCCTGACCAGGCATAGTTCACCATCTTTCGGGTCCCAACGTGTACGCTCTAGGTGCGCCTCTTCTCGCAATGAGAACGAGACGCCCCGGGAGTGCGAGGCCGCATCGTAACGCGGCCGATCCTCCCTCGGTCGACGCGAAGGTCGACCTTCACTTTCATTCCGCCTTTAGGTTTCTTTCTCCCAATGACTCGCGCACATGTTAGACTCCTTGGTCCGTGTTTCAAGACGGGTCCTGAGAGTACCCAAAGCAGTAGCGTCGCCGACCGGTAATTCGAAGCTTGGCCAGTCCAAGGACACCGCCTGCTAACAGCTGGCCAGGCCCGGGGACGGCACCAGGTCCGTGCCTCCGGGTAAGAACTGACCGGGCTTGCGGCGGGCCTGACGCACACACATTCGAAAATGGATTGGTTGCGGCCCGATACCGTCAGAGTACCGTCGCGCAGCCGGCCGGGCGGCCGAGGGTCTGTCGCGTGCTCTGGGAGCAACGAAACAGGCAACCGCTCGGGCCGTAGACCGACACGCAACGGGTCGCGACGTTCTACTAGGGGAGAAGTGCACGACTACGTGGCCGGAACATTCGCCGCCGGTGGTGTACCCTCGGTAATGGTACCACGAAGGTCCACACCCGGAGTATCGCGCACCGACGGGAGCCAGCCTCGTCGACGATGAATCTCCCCATTCGATCTTTTGGGTTTCTCAGGTTTACCCCTGAACGGTTTCACGTACTCTTGAACTCTCTCTTCAAAGTTCTTTTCAACTTTCCCTCACGGTACTTGTTCGCTATCGGTCTCGTGGTTGTATTTAGCCTTAGATGGAGTTTACCACCCACTTAGGGTTGCACTCTCAAGCAACCCGACTCTATGGAGAGATCCTCCCGAAACGCGTACCGGTCGCTACGGGCCTGGCACCCTCTGCGGGTAAGTGGCCCCATTCAAGATGGACTTGGACGCGGTGCGACGTCACGGGATAAACGGATCCTCCTGAACACTACAATTCCCTGCGGCGGAACCGCGGGATTCAGTGCTGGGCTAATTCCTGTTCGCTCGCCGCTACTAAGGAAATCCTTGTTAGTTTCTTTTCCTCCGCTTAGTAATATGCTTAAATTCAGCGGGTAATCTCGCCTACTCTGAGGTCGTCGTCAATCGTTTTATTATATATTTGTGCCACCAGAGAAAAATAGGCTGAGAGAGACCGTGAAATGAAGAGAAGATATTTTGGAGAAGCGCGCGCGCGCGCTGCCTCCGGAATTATAAAATCGTGCTCCCTCTTTTGGATATTATTGTACCTCGAACGGGTCTCCCGGCGGGAGTACGGGGTGTGCGCGTAGTGGCGGTATCATCCCCGTACACATCCCGGCTCGTAGCCCGACGACGACGGATCGATGTGGATCGATCTCGTTGTATTATATATCCAGAGGTGCCATCGCACGATTCCAGAGGAAAGGTGTCTTTTCGTCGCGCACCGTCGATTCGATCCGCGAGACACTCGCGGAACGAGCACCGGTTTTTACTTTAACGTCCGTCCGCTATATTAGCTTTGAGATTCCGCTGTCCCTCACGCCTCGAGCAGTGTGACTCGAGCAGAGGGAACCGCCGAAAAATAAGCTTTTCCGTGGACTGGACGACCGGTGAGACGCGCGGTGGTCTCGTACACGATCGACCAACAACGCGACAAAGACAATGCGGCGCGCGATCGGGGAGACTCGTTCTTCCATTCTACGAATGAAGAGTCTCTCCCTCTCTTGCGCATTTCGCGCGGCATCAGCGCCTCTCGGTTCGTCGAAAGTTCCAGAAATCGCTCAGCCGCGCCAAGGAGGATTCCGGGGGTACAGAAACGTTAAGAAAAGCGACGAGTGTGGAGCAATCTCTCTTCATCGGATGTTTGGCGCAAACACTCTTTTGTGTGTCGACGGAACGTGGCCATAGGGAGAAAATGAATAGGGCTAGGCGAGGACACGCGCAACTACGGGGAAATACATCGACCCGATATCCTGTTGACGCGTGGTTTATTTATCATCCCGCACAGCGCCTCTATTTTCTCATTGTACACCCTTGGATCTTCACGGCGTCCCGAAGAACGAGTGTGTGTTGCGCCCTCGGTGTTATATAGATTGACTGACAACACTTCTCTCACTTGTCAACGACGACCCTCCTCTTTATAAAATCCCTGGGGCCGCGTGAACCCGACGATATAGATCGATCGGCGCACGATATGCCGCGCACTGCTCTTTCCTCTCTTCTCTATCATCTCTCGCTGCTGCTCTCCCCTTTTCTCTTTGGTCTCTTTCTCAGGACAAATTTTTCATTTCAG
>CAWVQO010000569.1:3890000-4074563 GCA_963932275.1 Andrena praecox
TTTATTTTATTTTATTTTATTTTATTTTATTTTATTTTATTTTATTTTATTTTATTTTATTTTATTTTATTTTATTTTATTTTATTTTATTTTATTTTATTTTATTTTATTTTATTTTATTTTATTTTATTTTATTTTATTTTATTTTATTTTATTTTATTTTATTTTATTTTATTTTATTTTATTTTATTTTATTTTATTTTATTTTATTTTATTTTATTTTATTTTATTTTATTTTATTTTATTTTATTTTATTTTATTTTATTTTATTTTATTTTATTTTATTTTATTTTATTTTATTTTATTTTATTTTATTTTATTTTATTTTATTTTATTTTATTTTATCATTATCACCATCATCATCATCATCATCATTATATATTTTGTTCTATTTTTATTTTATTTTATTTTATTTTATGTAACAATATTATTTTATTTTATTTTATTTTATTTTATGTTTTATCCATATCATTTTATATTTATTTTGTTCTTTTTTTATTTTTTATCATCATTATTAGTATTTTTTTCTGATTTGTATGTAATATATATATCATTATCCGTATCATTTTATATATATATATTTTTCCTTTATGTAACAATATATTATCCATATCATTTTATATTTATTTTGTTCTTTTTTTATTCTTTATCATCATTATTAGTATTTTTTTCTGATTTGTATGTAATATATATATATTTTTTCCTTTTATTTATATCATTATCCATATCATTTTATATATATTTTTCCTTTATGTAACAATATATATGATTTCTTAAACATATATTACATCTCAATTTTATTTACTTGTCATCCATCCTCCTTCTTTCCTCTTCCCATAATTTTAAAGCAAACAAAGATGTATCATGCATTCTTAGCACTGTGAAAATGGTATCGTCTCGCGCGATAACGTGTGTAATTTGACTCTTCTGGTGCAATCGCGCGAGGCGATACCATTTTCACAGTGCTAAGAATGCATGATGCATATTTGTTTGCTACTAGAGTTTGAAAAATTGTTAGCTTTAGAATATGATGTATATTTGTTTGCTCTGTTGGTTTTTGGGGAAAAAATATTCTACATATTGGTTCACCCTCTGAAAATTTTCCAACAATGGGTCAAGTCTGGAGAGGTCTCCGCGGCGGCTCGGCCCGGACTGATCCCCACCACGATTACAGCTTCCCCCACTCTGCGGTTCGTGCGCGCGCAACCGGTCTTCCACTCCCCAGCTCTCCCCGCGCCCATAGTTCCCTCCACCGCACTCCCCCGCGCGCCCTCACTTCCCCCCCGCCCCCCGCGCTCCCCTCAGAGGACCTGGGTTAGAATCGGCTTTGCCTTACTACTTCGGCGGCTGGCCAACTTTGGCCCGTGGTTGTGGGAACGACCCTATAGTCGTTGGACATGACGGTGGCGGGCCAATCTAGTCCCGGGGTCGTGAGGACGACCCTACAGTCTTCGGACATTTCGGCGGCTTGCCAACATTGGCCCGGGGTCGAGGGACGACCCTATAGTCGTCGGACATGTCGGCGGCTGGCCAACCTAGTCCCGAGGTCGTGGGGACGACCCTATAGTCGTCGGAAATGTCGGTGGCTGTCCAACTTTGGCCCGGGGGTCGTGGGGACGACCCTATAGTCGTCGGACCAGTCAGCGGCGGGCCTACCTAGTCCCGGGGTCGTGGGGACGACCCTATAGTCGTCGGATAAGTCGGCAGCTTGCCAACTTTGGCCCGGGGTCGTGGGAACGACCCTATAGTCGTCGGACAAGTCGGGGGCGAGCCCACCTAGTCCGGGGGTCGTGGGGACGACCCTGTAGACGTCGGACAAGTCGGTGGCGGGCCAGTCCAGTCCCGGGTCGTGGGGACGACCCTATAGTCGTCGGACATGTCGGCGGCTGGCCAACTTTGGCCCGTGGTCGTGGGGAGGACCCTATACTCGTCGGACAAGTCGGCGGCGAGCCCACCTAGTCGGGGGGTCGTGGGGACGACCCTATAGTCGTCGGACTTGACGGTGGCGGGCCAATCTAGTCCCGGGGTCGTGGGGACGACCCTATAGTCGTCGGACAAGTCGGCGGCGAGCCCACCTAGTCGGGGGGTCGTGGGGACGACCCTATAGTCGTCGGATATGTCGGCGGCAGGCCAACTTTGGCCCGTGGTCGTGGGGACGACCCTATAGTCGTCGGACAAGTCGGCGGCGGGCCAACCTAGTCCCGGGGTCGTGGGGACGGCCCTATATTCGTCGGACAAGCCGGCGGCTGGCCAACTTTGGCCCGGGGTCGTGGGGACGACCCTATAGTCGTCGGACTTGACGGTGGCGGGCCAATCTAGTCCCGGGGTCGTGGGGACGACCCTATAGTCGTCGGACAAGTCGGCGGCGAGCCCACCTAGTCGGGGGGTCGTGGGGACGACCCTATAGTCGTCGGACATGACGGTGGCGGGCCAACCTAGTCCCGGGGTCGTGGGGACGACCCTATAGTCGTCGGATATGTCGGCGGCAGGCCAACTTTGGCCCGTGGTCGTGGGGACGACCCTATAGTCGTCGGACAAGTCGGCGGCGGGCCAACCTAGTCCTGGGGTCGTGGGGATGACCCTATAGTCGTCGGACATGACGGTGGCGGGCCAGTCTAGTCCCGGGTCATGGGGACGACCCTATAGTCGTCGGACAAGTCGGCGGCTGGCCAACTTTGGCCCGTGGTCGTGGGGACGACCCTATAGTCGTCGGACAAGTCGGCGGCCGGCCAACCTAGTCCGGGGGTCGTGGGGACGAACCTATAGTCGTCGGACATGACGGTGGCGGGCCAGTCTAGTCCCGGGTCCTGGGGACGACCCTATAGTCGTCGGACATGTCGGCGGCTGGCCAACTTTGGCCCGTGGTCGTGGGGACGACCCTATAGTCGTCGGAAATGTCGGTGGCTGTCCAACTTTCGCCCGGGGGACGTGGGGACGACCCTATAGTCGTCGGACATGTCGGCGGCGAGCCAACATTGACCCGGGGTCGTGGGGACGACTCTATAGTCGTCGGACATGACGGTGGGGGGCCAGTCTAGTCCCGGGTCCTGGGGACGACCCTATAGTCGTCGGACATGTCGGCGGCTGGCCAACTTTGGCCCGTGGTCGTGGGGACGACCCTATAGTCGTCGGAAATGACGGTGGCGGGCCAATCTAGTCCCGGGGTCGTGGGGACGAGCCTACAGTCGTCGGACAATTCGGCGGCGAGCCAATCTATTCCCGCGGTCATGGGAACGACCCTATAGTCGTCGGACAAGTCAGCGGCTGGCCAACATTGGCCCGTGGTCGTGGGGACGACCATATAGTCGTCGGACATGACGGTGGCGGGCCACTCTAGTCCCGGGTCGTGGGGACGACCCTATAGTCGTCGGACATGTCGGCGGCTGGCCAACTTTGGCCCGGGGTCGTGGGGACGACCCTATAGTCGTCGGACATGTCGGCGGCTGGCCAACTGTGGCCCGGGGTCGTGGGGACGACCCTATAGTCGTCGGATATGTCGGCGGCTGGCCAACTTTGGCCCGTGGTCGTGGGGAACACCCTATAGTCGTCGGACAAGTCGGCGGCCGGCCAACCTAGTCCGGGGGTCGTGGGGACGACCCTATAGTCATCGGACATGACGGTGGCGGGCCAGTCTAGTCCCGGGTCCTGGGGACGACCCTATAGTCGTCGGACAAGTCGGCGGCTGGCCAACTTTGGCCCGTGGTCGTGGGGACGACCCTATAGTCGTCGGACAAGTCGGCGGCCGGCCAACCTAGTCCGGGGGTCGTGGGGACGAACCTATAGTCGTCGGACATGACGGTGGCGGGCCACTCTAGTCCCGGGTCGTGGGGACGACCCTATAGTCGTCGGACATGTCGGCGGCTGGCCAACTTTGGCCCGGGGTCGTGGGGACGACCCTATAGTCGTCGGACATGTCGGCGGCTGGCCAACTGTGGCCCGGGGTCGTGGGGACGACCCTATAGTCGTCGGATATGTCGGCGGCTGGCCAACTTTGGCCCGTGGTCGTGGGGACCACCCTATAGTCGTCGGACAAGTCGGCGGCCGGCCAACCTAGTCCGGGGGTCGTGGGGACGACCCTATAGTCGTCGGACATGACGGCGGCTGGCCAACTGTGGCCCGGGGTCGTGGGGACGACCCTATAGTCGTCGGATATGTCGGCGGCTGGCCAACTTTGGCCCGTGGTCGTGGGGACCACCCTATAGTCGTCGGACAAGTCGGCGGCTGGCCAACTTTGGCCCGGGGTCGTGGGGACGACCCTATAGTCGTCGGACATGTCGGCGGCTGGCCAACTGTGGCCCGTGGTCGTGGGGACGACCCTATAGTCGTCGGACAAGTCGGCGGCGGGCCAACTTTGGCCCGTGGTCGTGGGGACCACCCTATAGTCGTCGGACAAGTCGGCGGCCGGCCAACCTAGTCCGGGGGTCGTGGGGACGACCCTATAGTCGTCGGACATGACGGTGGCGGGCCAGTCTAGTCCCGGGTCCTGGGGACGACCCTATAGTCGTCGGACATGTCGGCGGCTGGCCAACTTTGGCCCGTGGTCGTGGGGACGACCCTATAGTCGTCGGACAAGTCGGCGGCGGGCCAACCTAGTCCCGGGGTCGTGGGGACGGCCCTATATTCGTCGGACAAGCCGGCGGCTGGCCAACTTTGGCCCGTGGTCGTGGGGAGGACCCTATACTCGTCGGACAAGTCGGCGGCGTACCAACCTAGTACGGGGGTCGTGGGGACGACCCTATAGTCGTCGGACATGACGGTGGCGGGCCAGTCTAGTCCCGGGTCATGGGGACGACCCTATAGTCGTCGGACAAGTCGGCGGCTGGCCAACTTTGGCCCGTGGTCGTGGGGACGACCCTATAGTCGTCGGACAAGTCGGCGGCGGGCCAACCTAGTCCCGGGGTCGTGGGGACGGCCCTATATTCGTCGGACAAGCCGGCGGCTGGCCAACTTTGGCCCGGGGTCGTGGGGACGACCCTATAGTCGTCGGACTTGACGGTGGCGGGCCAATCTAGTCCCGGGGTCGTGGGGACGACCCTATATTCGTCGGACAAGCCGGCGGCTGGCCAACTTTGGCCCGGGGTCGTGGGGACGACCCCATAGTCGTCGGATATGTCGGCGGCAGGCCAACTTTGGCCCGTGGTCGTGGGGACGACCCTATAGTCGTCGGACAAGTCGGCGGCGGGCCAACCTAGTCCCGGGGTCGTGGGGACGGCCCTATATTCGTCGGACAAGCCGGCGGCTGGCCAACTTTGGCCCGTGGTCGTGGGGAGGACCCTATACTCGTCGGACAAGTCGGCGGCGTACCAACCTAGTCCGGGGGTCGTGGGGACGACCCTATAGTCGTCGGACATGACGGTGGCGGGCCAGTCTAGTCCCGGGTCATGGGGACGACCCTATAGTCGTCGGACAAGTCGGCGGCTGGCCAACTTTGGCCCGTGGTCGTGGGGACGACCCTATAGTCGTCGGACAAGTCGGCGGCCGGCCAACCTAGTCCGGGGGTCGTGGGGACGAACCTATAGTCGTCGGACATGACGGTGGCGGGCCAGTCTAGTCCCGGGTCCTGGGGACGACCCTATAGTCGTCGGACATGTCGGCGGCTGGCCAACTTTGGCCCGTGGTCGTGGGGACGACCCTATAGTCGTCGGAAATGTCGGTGGCTGTCCAACTTTCGCCCGGGGGACGTGGGGACGACCCTATAGTCGTCGGACATGTCGGCGGCGAGCCAACATTGACCCGGGGTCGTGGGGACGACTCTATAGTCGTCGGACATGACGGTGGGGGGCCAGTCTAGTCCCGGGTCCTGGGGACGACCCTATAGTCGTCGGACATGTCGGCGGCTGGCCAACTTTGGCCCGTGGTCGTGGGGACGACCCTATAGTCGTCGGAAATGACGGTGGCGGGCCAATCTAGTCCCGGGGTCGTGGGGACGAGCCTACAGTCGTCGGACAATTCGGCGGCGAGCCAATCTATTCCCGCGGTGATGGGAACGACCCTATAGTCGTCGGACAAGTCAGCGGCTGGCCAACATTGGCCCGTGGTCGTGGGGACGACCATATAGTCGTCGGACATGACGGTGGCGGGCCACTCTAGTCCCGGGTCGTGGGGACGACCCTATAGTCGTCGGACATGTCGGCGGCTGGCCAACTTTGGCCCGGGGTCGTGGGGACGACCCTATAGTCGTCGGACATGTCGGCGGCTGGCCAACTGTGGCCCGGGGTCGTGGGGACGACCCTATAGTCGTCGGATATGTCGGCGGCTGGCCAACTTTGGCCCGTGGTCGTGGGGACCACCCTATAGTCGTCGGACAAGTCGGCGGCCGGCCAACCTAGTCCGGGGGTCGTGGGGACGACCCTATAGTCGTCGGACATGACGGTGGCGGGCCAGTCTAGTCCCGGGTCCTGGGGACGACCCTATAGTCGTCGGACAAGTCGGCGGCTGGCCAACTTTGGCCCGTGGTCGTGGGGACGACCCTATAGTCGTCGGACAAGTCGGCGGCCGGCCAACCTAGTCCGGGGGTCGTGGGGACGAACCTATAGTCGTCGGACATGACGGTGGCGGGCCACTCTAGTCCCGGGTCGTGGGGACGACCCTATAGTCGTCGGACATGTCGGCGGCTGGCCAACTTTGGCCCGGGGTCGTGGGGACGACCCTATAGTCGTCGGACATGTCGGCGGCTGGCCAACTGTGGCCCGGGGTCGTGGGGACGACCCTATAGTCGTCGGATATGTCGGCGGCTGGCCAACTTTGGCCCGTGGTCGTGGGGACCACCCTATAGTCGTCGGACAAGTCGGCGGCCGGCCAACCTAGTCCGGGGGTCGTGGGGACGACCCTATAGTCGTCGGACATGACGGTGGCGAGCCACTCTAGTCCCGGGTCGTGGGGACGACCCTATAGTCGTCGGACATGTCGGCGGCTGGCCAACTGTGGCCCGGGGTCGTGGGGACGACCCTATAGTCGTCGGATATGTCGGCGGCTGGCCAACTTTGGCCCGTGGTCGTGGGGACCACCCTATAGTCGTCGGACAAGTCGGCGGCCGGCCAACCTAGTCCGGGGGTCGTGGGGACGACCCTATAGTCGTCGGACATGACGGTGGCGGGCCAGTCTAGTCCCGGGTCCTGGGGACGACCCTATAGTCGTCGGACATGTCGGCGGCTGGCCAACTTTGGCCCGTGGTCGTGGGGACGACCCTATAGTCGTCGGAAATGTCGGTGGCTGTCCAACTTTGGCCCGGGGGACGTGGGGACGACCCTATAGTCGTCGGACATGTCGGCGGCGAGCCAACATTGACCCGGGGTCGTGGGGACGACTCTATAGTCGTCGGACATGACGGTGGGGGGCCAGTCTAGTCCCGGGTCCTGGGGACGACCCTATAGTCGTCGGACATGTCGGCGGCTGGCCAACTTTGGCCCGTGGTCGTGGGGACGACCCTATAGTCGTCGGAAATGTCGGTGGCTGTCCAACTTTGGCCCGGGGTCGTGGGGACGACCCTATAGTCGTCGGAAATGTCGGTGGCTGTCCAAATTTGGCCCGGGGGTCGTGGGGACGACCCTATAGTCGTCGGACATGTCGGCGGCGAGCCAACATTGACCCGGGGTCGTGGGGACGACTCTATAGTCGTCGGACATGTCGGTGGCGGGCCAGTCTAGTCCCGGGTCGTGGGGACGACCCTATAGTCGTCGGACATGTCGGCGGCTGGCCAACTTTGGCCCGTGGTCGTGGGGAGGACCCTATACTCGTCGGACATGACGGTGGCGGGCCAGTCTAGTCCCGGGTCATGGGGACGACCCTATAGTCGTCGGACAAGTCGGCGGCTGGCCAACTTTGGCCCCTGGTCGTGGGGACGACCCTATAGTCGTCGGAAATGACGGTGGCGGGCCAATCTAGTCCCGGGGTCGTGGGGACGACCCTACAGTCGTCGGACAAGTCGGCGGCGAGCCAATCTAGTCCCGCGGTCGTGGGGACGACCCTATAGTCGTCGGAAATGACGGTGGCGGGCCAATCTAGTCCCGGGGTCATGGGGACGACCCTATATTCGTCGGACAAGTCGGCGGCGGGCCAACCTAGTCCCGGGGTCGTGGGGATGACCCTATAGTCGTCGGACAGGACGGTGGCGCGCCAGTCTAGTCCCGGGTCGTGGGGACGACCCTATAGTCGTCGGACATGTCGCCGGCTGGCCAACTTTGGCCCGTGGTCGTGGGGACGACCCTATAGTCGTCGGACATAACGGTGGCGGGCCAATCTAGTCCCGGGGTCGTGGGGACGACCCTATAGTCGTCGGACAAGTCGGCGGCGGGCCTACCTAGTCCCGGGGTCGTGGGGACGACCCTATAGTCGTCGGATAAGTCGGCAGCTTGCCAACTTTGGCCCGGGGTCGTGGGACGACCCTATAGACGTCGGACAAGTCGGTGGCGGGCCAGTCCAGTCCCGGGTCGTGGGGACGACCCTATAGTCGTCGGACATGTCGGCGGCTGGCCAACTTTGGCCCGTGGTCGTGGGGAGGACCCTATACTCGTCGGACAAGTCGGCGGCGTACCAACCTAGTCCGGGGGTCGTGGGGACGACCCTATAGTCGTCGGACATGACGGTGGCGGGCCAGTCTAGTCCCGGGTCATGGGGACGACCCTATAGTCGTCGGACAAGTCGGCGGCTGGCCAACTTTGGCCCGTGGTCGTGGGGACGACCCTATAGTCGTCGGAAATGACGGTGGCGGGCCAATCTAGTCCCGGGGTCGTGGGGACGACCCTATAGTCGTCGGACATGTCGGCGGCTGGCCAACTTTGGCCCGGGGTCGTGGGGACGACCCTATAGTCGTCGGATATGTCGGCGGCAGGCCAACTTTGGCCCGTGGTCGTGGGGACGACCCTATAGTCGTCGGACAAGTCGGCGGCGGGCCAACCTAGTCCCGGGGTCGTGGGGACGACCCTATATTCGTCGGACAAGCCGGCGGCTGGCCAACTTTGGCCCGTGGTCGTGGGGACGACCCTATAGCCGTCGGACAAGTCGGCGGCTGTCCAACTTTGGCCCGGGGTCGTGGGGACGACCCTATAGTCGTCGGACTTGACGGTGGCGGGCCAATCTAGTCCCGGGGTCGTGGGGACGACCCTATAGTCGTCAGACATGTCGGTGGCGAGCCAACCTAGTCCCGGGGTCGTGGGGACGACCCTATAGTCGTCGGACAAGTCGGTGGCGGGCCAACTTTGGCCCGTGGTCGTGGGGAGGACCCTATACTCGTCGGACAAGTCGGCGGCGTACCAACCTAGTCCGGGGGTCGTGGGGACGACCCTATAGTCGTCGGAAATGACGGTGGCGGGCCAATCTAGTCCCGGGTCGTGGGGACGACCCTATAGTCGTCGGACATGTCGGCGGCTGGCCAACTTTGGCCCGGGGTCGTGGGGACGACCCTATAGTCGTCGGATATGTCGGCGGCAGGCCAACTTTGGCCCGTGGTCGTGGGGACGACCCTATAGCCGTCGGACAAGTCGGCGGCCGGCCAACCTAGTCCGGGGGTCGTGGGGACGACCCTATAGTCGTCGGACATGACGGTGGCGGGCCAGTCTAGTCCCGGGTCGTGGGGACGACCCTATAGTCGTCGGACATGTCGGCGGCTGGCCAACTTTGGCCCGTGGTCGTGGGGACGACCGTATAGTCGTCGGAAATGTCGGTGGCTGTCCAACTTTGGCCCAGGGGTCGTGGGGACGACCCTATAGTCGTCGGACATGTCGGCGGCGAGCCAATATTGACCCGGGGTCGTGGGGACGACTCTATAGTCGTCGGACATGTCGGTGGCGGGCCAGTCTAGTCCCGGGTCGTGGGGACGACCCTATAGTCGTCGGACATGTCGGCGGCTGGCCAACTTTGGCCCGTGGTCGTGGGGAGGACCCTATACTCGTCGGACAAGTCGGCGCCGTACCAACCTAGTCCGGGGGTCGTGGGGACGACCCTGTAGTCGTCGGACATGACGGTGGCGGGCCAGTCTAGTCCCGGGTCGTGGGGACGACCCTATAGTCGTCAGACATGTCGGTGGCGAGCCAACCTAGTCCCGGGGTCGTGGGGACGACCCTATAGTCGTCGGACAAGTCGGTGGCGGGCCAACTTTGGCCCGTGGTCGTGGGGAGGACCCTATACTCGTCGGACAAGTCGGCGGCGTACCAACCTAGTCCGGGGGTCGTGGGGACGACCCTATAGTCGTCGGAAATGACGGTGGCGGGCCAATCTAGTCCCGGGTCGTGGGGACGACCCTATAGTCGTCGGACATGTCGGCGGCTGGCCAACTTTGGCCCGGGGTCGTGGGGACGACCCTATAGTCGTCGGATATGTCGGCGGCAGGCCAACTTTGGCCCGTGGTCGTGGGGACGACCCTATAGCCGTCGGACAAGTCGGCGGCTGTCCAACTTTGGCCCGGGGTCGTGGGGACGACCCTATAGTCGTCGGACTTGACGGTGGCGGGCCAATCTAGTCCCGGGGTCGTGGGGACGACCCTATAGTCGTCAGACATGTCGGTGGCGAGCCAACCTAGTCCCGGGGTCGTGGGGACGACCCTATAGTCGTCGGACAAGTCGGTGGCGGGCCAACTTTGGCCCGTGGTCGTGGGGAGGACCCTATACTCGTCGGACAAGTCGGCGGCGTACCAACCTAGTCCGGGGGTCGTGGGGACGACCCTGTAGTCGTCGGACATGACGGTGGGGGGCCAGTCTAGTCCCGGGTCCTGGGGACGACCCTATAGTCGTCGGACATGTCGGCGGCTGGCCAACTTTGGCCCGTGGTCGTGGGGACGACCCTATAGTCGTCGGAAATGTCGGTGGCTGTCCAACTTTGGCCCGGGGTCGTGGGGACGACCCTATAGTCGTCGGACTTGACGGTGGCGGGCCAATCTAGTCCCGGGGTCGTGGGGACGACCCTATAGTCGTCAGACATGTCGGTGGCGAGCCAACCTAGTCCCGGGGTCGTGGGGACGACCCTATAGTCGTCGGACATGTCGGCGGCTGGCCAACTTTGGCCCGTGGTCGTGGGGAGGACCCTATACTCGTCGGACAAGTCGGCGGCGTACCAACCTAGTCCGGGGGTCGTGGGGACGACCCTATAGTCGTCGGACATGTCGGCGGCTGGCCAACTTTGGCCCGTGGTCGTGGGGAGGACCCTATACTCGTCGGACAAGTCGGCGGCGTACCAACCTAGTCCGGGGGTCGTGGGGACGACCCTATAGTCGTCGGAAATGACGGTGGCGGGCCAATCTAGTCCCGGGTCGTGGGGACGACCCTATAGTCGTCGGACATGTCGGCGGCTGGCCAACTTTGGCCCGGGGTCGTGGGGACGACCCTATAGTCGTCGGATATGTCGGCGGCAGGCCAACTTTGGCCCGTGGTCGTGGGGACGACCCTATAGCCGTCGGACAAGTCGGCGGCTGTCCAACTTTGGCCCGGGGTCGTGGGGACGACCCTATAGTCGTCGGACTTGACGGTGGCGGGCCAATCTAGTCCCGGGGTCGTGGGGACGACCCTATAGTCGTCAGACATGTCGGTGGCGAGCCAACCTAGTCCCGGGGTCGTGGGGACGACCCTATAGTCGTCGGACAAGTCGGTGGCGGGCCAATCTAGTCCCGGGGTCGTGGGGACGACCCTATAGTCGTCAGACATGTCGGTGGCGAGCCAATCTAGTCCCGGGGTAGTGGGGACGACCCTATAGTCGTCGGACAAGTCGGCGGCGGGCCAACCTAGTCCCGGGGTCGTGGGGATGACCCTATAGTCGTCGGACATGACGGTGGCGGGCCAGTCTAGTCCCGGGTCCTGGGGACGACCCTATAGTCGTCGGACATGTCGGCGGCTGGCCAACTTTGGCCCGTGGTCGTGGGGACGACCCTATAGTCGTCGGACAAGTCGGCGGCGGGCCAACCTAGTCCTGGGGTCGTGGGGATGACCCTATAGTCGTCGGACATGACGGTGGCGGCCCAACCTATTCCCGGGGTCGTGGGGACGACCCTATATTCGTCGGACAAGCCGGCGGCTGGCCAACTTTGGCCCGGGGTCGTGGGGACGACCCTATAGTCGTCGGATATGTCGGCGGCAGGCCAACTTTGGCCCGTGGTCGTGGGGACGACCCTATAGTCGTCGGACAAGTCGGCGGCGGGCCAACCTAGTCCCGGGGTCGTGGGGACGGCCCTATATTCGTCGGACAAGCCGGCGGCTGGCCAACTTTCGCCCGGGGTCGCGGGGACGACCCTATAGTCGTCGGACTTGACGGTGGCGGGCCAATCTAGTCCCTGGGTCGTGGGGACGACCCTATAGTCGTCGGACAAGTCGGCGGCGAGCCCACCTAGTCGGGGGGTCGTGGGGACGACACTATAGTCGTCGGACATGACGGTGGCGGGCCAGTCTAGTCCCGGGTCGTGGGGACGACCCTATAGTCGTCGGACATGTCGGCGGCTGGCTAACTTTGGCCCGTGGTCGTGGGGACGACCCTATAGTCGTCGGAAATGTCGGTGGCTGTCCAACTTTGGCCCCGGGGTCGTGGGGACGACCCTATAGTCGTCGGACATGACGGTGGCGGGCCAGTCTAGTCCCGGGTCATGGGGACGACCCTATAGTCGTCGGACATGTCGGCGGCTGGCCAACTTTGGCCCGTGGTCGTGGGGAGGACCCTATACTCGTCGGACAAGTCGGCGGCGTACCAACCTAGTCCGGGGGTCGTGGGGACGACCCTATAGTCGTCGGACATGACGGTGGCGGGCCAGTCTAGTCCCGGGTCATGAGGACGACCCTATAGTCGTCGGACAAGTCGGCGGCTGGCCAACTTTGGCCCGTGGTCGTGGGGACGACCCTATAGTCGTCGGACAAGTCGGCGGCCGGCCAACCTAGTCCGGGGGTCGTGGGGACGACCCTATAGTCGTCGGACATGACGGTGGCGGGCCAGTCTAGTCCCGGGTCCTGGGGACGACCCTATAGTCGTCGGACATGTCGGCGGCTGGCCAACTTTGGCCCGTGGTCGTGGGGACGACCCTATAGTCGTCGGAAATGTCGGTGGCTGTCCAACTTTGGCCCGGGGGACGTGGGGACGACCCTATAGTCGTCGGACATGTCGGCGGCGAGCCAACATTGACCCGGGGTCGTGGGGACGACTCTATAGTCGTCGGACATGACGGTGGGGGGCCAGTCTAGTCCCGGGTCCTGGGGACGACCCTATAGTCGTCGGACATGTCGGCGGCTGGCCAACTTTGGCCCGTGGTCGTGGGGACGGCCCTATAGTCGTCGGAAATGACGGTGGCGGGCCAATCTAGTCCCGGGGTCGTGGGGACGACCCTATATTCGTCGGACAAGTCGGCGGCGGGCCAACCTAGTCCCGGGGTCGTGGGGATGACCCTATAGTCGTCGGACAGGACGGTGGCGGGCCAGTCTAGTCCCGGGTCGTGGGGACGACCCTATAGTCGTCGGACATGTCGCCGGCTGGCCAACTTTGGCCCGTGGTCGTGGGGACGACCCTATAGTCGTCGGACATAACGGTGGCGGGCCAATCTAGTCCCGGGGTCGTGGGGACGACCCTATAGTCGTCGGACAAGTCGGCGGCGGGCCTACCTAGTCCCGGGGTCGTGGGGACGACCCTATAGTCGTCGGACATGACGGTGGCGGGCCAGTCTAGTCCCGGGTCGTGGGGACGACCCTATAGTCGTCGGACATGTCGCCGGCTGGCCAACTTTGGCCTGTGGTCGTGGGGACGACCCTATAGTCGTCGGACATAACGGTGGCGGGCCAATCTAGTCCCGGGGTCGTGGGGACGACCCTATAGTCGTCGGACAAGTCGGCGGCGGGCCTACCTAGTCCCGGAGTCGTGGGGACGACCCTATAGTCGTCGGATAAGTCGGCAGCTTGCCAACTTTGGCCCGGGGTCGTGGGAACGACCCTATAGTCGTCGGACAAGTCGGGGGCGAGCCCACCTAGTCCGGGGGTCGTGGGGACGACCCTATAGTCGTCGGACAAGTCGGCGGCCGGCCAACCTAGTCCGGGGGTCGTGGGGACGACCCTATAGTCGTCGGACATGACGGTGGCGGGCCAGTCTAGTCCCGGGTCGTGGGGACGACCCTATAGTCGTCGGACATGTCGGCGGCTGGCCATCTTTGGCCCGTGGTCGTGGGGACGACCCTATAGTCGTCGGACATAACGGTGGCGGGCCAATCTAGTCCCGGGGTCGTGGGGACGACCCTATAGTCGTCGGACAAGTCGGCGGCGGGCCTACCTAGTCCCGGGGTCGTGGGGACCACCCTATAGTCGTCGGATAAGTCGGCAGCTTGCCAACTTTGGCCCGGGGTCGTGGGAACGCACCCTATAGTCGTCGGACAAGTCGGCGGCGAGCCCACCTAGTCGGGGGGTCGTGGGGACGACCCTATAGTCGTCGGACAAGTCGGCGGCCGGCCAACCTAGTCCGGGGGTCGTGGGGACGACCCTATAGTCGTCGGACATGACGGTGGCGGGCCAGTCTAGTCCCGGGTCGTGGGGACGACCCTATAGTCGTCGGACATGGCGGCGGCTGGCCAACTTTGGCCCGTGGTCGTGGGGACGACCGTATAGTCGTCGGAAATGTCGGTGGCTGTCCAACTTTGGCCCAGGGGTCGTGGGGACGACCCTATAGTCGTCGGACATGTCGTCGGCGAGCCAATATTGACCCGGGGTCGTGGGGACGACTCTATAGTCGTCGGACATGTCGGTGGCGGGCCAGTCTAGTCCCGGGTCGTGGGGACGACCCTATAGTCGTCGGACATGTCGGCGGCTGGCCAACTTTGGCCCGTGGTCGTGGGGAGGACCCTATACTCGTCGGACAAGTCGGCGCCGTACCAACCTAGTCCGGGGGTCGTGGGGACGACCCTGTAGTCGTCGGACATGACGGTGGCGGGCCAGTCTAGTCCCGGGTCATGGGGACGACCCTATCGTCGTCGGACAAGCCGGCGGCTGGCCAGCTTTGGCCCGTGGTCGTGGGGACGACCCTATAGTCGTCGGAAATGACGGTGGCGGGCCAATCTAGTCCCGGGGTCGTGGGGACGACCCTATAATCGTCGGACATGTCGGCGGCTGACCAACTTTGGCCCGTGGTCGTGGGGAGGACCCTATACTCGTCGGACAAGTCGGCGGCGTACCAACCTAGTCCGGGGGTCGTGGGGACGACCCTATAGTCGTCGGAAATGACGGTGGCGGGCCAATCTAGTCCCGGGTCGTGGGGACGACCCTATAGTCGTCGGACATGTCGGCGGCTGGCCAACTTTGGCCCGGGGTCGTGGGGACGACCCTATAGTCGTCGGATATGTCGGCGGCAGGCCAACTTTGGCCCGTGGTCGTGGGGACGACCCTATAGTCGTCGGACAAGTCGGCGGCGAGCCCACCTAGTCGGGGGGTCGTGGGGACGACCCTATAGTCGTCGGACAAGTCGGCGGCGAGCCCACCTAGTCGGGGGGTCGTGGGGACGACCCTATAGTCGTCGGACAAGTCGGCGGCCGGCCAACCTAGTCCGGGGGTCGCGGGGACGACCCTATAGTCGTCGGAAATGTCGGTGGCTGTCCAACTTTGGCCCGGGGGTCGTGGGGACGACCCTATAGTCGTCGGACATGTCGGCGGCGAGCCAACATTGACCCGGGGTCGTGGGGACGACTCTATAGTCGTCGGACATGTCGGTGGCGGGCCAGTCTAGTCCCGGGTCGTGGGGACGACCCTATAGTCGTCGGACATGTCGGCGGCTGGCCAACTTTGGCCCGTGGTCGTGGGGAGGACCCTATACTCGTCGGACAAGTCGGCGGCGTACCAACCTAGTCCGGGGTTCGTGGGGACGACCCTATAGTCGTCGGACATGACGGTGGCGGGCCAGTCTAGTCCCGGATCATGGGGACGACCCTATAGTCGTCGGACAAGTCGGCGGCTGGCCAACTTTGGCCCGTGGTCGTGGGGACGACCCTATAGTCGTCGGAAATGACGGTGGCGCGCCAATCTAGTCCCGGGGTCGTGGGGACGAGCCTACAGTCGTCGGACAAGTCGGCGGCGAGCCAATCTAGTCCCGCGGTCATGGGGACGACCCTATAGTCGTCGGACAAGTCAGCGGCTGGCCAACATTGGCCCGTGGTCGTGGGGACGACCATATAGTCGTCGGACATGACGGTGGCGGGCCAGTCTAGTCCCGGGTCATGGGGACGACCCTATAGTCGTCGGACAAGTCGGCGGCTGACCAACTTTGGCCCGTGGTCGTGGGGACGACCCTATAGTCGTCGGAAATGTCGGTGGCTGTCCAACCTTGGCCCGGGGGTCGTGGGGACGACCCTATAGTCGTCGGACATGTCGGCGGCGAGCCAACATTGACCCGGGGTCGTGGGGACGACTCTATAGTCGTCGGACATATCGGTGGC
Organism: Andrena praecox; assembly: GCA_963932275.1. Taxonomy (NCBI): domain Eukaryota; kingdom Metazoa; phylum Arthropoda; class Insecta; order Hymenoptera; family Andrenidae; genus Andrena; species Andrena praecox. Next base: position 3,906,373 of record CAWVQO010000569.1, read on the forward strand.
GGGCCAGTCTAGTCCCGGGTCGTGGGGACGACCCTATAGTCGTCGGACATGTCGGCGGCGGGCCAAGCTTGGCCCGGGGGTCGTGGGGACGACCCTATAGTCGTCGGACATGTCGGCGGCGAGCCAACATTGACCCGGGGTCGTGGGGACGACTCTATAGTCGTCGGACATATCGGTGGCGGGCCAGTCTAGTCCCGGGGTCGTGGGGACGACCCTATAATCGTTGGTCATGACGGTGGCGGGCCAATCTAGTCCCGGGGTCGTAGGAACGACCCTATAGTCGTCGGACAAGTCCGCGGCGGGCCAAGCTTGTCCCGGGGTCGTGGGGACGACCCTATAATCGTCGGACATGACGGTGGCGGGCCAATCTAGTCCCGGGGTCGTGGGGCCGACCCTATAGTCGTCGGACGTTTCGGCGGCTTGCCAACTTTGGCCGTCGTCGGACATGTTGGCGGCTTGTCAACCTAGTCCCGGGGTTGTGGGGACGACCCTATAGTCGTTGGACATGTCAGCGGCTGGCCAACTTTGGCCCGGTGTCGTGGGGACGACTCTATTGTCGTCGGACATGTCGGCGGCTGGCCAACCTAGACCCGGGGTCGTGGGGCCGACCCTATAATCGTCGGACATGACGGTGGCGGGCCAATCTAGACCCGGGGTCGTGGGGCCGACCCTATAGTCGTCGGACGTTTCGGCGGCTTGCCAACTTTGGCCGTCGTCGGACATGTTGGCGGCTTGTCAACCTAGTCCCGGGGTCGTAGGCACGATCCAATAGTCGTCGGACATGTCGGCGGCTGGCCAACTTTGGCCCGTGGTTGTGGGGACGACCCTATAGTCGTTGGACATGACGGTGGCGGGCCAATCTAGTCCCGGGGTCGTGGGGACGACCCTACAGTCGTCGGACAAGACGGCGGCTGGACATCATTGGCCCGGGGTCTTGGGGACGACCCTATAGTCGTCGGACATGTCGGCGGCTGGTCAACCTAGTCCCGAGGTCGTGGGGACGACCCTATAGTCGTCGGACATGTCGGCGGCTGGCCAACATTGGCCCGAGGTCGTGGGGACGACCCTATAGTCGTCGGACTTGTCGCTGGCGGGCCAATCTAGTCCCGGGGTCGTGGGGACGACCCTTCGGTCGTCGGACATTTCGGCGGCTTGCCAACTTTGGCCCGGGGTCGTGGGGACGACCCTATAGTCGTCGGACATGTCGGCGGCTGGCTAACTTTGGCCCATGGTCGTGGGGACGACCCAATAGTCGTTGGACATGTCGGCGGCTGGCCAACTTTGGGCCGTGGTCGTGGAGACGATCCTATAGTCGTCGGACTTGACGGTGGCGGGCCAATCTAGTGCCGGGGTTGTGGGGACGACCCTATAGTCGTCGGATATGTCGGCGGCTGGCCAACTTTGGCCCATGGTCGTGGGGACGACCCTATAGTCGTTGGACATGACGGTGGCGGGCCAATCTAGTCCTGGGGGCGTAGGGACGACCCTATAGTCGTCGGACATGTCGGCGATTGGCCAACATTGGCCCGGGGTCGTGGGGACGACCCTATAGTCGTCGGACATGTCGGCGGTTGGCCAACCTAGTCCCGAGATCGTGGGGACGACCCTATAGTCGTCGGACTTGACGGTGGCGGGCCAATCTAGTCCCAGGGTCGTGGGGACGACCCTACAGTCGTCGGACATTTCGGCGGCTTGCCAACTTTGGCCCGGGGTCGTGGGGACGACCCTATAGTCGTCGGACATGTCGGCGGCTGGCCAACTTTGGCCCGTAGTCGTGGGGACGACTCTATAGTCGTCGGACATGACGGTCGCGGGCCAATCTAGTCCCGGGGTCGTAGGGACGACCCTATAGTCGTCGGACATGTCGGCGATTGGCCAACATTGGCCCGGGGTCGTGGGGACGACCCTATAGTCGTCGGACATGTCGGCGGCTGGCCAACCTAGTCCCGAGGTCGTGGGGACGACCCTACAGTCGTCGGACATTTCGGCGGCTTGCCAACTTTGGCCCGGGGTCGTGGGGACGACCCTATAGTCGTCGGAATTCACGGTGGCGGGCCAATCTAGTCCCGCGGTCGTGGGGACGACCCTACAGTCGTCGGACATTTCGGCGGCTTGCCAACTTTGGCCCGGGGTCGAGGGGACGACCCTATAGTCGTCGGACATGACGGTGGCGGACCAATCTAGTCCCGGGGTCGTGGGGACCACCCTATAGTCGTCGGACATGTCGGCGGCTGGCCAACTTTGGCCCGTGGACGTGGGGACGATCCAATAGTCGTCGGACATGTCGGCGGCTGGCTAACTTTGGCCCGGTGTCGTAGGGACGACCCTATAGTCGTCGGACATGTTGGCGATTGGCCAACATTGGCCCGGGGTCGTGGGGACGACTCTATAGTCGTCGGACATGTTGGCGGCTTGTCAGCTTAGTCCCGGGGTCGTGGGTACGACCCTATAGTCGTCGGACAAGTCAGCGGCGGGCCAACCTTGTCCCGGGGTCGTGGGGACGACCCTATAATCGTCGGACATGACGGTGGCGGGCGAATCTAGTCCCGGGGTCGTGGGGACGACCCTATAGTCGTCGGACATGTCGGCGGCTGGCCAACTTTGGCCCGTGGTCGTGGGGACGATCCAATAGTCGTCGGACATGTCGGCGGCTGGCTAACTTTGGCCCGGTGTCGTGGGGACGACCCTATAGTCGTCGGACATGTTGGCGATTGGCCAACATTGGCCCGGGGTCGTGGGGACGACTCTATAGTCGTCGAACATGTTGGCGGCTTGTCAGCCTAGTCCCGGGGTCGTGGGTACGACCCTATAGTCGTCGGACAAGCCGGCGGTGGGCCAACCTAGTCCCGAGGTCGTGGGGACGACCGTATAGTCGTCGGACATGTCGGCGGCTGGCCAACCTAGCCCCGGGGTCGTGGGGGCGACCCTACAGTCGTCGGACATTTCGGCGGCTTGCCAACTTTGGCCCGGGGTCGTGGGGACGACCCTATAGTCCTCGGACATGTCGGCGGCTGGCTAACTTTGGCCCGGGGTCGTGGGGACGACCCTATCGTCGTTGGACATGACGATGGCGGGCCAATCTAGTCCCGGGGTCGTGGGGACGACCCTATAGTCGTCGGAGATGTCGGCGATTGGCCAACCTAGTCCCGAGATCGTGGGGACGACCCTATAGTCGTCGGACTTGACGGTGGCGGGCCAATCTAGTCCCGGGGTCGTGGGGACGACCCTACAGTCGTCGGACATTTCGGCCGCTTGCCAACTTTGGCCCGGGGTCGTGGGGACGACCCTATAGTCGTCGGACTTGACGGTGGCGGGCCAATCTAGTCCCGGGGTCGTGGGGACGACCCTACAGTCGTCGGACATTTCGGCGGCTTGCCAACTTTGGCCCGGGGTCGTGGGGACGACCCTATAGTCGTCGGACATGTCGGCGGCTGGCCAACTTTGGCCCGTAGTCTTGGGGACGACTCTATAGTCGTCGGACATGTCGGCGGCTGGCCAATCTAGTCCCGGGGTCGTGGGGACGACTCTATAGTCGTCGGACATGTCGGCGGCTGGCCAACTTTGGCCCGTGGTCGTGGGGACGATCCAATAGTCGTCAGACATGTCGGCGGCTGGCCAATCTAGTCCCGGGGTTGTGGGGACGACCCTATAGTCGTCGGACATGACGGTGGCGGACCAATCTAGTCCCGGGGTCGTGAGGACGACCCAATAGTCGTCGGACATGTCGGCGGCTTGCCAAATTTGCCCGGGGTCGTGGGGACGACCCTATAGTCGTCGGACATGTCGGCGGCTGGCCAACCTAGTCCCGAGGTCGTGGGGACGACCCTATAGTCGTCGGACATTTCGGCGGCTTGCCAACTTTGGCCCGGGGTCGTGGGGACGACCCTATAGTCGTCGGACATGACGGTGGCGGACCAATCTAGTCCCGGGGTCGTGGGGACGACCCTATAGTCGTCGGACATGTCGGCGGCTGGCCAACTTTGGCCCGTAGTCTTGGGGACGACTCTATAGTCGTCGGACATGTCGGCGGCTGGCCAATCTAGTCCCGGGGTCGTGGGGACGACTCTATAGTCGTCGGACATGTCGGCGGCTGGCCAACTTTGGCCCGTGGTCGTGGGGACGATCCAATAGTCGTCAGACATGTCGGCGGCTGGCCAATCTAGTCCCGGGGTTGTGGGGACGACCCTATAGTCGTCGGACATGACGGTGGCGGACCAATCTAGTCCCGGGGTCGTGAGGACGACCCAATAGTCGTCGGACATGTCGGCGGCTTGCCAAATTTGCCCGGGGTCGTGGGGACGACCCTATAATCGTTGGTCATGACGGTGGCGGGCCAATCTAGTCCCGGAGTCGTAGGGACGACCCTATAGTCGTCGGACATGGCGATTGGCCAACATTGGCCCGGGGTCGTCGGGACGACCCGATAGTCGTCGGACATGTCGGCGGCTGGCCAACCTAGTCCCGGGGTCGTAGGGACGACCCTATAGTCGTCGGACATGTCGGCGGCTGGCCAACTTTGGCCCGTGGTCGTGGGGACGATCCAATAGTCGTCGGACATGTCGGCGGCTGGCCAACTTTGGCCCGTGGTCGTGGGGACGACCCTATAGTCGTTGGACATGACGGTGGCGGGCCAATCTAGTCCCGGGGTCGTAGGGACGACCCTATAGTCGTCGGACATGACGGTGGCGGGCCAATCTAGTCCCGGGGTCGTGGGGACGACCCTATAATCGTTGGACATGTCAGCGGCTGGCCAACCTAGACCCGGGGTCGTGGGGACGACCCTATAGTCGTCGGACATGTCGGCGGCGGGCCAAGCTTGTCCCGGGGTCGTGGGGACGACCCTATAATCGTCGGACATGACGGTGGCGGGCCAATCTAGTCCCGGGGTCGTGGGGCCGACCCTATAGTCGTCGGACAAGTCGGCGGCGGGCCAAGCTTGTCCCGGGGTCGTGGGGACGACCCTATAATCGTCGGATATGACGGTGGCGGGCCAATCTAGTCCCGGGGTCGTGGGGCCGACCCTATAGTCGTCGGACAAGTCGGCGGCGGGCCAAGCTTGTCCCGGGGTCGTGGGGACGACCCTATAATCGTCGGACATGACGGTGGCGGGCCAATCTAGTCCCGGGGTCGTGGGGCCGACCCTATAGTCGTCGGACGTTTCGGCGGCTTGCCAACTTTGGCCGTCGTCGGACATGTTGGCGGCTTGTCAACCTAGTCCGGGGTTGTGGGGACGACCCTATAGTCGTTGGACATGACGGTGGCGGGCCAATCTAGTCCCGGGGTCGTAGGAACGACCCTATAGTCGTCGGACAAGTCCGCGGCGGGCCAAGCTTGTCCCGGGGTCGTGGGGACGACCCTATAATCGTCGGACATGACGGTGGCGGGCCAATCTAGTCCCGGGGTCGTGGGGCCGACCCTATAGTCGTCGGACGTTTCGGCGGCCTTGCCAACTTTGGCCGTCGTCGGACATGTTGGCGGCTTGTCAACCTAGTCCCGGGGTTGTGGGGACGACCCTATAGTCGTTGGACATGTCAGCGGCTGGCCAACTTTGGCCCGGTGTCGTGGGGACGACTCTATTGTCGTCGGACATGTCGGCGGCTGGCCAACCTAGACCCGGGGTCGTGGGGCCGACCCTATAATCGTCGGACATGACGGTGGCGGGCCAATCTAGACCCGGGGTCGTGGGGCCGACCCTATAGTCCGTCGGACGTTTCGGCGGCTTGCCAACTTTGGCCGTCGTCGGACATGTTGGCGGCTTGTCAACCTAGTCCGGGGTCGTAGGCACGATCCAATAGTCGTCGGACATGTCGGCGGCTGGCCAACTTTGGCCCGTGGTTGTGGGGACGACCCTATAGTCGTTGGACATGACGGTGGCGGGCCAATCTAGTCCCGGGTCGTGGGGACGACCCTACAGTCGTCGGACAAGACGGCGGCTGGACATCATTGGCCCGGGGTCTTGGGGACGACCCTATAGTCGTCGGACATGTCGGCGGCTGGTCAACCTAGTCCCGAGGTCGTGGGGACGACCCTATAGTCGTCGGACATGTCGGCGGCTGGCCAACATTGGCCCGAGGTCGTGGGGACGACCCTATAGTCGTCGGACTTGTCGCTGGCGGGCCAATCTAGTCCCGGGGTCGTGGGACGACCCTTCGGTCGTCGGACATTTCGGCGGCTTGCCAACTTCTGGCCCGGGGTCGTGGGGACGACCCTATAGTCGTCGGACATGTCGGCGGCTGGCTAACTTTGGCCCATGGTCGTCGGGGACGACCCAATAGTCGTTGGACATGTCGGCGGCTGGCCAACTTTGGCCGTGGTCGTGGAGACGATCCTATAGTCGTCGGACTTGACGGTGGCGGGCCAATCTAGTGCCGGGGTTGTGGGGACGACCCTATAGTCGTCGGATATGTCGGCGGCTGGCCAACTTTGGCCCATGGTCGTGGGGACGACCCTATAGTCGTTGGACATGACGGTGGCGGGCCAATCTAGTCCTGGGGCGTAGGGACGACCCTATAGGTCGTCGGACATGTCGGCGATTGGCCAACATTGGCCCGGGGTCGTGGGGACGACCCTATAGTCGTCGGACATTTCGGCGGTTGGCCAACCTAGTCCCGAGATCGTGGGGACGACCCTATAGTCGTCGGACTTGACGGTGGCGGGCCAATCTAGTCCCAGGGTCGTGGGGACGACCCTACAGTCGTCGGACATTTCGGCGGCTTGCCAACTTTGGCCCGGGGTCGTGGGGACGACCCTATAGTCGTCGGACATGTCGGCGGCTGGCCAACTTTGGCCCGTAGTCGTGGGGACGACTCTATAGTCGTCGGACATGACGGTCGCGGGCCAATCTAGTCCCGGGGTCGTAGGGACGACCCTATAGTCGTCGGACATGTCGGCGATTGGCCAACATTGGCCCGGGGTCGTGGGGACGACCCTATAGTCGTCGGACATGTCGGCGGCTGGCCAACCTAGTCCCGAGGTCCGTGGGGACGACCCTACAGTCGTCGGACATTTCGGCGGCTTGCCAACTTTGGCCCGGGGTCGTGGGGACGACCCTATAGTCGTCGGAATTCACGGTGGCGGGCCAATCTAGTCCCGCGGTCGTGGGGACGACCCTACAGTCGTCGGACATTTCGGCGGCTTGCCAACTTTGGCCCGGGGTCGAGGGGGACGACCCTATAGTCGTCGGACATGACGGTGGCGGACCAATCTAGTCCCGGGGTCGTGGGGACCACCCTATAGTCGTCGGACATGGTCGGCGGCTGGCCAACTTTGGCCCGTGGACGTGGGGACGATCCAATAGTCGTCGGACATGTCGGCGGCTGGCTAACTTTGGCCCGGTGTCGTAGGGACGACCCTATAGTCGTCGGACATGTTGGCGATTGGCCAACATTGGCCCGGGGTCGTGGGGACGACTCTATAGTCGTCGGACATGTTGGCGGCTTGTCAGCTTAGTCCGGGGTCGTGGGTACGACCCTATAGTCGTCGGACAAGTCAGCGGCGGGCCAACCTTGTCCCCGGGGTCGTGGGGACGACCCTATAATCGTCGGACATGACGGTGGCGGGCGAATCTAGTCCCCGGGGTCGTGGGGACGACCCTATAGTCGTCGGACATGTCGGCGGCTGGCCAACTTTGGCCCGTGGTCGTGGGGACGATCCAATAGTCGTCGGACATGTCGGCGGCTGGCTAACTTTGGCCCGGTGTCGTGGGGACGACCCTATAGTCGTCGGACATGTTGGCGATTGGCCAACATTGGCCCGGGGTCGTGGGGACGACTCTATAGTCGTCGAACATGTTGGCGGCTTGTCAGCCTAGTCCGGGGTCGTGGGTACGACCCTATAGTCGTCGGACAAGCCGGCGGTGGGCCAACCTAGTCCCGAGGTCGTCGGGGACGACCGTATAGTCGTCGGACATGTCGGCGGCTGGCCAACCTAGCCCCGGGGTCGTGGGGGCGACCCTACCAGTCGTCGGACATTTCGGCGGCTTGCCAACTTTGGCCCGGGGTCGTGGGGACGACCCTATAGTCCTCGGACATGTCGGCGGCTGGCTAACTTTGGCCCGTGGTCGTGGGGACGACCCAATAGTCGTTGGACATATCGACGGCTGGCCAACTTTGGCCGATGGTCGTGGGGACGACCCTATAGTCGTTGGACATGACGTTGGCGGGCCAATCTAGTCCCGGGGTCGTAGGGAAGACCCTATAGTCGTAGGACATGTCGGCAATTGGCCAACATTGGCCCGGGGTCGTGGGGACGACCCTATAGTCGTCGGAGAAGACGGCGCCTGGACATCTTTGGCCCGCGGTCCTGGGGACGACCCTATAGTCGTCGGAGATTTCAGCGGCATGCCATCTTTGGCCCGGGGTCGTGGGGACGACCCTATAGTCGTCGGACATGTTGGCGGCTTGTCAACCTAGTCCCGGGGTCGTGGGGACGACCCTATCGTCGTTGGACATGACGATGGCGGGCCAATCTAGTCCCGGGGTCGTGGGGACGACCCTATAGTCGTCGGAGATGTCGGCGATTGGCCAACCTAGTCCCGAGATCGTGGGGACGACCCTATAGTCGTCGGACTTGACGGTGGCGGGCCAATCTAGTCCCGGGGTCGTGGGGACGACCCTACAGTCGTCGGACATTTCGGCCGCTTGCCAACTTTGGCCCGGGGTCGTGGGGACGACCCTATAGTCGTCGGACTTGACGGTGGCGGGCCAATCTAGTCCCGGGGTCGTGGGGACGACCCTACAGTCGTCGGACATTTCGGCGGCTTGCCAACTTTGGCCCGGGGTCGTGGGGACGACCCTATAGTCGTCGGACATGTCGGCGGCTGGCCAACTTTGGCCCGTAGTCTTGGGGACGACTCTATAGTCGTCGGACATGTCGGCGGCTGGCCAATCTAGTCCCGGGGTCGTGGGGACGACTCTATAGTCGTCGGACATGTCGGCGGCTGGCCAACTTTGGCCCGTGGTCGTGGGGACGATCCAATAGTCGTCAGACATGTCGGCGGCTGGCCAATCTAGTCCCGGGGTTGTGGGGACGACCCTATAGTCGTCGGACATGACGGTGGCGGACCAATCTAGTCCCGGGGTCGTGAGGACGACCCAATAGTCGTCGGACATGTCGGCGGCTTGCCAAATTTGCCCGGGGTCGTGGGGACGACCCTATAGTCGTCGGACATGTCGGCGGCTGGCCAACCTAGTCCCGAGGTCGTGGGGACGACCCTATAGTCGTCGGACATTTCGGCGGCTTGCCAACTTTGGCCCGGGGTCGTGGGGACGACCCTATAGTCGTCGGACATGACGGTGGCGGACCAATCTAGTCCCGGGGTCGTGGGGACGACCCTATAGTCGTCGGACATGTCGGCGGCTGGCCAACTTTGGCCCGTGGTCGTGGGGACGATCCAATAGTCGTCGGACATGTCGGCGGCTGGTCAACCTAGTCCCGAGATCGTGGGGACGACCCTATAGTCGTCGGACTTGACGGTGGCGGGCCAATCTAGTCCCGGGGTCGTGGGGACGACCCTACAGTCGTCGGACATTTCGGCCGCTTGCCAACTTTGGCCCGGGGTCGTGGGGACGACCCTATAGTCGTCGGACTTGACGGTGGCGGGCCAATCTAGTCCCGGGGTCGTGGGGACGACCCTACAGTCGTCGGACATTTCGGCGGCTTGCCAACTTTGGCCCGGGGTCGTGGGGACGACCCTATAGTCGTCGGACATGTCGGCGGCTGGCCAACTTTGGCCCGTAGTCTTGGGGACGACTCTATAGTCGTCGGACATGTCGGCGGCTGGCCAATCTAGTCCCGGGGTCGTGGGGACGACTCTATAGTCGTCGGACATGTCGGCGGCTGGCCAACTTTGGCCCGTGGTCGTGGGGACGATCCAATAGTCGTCAGACATGTCGGCGGCTGGCCAATCTAGTCCCGGGGTTGTGGGGACGACCCTATAGTCGTCGGACATGACGGTGGCGGACCAATCTAGTCCCGGGGTCGTGAGGACGACCCAATAGTCGTCGGACATGTCGGCGGCTTGCCAAATTTGCCCGGGGTCGTGGGGACGACCCTATAGTCGTCGGACATGTCGGCGGCTGGCCAACCTAGTCCCGAGGTCGTGGGGACGACCCTATAGTCGTCGGACATTTCGGCGGCTTGCCAACTTTGGCCCGGGGTCGTGGGGACGACCCTATAGTCGTCGGACATGACGGTGGCGGACCAATCTAGTCCCGGGGTCGTGGGGACGACCCTATAGTCGTCGGACATGTCGGCGGCTGGCCAACTTTGGCCCGTGGTCGTGGGGACGATCCAATAGTCGTCGGACATGTCGGCGGCTGGCTAACTTTGGCCCGGTGTCGTGGGGACGACCCTATAGTCGTCGGACATGTTTGCGATTGGCCAACATTGGCCCGGGGTCGTGGGGACGACTCTATAGTCGTCGGACATGTTGGCGGCTTGTCAACCTATTCCCGGGGTCGTGGGGACGACCCTATCGTCGTTGGACATGACGATGGCGGGCCAATCTAGTCCCGGGGTCGTGGGGACGACCCTATAGTCGTCGGAGATGTCGGCGATTGGCCAACATTGGCCCGAGGTCGTGGGGACGACCCTATAGTCGTCGGACTTGTCGCTGGCGGGCCAATCTAGTCCCGGGGTCGTGGGGACGACCCTTCGGTCGTCGGAAATTTCGGCGGCTTGCCAACTTTGGCCCGGGGTCGTGGGGACGACCCTATAGTCGTCGGACATGTCGGCGGCTGGCTAACTTTGGCCCATGGTCGTGGGGACGACCCAATTGTCGTTGGACATGTCGGCGGCTGGCCAACTTTGGGCCGTGGTCGTGGAGACGATCCTATAGTCGTCGGACTTGACGGTGGCGGGCCAATCTAGTGCCGGGGTTGTGGGGACGACCCTATATTCGTCGGATATGTCGGCGGCTGGCCAACTTTGGCCCATGGTCGTGGGGACGACCCTATAGTCGTTGGACATGACGGTGGCGGGCCAATCTAGTCCTGGGGTCGTAGGGACGACCCTATAGTCGTCGGACATGTCGGCGATTGGCCAACATTGGCCCGGGGTCGTGGGGACGACCCTATAGTCGTCGGACTTGACGGTGGCGGGCCAATCTAGTCCCAGGGTCGTGGGGACGACCCTACAGTCGTCGGACATTTCGGCGGCTTGCCAACTTTGGCCCGGGGTCGTGGGGACGACCCTATAGTCGTCGGACATGTCGGCGGCTGGCCAACTTTGGCCCGTAGTCGTGGGGACGACTCTATAGTCGTCGGACATGACGGTCGCGGGCCAATCTAGTCCCGGGGTCGTAGGGACGACCCTATAGTCGTCGGACATGTCGGCGATTGGCCAACATTGGCCCGGGGTCGTGGGGACGACCCTATAGTCGTCGGACATGTCGGCGGCTGGCCAACCTAGTCCCGAGGTCGTGGGGACGACCCTACAGTCGTCGGACATTTCGGCGGCTTGCCAACTTTGGCCCGGGGTCGTGGGGACGACCCTATAGTCGTCGGACATTTCGGCGGCTGACCAACTTTGGCCCGGGGTCGTGGGGACGACCCTATAGTCGTCGGACATGTTGGCGGCTTGTCAGCCTAGTCCCGGGGTCGTGGGTACGGCCCTATATTCGTCGGACATGTCGGCGGCGGGCCAACCATGTCCCGCGGTCGTGGGGACGACCCTATAGTCGTCGGACATGTCGGCGGCTGGCCAACTTTGGCCCGGTGTCGTGGGGACGGCTCTATAGTCGTCGGAAATGTCGGCGGCTGGCCAACCTGGACCCGGGGTCGTGGGGACGACCCTATTGTCGTCGGACATGACGGTAGCGGGCCAATCTAGTCTCGGGGTCGTGGGGACGACCCTATAGTCGTCGGACATGTCGGCGGCTGGCCAAGTTTGGCCCGGGGTCGTGGGGACGATCCAATAATCGTCGGACATGTCGGCGGCTGGCCAACTTTGGCCCGTGGTCGTGGGGACGACCCAATAGTGGTCGGACATGTCGGCGGCTGGCCAACCTAGTCCCGGGGTCGTGGGTACGGCCCTATATTCGTCGGACATGTCGGTGGCGGGCCAACCATGTCCCGGGGTCGTGGGGACGACCCTATAGTCGTCGGACATGTCGGCGGCTGGCCAACTTTGGCCCGGTGTCGTGGGGACGACTCTATAGTCGTCGGAAATGTCGGCGGCTGGCCAACCTGGACCCGGGGTCGTGGGGACGACCCTATTGTCGTCGGACATGACGGTAGCGGGCCAATCTAGTCCCGGGGTCGTGGTGACGACCCTATAGGCGTCGGACAAGACGGCGGCTGGACATCTATGGCCCGGGGTCGTGGGGACGACCCTATAGTCGTCGGACATGTCGGCGGCTGGCCAACTTTGGCCCGTGGTCGTGGGGACGACCCAATAGTGATCGGACATGTCGGCGGCTGGCCAACCTAGTCCCGAAGTCGTGGGGACGACCCTATAGTCGTCGGACTTGACGGTGGCGGGCCAATCTAGTCCCGGGGTCGTGGAGACGACCCTACAGTCGTCGGACATTTCGGCGGCTTGCCAACTTTGGCCCGGGGTCGTGGGACGACCCTATAGTCGTCGGACTTGACGGTAGCGGGCCAATCTAGTCCCGAGGTCGTGGGGACGACCCTATAGTCTTCGGACATGACGGTAGCGGGCCAATCTAGACCCGAGGTCGTGGGGACGACCCTATAGTAGTCGGACATGTCGGCGGCTATCCAACTTTGGCGCGGTGTCGTGGGGACGACTCTATAGTCGTCGGACATGTCGGCAGCTGGCCAACCTAGACCCAGGGTCGTGGGGACGACCCTATTGTCGTCGGACATGACGGTGGCGGGCCAATCTAGTCCCGGGGTCGTGGGGACGACCCTATAGTCGTCGGACAAGTCGGCGGCGGGCCAAGCTTGTCCCGGGGTCGTGGGGACGACCCTATATTCGTCGCACATGACGGTGGCGGGCCAATCTAGTACCGGGGTCGTGGGGACGACCCTATAATCGTTGGACATGTCGGCGGCTGGCCAACTTTGGCCCGTGGTTGTGGGGACGACCCTATAGTCGTCGGACATGACGGTGGCGGGCCAATGTAGTCCCGGGGTCGTGGGGACAACCCTAAAGTCGTCGGACATTTCAGCGGCTTGCCAACTTTGGCCCGGGGTCGTGGGGACGACCCTATAGTCGTCGGACATTTCGGCGGCTGACCAACTTTGGCCCGGGGTCGTGGGGACGACCCTATAGTCGTCGGACATGTTGGCGGCTTGTCAGCCTAGTCCCGGGGTCGTGGGTACGGCCCTATATTCGTCGGACATGTCGGCGGCGGGCCAACCATGTCCCGGGGTCGTGGGGACGACCCTATAGTCGTCGGACATGTCGGCGGCTGGCCAACTTTGGCCCGGTGTCGTGGGGACGACTCTATAGTCGTCGGAAATGTCGGCGGCTGGCCAACCTGGACCCGGGGTCGTGGGGACGACCCTATTGTCGTCGGACATGACGGTAGCGGGCCAATCTAGTCTCGGGGTCGTGGGGACGACCCTATAGTCGTCGGACATGTCGGCGGCTGGCCAACTTTGGCCCGGGGTCGTGGGGACGATCCAATAATCGTCGGACATGTCGGCGGCTGGCCAACTTTGGCCCGTGGTGGTGGGGACGACCCTATAGTCGTTGGACATGACGGTGGCGGGCCAATCTAGTCCCGGGGTCGTGGTGACGACCCTATAGACGTCGGACAAGACGGCGGCTGGACATCTTTGGCCCGGGGTCGTGGGGACGACCCTATAGTCGTCGGACATGTCGGCGGCTGGCCAACTTTGGCCCGTGGTCGTGGGGACGACCCAATAGTGGTCGGACATGTCGGCGGCTGGCCAACCTAGTCCCGAGGTCGTGGGGACGACCCTATAGTCGTCGGACTTGACGGTGGCGGGCCAATCTAGTCCCGGGGTCGTGGAGACGACCCTACAGTCGTCGGACATTTCGGCGGCTTGCCAACTTTGGCCCGGGGTCGTGGGACGACCCTATAGTCGTCGGACTTGACGGTAGCGGACCAATCTAGTCCCGAGGTCGTGGGGACGACCCTATAGTCTTCGGACATGACGGTAGCGGGCCAATCTAGACCCGAGGTCGTGGGGACGACCCTATAGTAGTCGGACATGTCGGCGGCTGTCCAACTTTGGCGCGGTGTCGTGGGGACGACTCTATAGTCGTCGGACATGTCGGCAGCTGGCCAACTTTGGCCCGGTGTCGTGGGGACGACTCTATAGTCGTCGGAAATGTCGGCGGCTGGCCAACCTGGACCCGGGGTCGTCGGTACGACCCTATAGTCGTCGGACAAGTCGGCGGCTGGCCAACCTAGACCCGGGGTCGTGGGGACGACCCTATTGTCGTCGGACATGACGGTGGCGGGCCAATCTAGTCCCGGGGTCGTGGGGACGACCCTATAGTCGTCGGACATGTCGGCGGCTGGCCATCTTTGGACCGGTGTCGTGGGGACGACTCTATAGTCGTCGGAAATGTCGGCGGCTGTCCAACCTGGACCCGGAGTCGTGGGGCCGACCCTATTGTCGTCGGACATGACGGTGGCGGGCCAATCTAGTCTCGGGGTCGTGGGGACGACCCTATAGTCGTCGGACATGTCGGCGGCTGGCCAACTTTGGCCCGGGGTCGTGGGGACGACCCTATAGTCGTCGGACATGTCGACGGCTGGCCAACTTTGGCCCGTGGTTGTGGGGACGACCCTATAGTCGTTGGACATGACGGTGGCGGGCCAATCTAGTCCCGGGGTCGTAGGGACGACCCTATAGTCGTCGGACAAGACGGCGGCTGGACATCTTTGGCCCGGGGTCGTGGGGACGACCCTATAGTCGTCGGACATGTTGGCGGCTTGTCAGCCTAGTCCCGGGGTGGTGGGTACGACCCTATAGTCGTCGGACAAGACGGCGGCTGGACATCTTTGGCCCGGGGTCGTGGGGACGACCCTATAGTCGTCGGACATGTCGGCGGCTGGCCAACTTTGGCCCGTGGTGGTGGGGACGACCCTATAGTCGTTGGACATGACGGTGGCGGGCCAATCTAGTCCCGGGGCCGTGGGGACGACCCTATAGTCGTCGGACATGTCGGCGGCTTGTCAACATAGTCCCGGGGTCGTGGGGACGACCCTATTGTCGTTGGACATGACGATGGCGGGCCAATCTAGTCCCGGGGTCGTGGGGACGACCCTATAGTCGTCGGAGATGTCGGCGATTGGCCAACATTGGCCCGAGGTCGTGGGGACGACCCTATAGTCGTCGGACTTGTCGCTGGCGGGCCAATCTAGTCCCGGGGTCGTGGGGACGACCCTTCGGTCGTCGGACATTTCGGCGGCTTGCCAACTTTGGCCCGGGGTCGTGGGGACGACCCTATAGTCGTCGGACATGTCGGCGGCTGGCTAACTTTGGCCCATGGTCGTGGGGACGACCCAATAGTCGTTGGACATGTCGACGGCTGGCCAACTTTGGGCCGTGGTCGTGGAGACGATCCTATAGTCGTCGGACTTGACGGTGGCGGGCCAATGTAGTGCCGGGGTTGTGGGGACGACCCTATAGTCGTCGGATATGTCGGCGGCTGGCCAACTTTGGCCCATGGTCGTGGGGACGACCCTATAGTCGTTGGACATGACGGTGGCGGGCCAATCTAGTCCTGGGGTCGTAGGGACGACCCTATAGTCGTCGGACATGTCGGCGATTGGCCAACATTGGCCCGGGGTCGTGGGGACGACCCTATAGTCGTCGGACATGTCGGCGGTTGGCCAACCTAGTCCCGAGATTGTGGGGACGATCCTATAGTCGTCGGACTTGACGGTGGCGCGCCAATCTAGTCCCGGGGTCGTGGGGACGACCCTACAGTCGTCGGACATTTCGGCGGCTTGCCAACTTTGGCCCGGGGTCGTGGGGACGACCCTATAGTCGTCGGACATGTCGGCGGCTGGCCAACTTTGGCCCGTAGTCGTGGGGACGACTCTATAGTCGTCGGACATGTCGGCGGCTGGCCAATCTAGTCCCGGGGTCGTGGGGACGACTCTATAGTCGTCGGACATGTCGGCGGCTGGCCAACTTTGGCCCGTGGTCGTGGGGACGATCCAATAGTCGTCAGACATGTCGGCGGCTGGCCAATCTAGTCCCGGGGTCGTGGGGACGACCCTATTGTCGTTGGACATGACGATGGCGGGCCAATCTAGTCCCGGGGTCGTGGGGACGACCCTATAGTCGTCGGAGATGTCGGCGATTGGCCAACATTGGCCCGAGGTCGTGGGGACGACCCTATAGTCGTCGGACTTGTCGCTGGCGGGCCAATCTAGTCCCGGGGTCGTGGGGACGACCCTTCGGTCGTCGGACATTTCGGCGGCTTGCCAACTTTGGCCCGGGGTCGTGGGGACGACCCTATAGTCGTCGGATATGTCGGCGGCTGGCCAACTTTGGCCCATGGTCGTGGGGACGACCCTATAGTCGTTGGACATGACGGTGGCGGGCCAATCTAGTCCTGGGGTCGTAGGGACGACCCTATAGTCGTCGGACATGTCGGCGATTGGCCAACATTGGCCCGGGGTCGTGGGGACGACCCTATAGTCGTCGGACATGTCGGCGGTTGGCCAACCTAGTCCCGAGATTGTGGGGACGATCCTATAGTCGTCGGACTTGACGGTGGCGGGCCAATCTAGTCCCGGGGTCGTGGGGACGACCCTACAGTCGTCGGACATTTCGGCGGCTTGCCAACTTTGGCCCGGGGTCGTGGGGACGACCCTATAGTCGTCGGACATGTCGGCGGCTGGCCAACTTTGGCCCGTAGTCGTGGGGACGACTCTATAGTCGTCGGACATGTCGGCGGCTGGCCAATCTAGTCCCGGGGTCGTGGGGACGACTCTATAGTCGTCGGACATGTCGGCGGCTGGCCAATTTAGTCCCGGGGTCGTGGGGACGAACCTATAGTCGTCGGACAAGTCGGCGGCTGGCCAACTTTGTCCCGTTGTCGTGGGGACGACTGTTTAGTCGTCGGACATGTCGGCGGCTGGCCAACCTAGTCCCGAGGTCGTGGGGACGAGCCTATAGTCGTCGGACATGTCGGCGGCGGGCCAATCTATTCCCGGGGTCGTGGGGACGACCCTATTGTCGTCGGACATGACGGTGGCGGGCCAATCTAGTCCCGGGGTCGTAGGAATGACCCTATAGTCGTCGGACAAGTCGGCGGCGGGCCAATCTAGTCCCGGTGTCGTGGGGACGACCCTATTGTCGTCGATCATGTCGACGGCTGGCCAACTTTGGCCCGTGGTCGTGGGGACGATCCGATAGTCGTTGGACATGACGGTGGCGGGCCAATCTAGTCCCGGGGTCGTGGGGACGACCCTATAGTCGTCGGACATGTCGGCGGCTGGCCAACTTTGGCCCGTGGTCGTGGGGACGACTCAATAATCGTCGGACATGTCGGCGATTGGCCAACTTTGGCCCGCGGTCGGCGGGACGACCCTATAGTCGTCGGACATGTCGGCGGCTGGCCAATTTAGTCCCGGGGTCGTGGGGACGACCCAATAGTCGTCGGACATATGGGCGGCTGGCCAACTTTGGCCCGTGGTCGTGGGGACGACTGTTTAGTCGTCGGACATGTCGGCGGCTGGCCAACCTAGACCCGGGGTCGTCGGGACGACCCTATTGTCGCCGGACATGACGGTGGCGGGCCAATCTAGTCCCGGGGTCATAGGGACGACCCTATAGTCGTCGGACATGTCGGCGATTAGCCAACTTTGGTCCGTGGTCGTGGGGTCGATCCGATAGTCGTCGGACATGACGCCGGCTGGCCAACTTTGGCCCGGTGTCGTGGGGACGACTCTATATTCGTCGGACATGTCGGCGGCTGGCCGACCTGGACCCGGGGTCGTGGGGACGACCCTATTGTCGTCGGACATGACGGTGGCGGGCCAAACTAGCCCCGGGGTCATAGGGACGACCCTATAGTCGTCGGACATGACGGTGGCCGGCCAATCTAGTCCCGGGGTCGTGAGAACGACCCTATAGTCGTCGGACAAGACGGCGGCGGGCCAACCTAGCCCCGGGGTCGTGGGGACGACCCTATAGTCGTCGCACATGTTGGCGGCTGGCCAACCTAGTATCGAGGTCGTGGGGACGACCCAATAGTGGTCGGGCAAGTCAGCGGCTGGCCAACCTAGCCCCGGGGTCGTGGGGACGACCCTATAGTCTTAGGACATGACGGTGGCGGGCCAATCTATTCTCGGGGTCGTGGGGACGACCCTATAGTCGTCGGACATGTCGGCGGCTGGCCAACTTTGGCCCGTGGTCGTGGGGACGACCCTATAGTCGTCGGACATGACGGTGGCGGGCCAATCTATTCTCGGGGTCGTGGGGACGACCCTATAGTCGTCGGACAAGTCGGCGGCTGGCCAACCTTGTCCCGGGGTCGTGGGGACGACCCTATAGTCGTCGGACAAGTCGGCGGCGGGCCAATCTAGTCCCGGGGTCGTGGGGACGACCCTATAGTCGTCGGACATGTCGGCGATTGGCCAACTTTGGTCCGTGGTCGTGGGGTCGATCCGATAGTCGTCGGACATGACGGCGGTTGGCCAATCTAGTCCGGGGGTCGTGGGGACGACACTATAGTCGTCGGACAACACGGCGGCTGGCCATCTTTGGTCCGTGGTCGTGGGGACGACCCTATAGTCGTCGGACATGACGGCGGCGGGCCAATCTATTCTCGGGGTCGTGGGGACGACCCTATAGTCGTCGGACATGTCGGCGGTTGGCCAACTTTGGCCCGGGGTCGTGGGGACGACCCTATAGTCGTCGGACATGTCGGCGGCTGGCCAACTTGGGCCCGTGGTCGTGGGGACGACCCTATAGTCGTCGCACATGTCGGCGGCTGGCCAAATTGGCCTGTGGTCGTGGGGACGACCCTATAGCCGTCGGACATGACGGTGGCCGGCCAATCTAGTCCCGGGGTCGTGAGAACGACCCTATAGTCGTCGGACAAGACGGCGGCGGGCCAACCTAGCCCCGGGGTCGTGGGGACGACCCTATAGTCGTCGCACATGTCGGCGGCTGGCCAACCTAGTATCGAGGTCGTGGGGACGACCCAATAGTGGTCGGGCAAGTCGGCGGCTGGCCAACCTAGCCCCGGGGTCGTGGGGACGACCCTATAGTCGTCGGACATGACGGTGGCGGGCCAATCTAATCTCGGGGTCGTGGGGACGACCCTATAGTCGTCGGACGAGTCGGCGGCTGGCCAACCTTGTCCCGGGGTCGTGGGGACGACCCTATAGTCGTCGGACAAGTCGGCGGCGGGCCAATCTAGTCCCGGGGTCGTGGGGACGACCCTATAGTCGTCGGACATGTCGGCGATTGGCCAACTTTGGTCCGTGGTCGTGGGGTCGATCCGATAGTCGTCGGACATGACGGCGGCTGGCCAATCTAGTCCGGGGGTCGTGGGGACGACACTATAGTCGTCGGACAACACGGCGGCTGGCCATCTTTGGTCCGTGGTCGTGGGGACGACCCTATAGTCGTCGGACATGACGGCGGCGGGCCAATCTATTCTCGGGGTCGTGGGGACGACCCTATAGTCGTCGGACATGTCGGCGGTTGGCCAACTTTTGCCCGGGGTCGTGGGGACGACCCTATAGTCGTCGGACATGTCGGCGGCTGGCCAACTTGGGCCCGTGGTCGTGGGGACGACCCTATAGTCGTCGCACATGTCGGCGGCTGGCCAAATTGGCCTGTGGTCGTGGGGACGACCCTATAGCCGTCGGACATGACGGTGGCCGGCCAATCTAGTCCCGCGGTCGTGAGAACGACCCTATAGTCGTCGGACAAGACGGCGGCGGGCCAACCTAGCCCCGGGGTCGTGGGGACGACCCTATAGTCGTCGCACATGTCGGCGGCTGGCCAACCTAGTATCGAGGTCGTGGGGACGACCCAATAGTGGTCGGGCAAGTCGGCGGCTGGCCAACCTAGCCCCGGGGTCGTGGGGACGACCCTATAGTCTTAGGACATGACGGTGGCGGGCCAATCTATTCTCGGGGTCGTGGGGACGACCCTATAGTCGTCGGACATGTCGGCGGCTGGCCAACTTTGGCCCGTGGTCGTGGGGACGACCCAATAGTCGTTGAACATGTCGGCGGCTGGCCAACTTTGGCCCGTGGTCGTGGGGACGACCCTATAGTCGTCGGACATGTCGGCGGCTGGCCAACTTTTGCCCGTGGTCGTGGGGACGACCCAATAGTCGTCGGACATGTCGCCGGCTGGCCAACTTTTGCCCGTGGTCGTGGGGACGACTCAATAGTCGTCGGACATGTCGCCGGCTGGCCAACTTTGGCCCGTGGTCGTGGGGACGAACCGATAATCGTCGGACATGACGGTGGCGGGCCAATCTAGTCCCGGGGTCGTAGGTACGACCCTATAGTCGTCGGACATGTCGGCGGCTGGCCAACTTTGGCCCGTGGTCGTGGGGACGACCCTATAGTCGTCGGACATGACGGTGGCGGGCCAATCTAGTCCCGGGGTCGCGGGGACGACCCTATAGTCGTCGGACATGTCGGCGGCTGGCCAACTTTGGCCCGTGGTCGTGGGGACGACCCAATAGTCGTTGAACATGTCGGCGGCTGGCCAACTTTGGCCCGGGGTCGTGGGGACGACCCTATAGTCGTCGGACATGTCGGCGGCTGGCCAACTTTGGCCCGGGGTCGTGGGGACGAACCTATAGTCGTCGCATATGTCGGCGGCTGGCCAACATTGGCCCGTGGTCGTGGGGACGTCCATATAGTCGTCGGACATGACGGTGGCGGGCCACTCTAGTCCCGGGTCGTGGGGACGACCCTATAGTCGTCGGACATGTAGGCGGCGAGCCAATCTAGAACCGCGGTCGTGGGGACGACCCTATAGTCGTCGCACAAGTCAGCGGCTGGCCAACATTGGCCCGTGGTCGTGGGGACGTCCATATAGTCGTCGGACATGACGGTGGCGGGTCACTCTAGTCCCGGGTCGTGGGGACGACCCTATAGTCGTCGGACAAATCGGCAGCTTGCCAACTTTGGCCCGGAGTCGTGGGGACGACCCTACAGTCGTCGGTCAAGTCAGCGGCGAGCCAACCTAGTCCCGGGGTCGTGGGGACGACCCTATAGTCGTCGGACAAGTCGGCGGCGGGCCAACCTTGTCCCGGGGTCGTGGGGACGACCGTATAGTCGTCGGACATGACGGTGGCGGGCCAATCTAGTCCCGGGGTCGTGGGGACGACCCTACAGTCGTCGGACATTTCGGCCGCTTGCCAACTTTGGCCCGGGGTCGTGGGGACGACCCTATAGCCGTCGGACATGACGGTGGCCGGCCAATCTAGTCCCGCGGTCCTGGGGACGACCCTATAGTCGTCGGAGATTTCAGCGGCATGCCATCTTTGGCCCGGGGTCGTGGGGACGACCCTATAGTCGTCGGACATGTTGGCGGCTTGTCAACCTAGTCCCGGGGTCGTGGGGACGACCCTATCGTCGTTGGACATGACGATGGCGGGCCAATCTAGTCCCGGGGTCGTGGGGACGACCCTATAGTCGTCGGAGATGTCGGCGATTGGCCAACCTAGTCCCGAGATCGTGGGGACGACCCTATAGTCGTCGGACTTGACGGTGGCGGGCCAATCTAGTCCCGGGGTCGTGGGGACGACCCTACAGTCGTCGGACATTTCGGCCGCTTGCCAACTTTGGCCCGGGGTCGTGGGGACGACCCTATAGTCGTCGGACTTGACGGTGGCGGGCCAATCTAGTCCCGGGGTCGTGGGGACGACCCTACAGTCGTCGGACATTTCGGCGGCTTGCCAACTTTGGCCCGGGGTCGTGGGGACGACCCTATAGTCGTCGGACATGTCGGCGGCTGGCCAACTTTGGCCCGTAGTCTTGGGGACGACTCTATAGTCGTCGGACATGTCGGCGGCTGGCCAATCTAGTCCCGGGGTCGTGGGGACGACTCTATAGTCGTCGGACATGTCGGCGGCTGGCCAACTTTGGCCCGTGGTCGTGGGGACGATCCAATAGTCGTC
Source organism: Andrena praecox (assembly GCA_963932275.1). Classification (NCBI taxonomy): domain Eukaryota; kingdom Metazoa; phylum Arthropoda; class Insecta; order Hymenoptera; family Andrenidae; genus Andrena; species Andrena praecox. The sequence continues at coordinate 3,928,429 of CAWVQO010000569.1, forward strand.
AGACATGTCGGCGGCTGGCCAATCTAGTCCCGGGGTTGTGGGGACGACCCTATAGTCGTCGGACATGACGGTGGCGGACCAATCTAGTCCCGGGGTCGTGAGGACGACCCAATAGTCGTCGGACATGTCGGCGGCTTGCCAAATTTGCCCGGGGTCGTGGGGACGACCCTATAGTCGTCGGACATGTCGGCGGCTGGCCAACCTAGTCCCGAGGTCGTGGGGACGACCCTATAGTCGTCGGACATTTCGGCGGCTTGCCAACTTTGGCCCGGGGTCGTGGGGACGACCCTATAGTCGTCGGACATGACGGTGGCGGACCAATCTAGTCCCGGGGTCGTGGGGACGACCCTATAGTCGTCGGACATGTCGGCGGCTGGCCAACTTTGGCCCGTGGTCGTGGGGACGATCCAATAGTCGTCGGACATGTCGGCGGCTGGTCAACCTAGTCCCGAGATCGTGGGGACGACCCTATAGTCGTCGGACTTGACGGTGGCGGGCCAATCTAGTCCCGGGGTCGTGGGGACGACCCTACAGTCGTCGGACATTTCGGCCGCTTGCCAACTTTGGCCCGGGGTCGTGGGGACGACCCTATAGTCGTCGGACTTGACGGTGGCGGGCCAATCTAGTCCCGGGGTCGTGGGGACGACCCTACAGTCGTCGGACATTTCGGCGGCTTGCCAACTTTGGCCCGGGGTCGTGGGGACGACCCTATAGTCGTCGGACATGTCGGCGGCTGGCCAACTTTGGCCCGTAGTCTTGGGGACGACTCTATAGTCGTCGGACATGTCGGCGGCTGGCCAATCTAGTCCCGGGGTCGTGGGGACGACTCTATAGTCGTCGGACATGTCGGCGGCTGGCCAACTTTGGCCCGTGGTCGTGGGGACGATCCAATAGTCGTCAGACATGTCGGCGGCTGGCCAATCTAGTCCCGGGGTTGTGGGGACGACCCTATAGTCGTCGGACATGACGGTGGCGGACCAATCTAGTCCCGGGGTCGTGAGGACGACCCAATAGTCGTCGGACATGTCGGCGGCTTGCCAAATTTGCCCGGGGTCGTGGGGACGACCCTATAGTCGTCGGACATGTCGGCGGCTGGCCAACCTAGTCCCGAGGTCGTGGGGACGACCCTATAGTCGTCGGACATTTCGGCGGCTTGCCAACTTTGGCCCGGGGTCGTGGGGACGACCCTATAGTCGTCGGACATGACGGTGGCGGACCAATCTAGTCCCGGGGTCGTGGGGACGACCCTATAGTCGTCGGACATGTCGGCGGCTGGCCAACTTTGGCCCGTGGTCGTGGGGACGATCCAATAGTCGTCGGACATGTCGGCGGCTGGCTAACTTTGGCCCGGTGTCGTGGGGACGACCCTATAGTCGTCGGACATGTTTGCGATTGGCCAACATTGGCCCGGGGTCGTGGGGACGACTCTATAGTCGTCGGACATGTTGGCGGCTTGTCAACCTAGTCCCGGGGTCGTGGGGACGACCCTATCGTCGTTGGACATGACGATGGCGGGCCAATCTAGTCCCGGGGTCGTGGGGACGACCCTATAGTCGTCGGAGATGTCGGCGATTGGCCAACATTGGCCCGAGGTCGTGGGGACGACCCTATAGTCGTCGGACTTGTCGCTGGCGGGCCAATCTAGTCCCGGGGTCGTGGGGACGACCCTTCGGTCGTCGGAAATTTCGGCGGCTTGCCAACTTTGGCCCGGGGTCGTGGGGACGACCCTATAGTCGTCGGACATGTCGGCGGCTGGCTAACTTTGGCCCATGGTCGTGGGGACGACCCAATTGTCGTTGGACATGTCGGCGGCTGGCCAACTTTGGGCCGTGGTCGTGGAGACGATCCTATAGTCGTCGGACTTGACGGTGGCGGGCCAATCTAGTGCCGGGGTTGTGGGGACGACCCTATATTCGTCGGATATGTCGGCGGCTGGCCAACTTTGGCCCATGGTCGTGGGGACGACCCTATAGTCGTTGGACATGACGGTGGCGGGCCAATCTAGTCCTGGGGTCGTAGGGACGACCCTATAGTCGTCGGACATGTCGGCGATTGGCCAACATTGGCCCGGGGTCGTGGGGACGACCCTATAGTCGTCGGACTTGACGGTGGCGGGCCAATCTAGTCCCAGGGTCGTGGGGACGACCCTACAGTCGTCGGACATTTCGGCGGCTTGCCAACTTTGGCCCGGGGTCGTGGGGACGACCCTATAGTCGTCGGACATGTCGGCGGCTGGCCAACTTTGGCCCGTAGTCGTGGGGACGACTCTATAGTCGTCGGACATGACGGTCGCGGGCCAATCTAGTCCCGGGGTCGTAGGGACGACCCTATAGTCGTCGGACATGTCGGCGATTGGCCAACATTGGCCCGGGGTCGTGGGGACGACCCTATAGTCGTCGGACATGTCGGCGGCTGGCCAACCTAGTCCCGAGGTCGTGGGGACGACCCTACAGTCGTCGGACATTTCGGCGGCTTGCCAACTTTGGCCCGGGGTCGTGGGGACGACCCTATAGTCGTCGGACATTTCGGCGGCTGACCAACTTTGGCCCGGGGTCGTGGGGACGACCCTATAGTCGTCGGACATGTTGGCGGCTTGTCAGCCTAGTCCCGGGGTCGTGGGTACGGCCCTATATTCGTCGGACATGTCGGCGGCGGGCCAACCATGTCCCGCGGTCGTGGGGACGACCCTATAGTCGTCGGACATGTCGGCGGCTGGCCAACTTTGGCCCGGTGTCGTGGGGACGGCTCTATAGTCGTCGGAAATGTCGGCGGCTGGCCAACCTGGACCCGGGGTCGTGGGGACGACCCTATTGTCGTCGGACATGACGGTAGCGGGCCAATCTAGTCTCGGGGTCGTGGGGACGACCCTATAGTCGTCGGACATGTCGGCGGCTGGCCAAGTTTGGCCCGGGGTCGTGGGGACGATCCAATAATCGTCGGACATGTCGGCGGCTGGCCAACTTTGGCCCGTGGTCGTGGGGACGACCCAATAGTGGTCGGACATGTCGGCGGCTGGCCAACCTAGTCCCGGGGTCGTGGGTACGGCCCTATATTCGTCGGACATGTCGGTGGCGGGCCAACCATGTCCCGGGGTCGTGGGGACGACCCTATAGTCGTCGGACATGTCGGCGGCTGGCCAACTTTGGCCCGGTGTCGTGGGGACGACTCTATAGTCGTCGGAAATGTCGGCGGCTGGCCAACCTGGACCCGGGGTCGTGGGGACGACCCTATTGTCGTCGGACATGACGGTAGCGGGCCAATCTAGTCCCGGGGTCGTGGTGACGACCCTATAGGCGTCGGACAAGACGGCGGCTGGACATCTATGGCCCGGGGTCGTGGGGACGACCCTATAGTCGTCGGACATGTCGGCGGCTGGCCAACTTTGGCCCGTGGTCGTGGGGACGACCCAATAGTGATCGGACATGTCGGCGGCTGGCCAACCTAGTCCCGAAGTCGTGGGGACGACCCTATAGTCGTCGGACTTGACGGTGGCGGGCCAATCTAGTCCCGGGGTCGTGGAGACGACCCTACAGTCGTCGGACATTTCGGCGGCTTGCCAACTTTGGCCCGGGGTCGTGGGACGACCCTATAGTCGTCGGACTTGACGGTAGCGGGCCAATCTAGTCCCGAGGTCGTGGGGACGACCCTATAGTCTTCGGACATGACGGTAGCGGGCCAATCTAGACCCGAGGTCGTGGGGACGACCCTATAGTAGTCGGACATGTCGGCGGCTATCCAACTTTGGCGCGGTGTCGTGGGGACGACTCTATAGTCGTCGGACATGTCGGCAGCTGGCCAACCTAGACCCAGGGTCGTGGGGACGACCCTATTGTCGTCGGACATGACGGTGGCGGGCCAATCTAGTCCCGGGGTCGTGGGGACGACCCTATAGTCGTCGGACAAGTCGGCGGCGGGCCAAGCTTGTCCCGGGGTCGTGGGGACGACCCTATATTCGTCGCACATGACGGTGGCGGGCCAATCTAGTACCGGGGTCGTGGGGACGACCCTATAATCGTTGGACATGTCGGCGGCTGGCCAACTTTGGCCCGTGGTTGTGGGGACGACCCTATAGTCGTCGGACATGACGGTGGCGGGCCAATGTAGTCCCGGGGTCGTGGGGACAACCCTAAAGTCGTCGGACATTTCAGCGGCTTGCCAACTTTGGCCCGGGGTCGTGGGGACGACCCTATAGTCGTCGGACATTTCGGCGGCTGACCAACTTTGGCCCGGGGTCGTGGGGACGACCCTATAGTCGTCGGACATGTTGGCGGCTTGTCAGCCTAGTCCCGGGGTCGTGGGTACGGCCCTATATTCGTCGGACATGTCGGCGGCGGGCCAACCATGTCCCGGGGTCGTGGGGACGACCCTATAGTCGTCGGACATGTCGGCGGCTGGCCAACTTTGGCCCGGTGTCGTGGGGACGACTCTATAGTCGTCGGAAATGTCGGCGGCTGGCCAACCTGGACCCGGGGTCGTGGGGACGACCCTATTGTCGTCGGACATGACGGTAGCGGGCCAATCTAGTCTCGGGGTCGTGGGGACGACCCTATAGTCGTCGGACATGTCGGCGGCTGGCCAACTTTGGCCCGGGGTCGTGGGGACGATCCAATAATCGTCGGACATGTCGGCGGCTGGCCAACTTTGGCCCGTGGTGGTGGGGACGACCCTATAGTCGTTGGACATGACGGTGGCGGGCCAATCTAGTCCCGGGGTCGTGGTGACGACCCTATAGACGTCGGACAAGACGGCGGCTGGACATCTTTGGCCCGGGGTCGTGGGGACGACCCTATAGTCGTCGGACATGTCGGCGGCTGGCCAACTTTGGCCCGGGGTCGTGGGGACGACCCTATAGTCGTCGGACATGTCGACGGCTGGCCAACTTTGGCCCGTGGTTGTGGGGACGACCCTATAGTCGTTGGACATCACGGTGGCGGGCCAATCTAGTCCCGGGGTCGTAGGGACGACCCTATAGTCGTCGGACAAGACGGCGGCTGGACATCTTTGGCCCGGGGTCGTGGGGACGACCCTATAGTCGTCGGACATGTTGGCGGCTTGTCAGCCTAGTCCCGGGGTGGTGGGTACGACCCTATAGTCGTCGGACAAGACGGCGGCTGGACATCTTTGGCCCGGGGTCGTGGGGACGACCCTATAGTCGTCGGACATGTCGGCGGCTGGCCAACTTTGGCCCGTGGTGGTGGGGACGACCCTATAGTCGTTGGACATGACGGTGGCGGGCCAATCTAGTCCCGGGGCCGTGGGGACGACCCTATAGTCGTCGGACATGTCGGCGGCTTGTCAACATAGTCCCGGGGTCGTGGGGACGACCCTATTGTCGTTGGACATGACGATGGCGGGCCAATCTAGTCCCGGGGTCGTGGGGACGACCCTATAGTCGTCGGAGATGTCGGCGATTGGCCAACATTGGCCCGAGGTCGTGGGGACGACCCTATAGTCGTCGGACTTGTCGCTGGCGGGCCAATCTAGTCCCGGGGTCGTGGGGACGACCCTTCGGTCGTCGGACATTTCGGCGGCTTGCCAACTTTGGCCCGGGGTCGTGGGGACGACCCTATAGTCGTCGGACATGTCGGCGGCTGGCTAACTTTGGCCCATGGTCGTGGGGACGACACAATAGTCGTTGGACATGTCGACGGCTGGCCAACTTTGGGCCGTGGTCGTGGAGACGATCCTATAGTCGTCGGACTTGACGGTGGCGGGCCAATGTAGTGCCGGGGTTGTGGGGACGACCCTATAGTCGTCGGATATGTCGGCGGCTGGCCAACTTTGGCCCATGGTCGTGGGGACGACCCTATAGTCGTTGGACATGACGGTGGCGGGCCAATCTAGTCCTGGGGTCGTAGGGACGACCCTATAGTCGTCGGACATGTCGGCGATTGGCCAACATTGGCCCGGGGTCGTGGGGACGACCCTATAGTCGTCGGACATGTCGGCGGTTGGCCAACCTAGTCCCGAGATTGTGGGGACGATCCTATAGTCGTCGGACTTGACGGTGGCGCGCCAATCTAGTCCCGGGGTCGTGGGGACGACCCTACAGTCGTCGGACATTTCGGCGGCTTGCCAACTTTGGCCCGGGGTCGTGGGGACGACCCTATAGTCGTCGGACATGTCGGCGGCTGGCCAACTTTGGCCCGTAGTCGTGGGGACGACTCTATAGTCGTCGGACATGTCGGCGGCTGGCCAATCTAGTCCCGGGGTCGTGGGGACGACTCTATAGTCGTCGGACATGTCGGCGGCTGGCCAACTTTGGCCCGTGGTCGTGGGGACGATCCAATAGTCGTCAGACATGTCGGCGGCTGGCCAATCTAGTCCCGGGGTCGTGGGGACGACCCTATTGTCGTTGGACATGACGATGGCGGGCCAATCTAGTCCCGGGGTCGTGGGGACGACCCTATAGTCGTCGGAGATGTCGGCGATTGGCCAACATTGGCCCGAGGTCGTGGGGACGACCCTATAGTCGTCGGACTTGTCGCTGGCGGGCCAATCTAGTCCCGGGGTCGTGGGGACGACCCTTCGGTCGTCGGACATTTCGGCGGCTTGCCAACTTTGGCCCGGGGTCGTGGGGACGACCCTATAGTCGTCGGATATGTCGGCGGCTGGCCAACTTTGGCCCATGGTCGTGGGGACGACCCTATAGTCGTTGGACATGACGGTGGCGGGCCAATCTAGTCCTGGGGTCGTAGGGACGACCCTATAGTCGTCGGACATGTCGGCGATTGGCCAACATTGGCCCGGGGTCGTGGGGACGACCCTATAGTCGTCGGACATGTCGGCGGTTGGCCAACCTAGTCCCGAGATTGTGGGGACGATCCTATAGTCGTCGGACTTGACGGTGGCGGGCCAATCTAGTCCCGGGGTCGTGGGGACGACCCTACAGTCGTCGGACATTTCGGCGGCTTGCCAACTTTGGCCCGGGGTCGTGGGGACGACCCTATAGTCGTCGGACATGTCGGCGGCTGGCCAACTTTGGCCCGTAGTCGTGGGGACGACTCTATAGTCGTCGGACATGTCGGCGGCTGGCCAATCTAGTCCCGGGGTCGTGGGGACGACTCTATAGTCGTCGGACATGTCGGCGGCTGGCCAATTTAGTCCCGGGGTCGTGGGGACGAACCTATAGTCGTCGGACAAGTCGGCGGCTGGCCAACTTTGTCCCGTTGTCGTGGGGACGACTGTTTAGTCGTCGGACATGTCGGCGGCTGGCCAACCTAGTCCCGAGGTCGTGGGGACGAGCCTATAGTCGTCGGACATGTCGGCGGCGGGCCAATCTATTCCCGGGGTCGTGGGGACGACCCTATTGTCGTCGGACATGACGGTGGCGGGCCAATCTAGTCCCGGGGTCGTAGGAATGACCCTATAGTCGTCGGACAAGTCGGCGGCGGGCCAATCTAGTCCCGGTGTCGTGGGGACGACCCTATTGTCGTCGATCATGTCGACGGCTGGCCAACTTTGGCCCGTGGTCGTGGGGACGATCCGATAGTCGTTGGACATGACGGTGGCGGGCCAATCTAGTCCCGGGGTCGTGGGGACGACCCTATAGTCGTCGGACATGTCGGCGGCTGGCCAACTTTGGCCCGTGGTCGTGGGGACGACTCAATAATCGTCGGACATGTCGGCGATTGGCCAACTTTGGCCCGCGGTCGGCGGGACGACCCTATAGTCGTCGGACATGTCGGCGGCTGGCCAATTTAGTCCCGGGGTCGTGGGGACGACCCAATAGTCGTCGGACATATGGGCGGCTGGCCAACTTTGGCCCGTGGTCGTGGGGACGACTGTTTAGTCGTCGGACATGTCGGCGGCTGGCCAACCTAGACCCGGGGTCGTCGGGACGACCCTATTGTCGCCGGACATGACGGTGGCGGGCCAATCTAGTCCCGGGGTCATAGGGACGACCCTATAGTCGTCGGACATGTCGGCGATTAGCCAACTTTGGTCCGTGGTCGTGGGGTCGATCCGATAGTCGTCGGACATGACGCCGGCTGGCCAACTTTGGCCCGGTGTCGTGGGGACGACTCTATATTCGTCGGACATGTCGGCGGCTGGCCGACCTGGACCCGGGGTCGTGGGGACGACCCTATTGTCGTCGGACATGACGGTGGCGGGCCAAACTAGCCCCGGGGTCATAGGGACGACCCTATAGTCGTCGGACATGACGGTGGCCGGCCAATCTAGTCCCGGGGTCGTGAGAACGACCCTATAGTCGTCGGACAAGACGGCGGCGGGCCAACCTAGCCCCGGGGTCGTGGGGACGACCCTATAGTCGTCGCACATGTTGGCGGCTGGCCAACCTAGTATCGAGGTCGTGGGGACGACCCAATAGTGGTCGGGCAAGTCAGCGGCTGGCCAACCTAGCCCCGGGGTCGTGGGGACGACCCTATAGTCTTAGGACATGACGGTGGCGGGCCAATCTATTCTCGGGGTCGTGGGGACGACCCTATAGTCGTCGGACATGTCGGCGGCTGGCCAACTTTGGCCCGTGGTCGTGGGGACGACCCTATAGTCGTCGGACATGACGGTGGCGGGCCAATCTATTCTCGGGGTCGTGGGGACGACCCTATAGTCGTCGGACAAGTCGGCGGCTGGCCAACCTTGTCCCGGGGTCGTGGGGACGACCCTATAGTCGTCGGACAAGTCGGCGGCGGGCCAATCTAGTCCCGGGGTCGTGGGGACGACCCTATAGTCGTCGGACATGTCGGCGATTGGCCAACTTTGGTCCGTGGTCGTGGGGTCGATCCGATAGTCGTCGGACATGACGGCGGTTGGCCAATCTAGTCCGGGGGTCGTGGGGACGACACTATAGTCGTCGGACAACACGGCGGCTGGCCATCTTTGGTCCGTGGTCGTGGGGACGACCCTATAGTCGTCGGACATGACGGCGGCGGGCCAATCTATTCTCGGGGTCGTGGGGACGACCCTATAGTCGTCGGACATGTCGGCGGTTGGCCAACTTTGGCCCGGGGTCGTGGGGACGACCCTATAGTCGTCGGACATGTCGGCGGCTGGCCAACTTGGGCCCGTGGTCGTGGGGACGACCCTATAGTCGTCGCACATGTCGGCGGCTGGCCAAATTGGCCTGTGGTCGTGGGGACGACCCTATAGCCGTCGGACATGACGGTGGCCGGCCAATCTAGTCCCGGGGTCGTGAGAACGACCCTATAGTCGTCGGACAAGACGGCGGCGGGCCAACCTAGCCCCGGGGTCGTGGGGACGACCCTATAGTCGTCGCACATGTCGGCGGCTGGCCAACCTAGTATCGAGGTCGTGGGGACGACCCAATAGTGGTCGGGCAAGTCGGCGGCTGGCCAACCTAGCCCCGGGGTCGTGGGGACGACCCTATAGTCGTCGGACATGACGGTGGCGGGCCAATCTAATCTCGGGGTCGTGGGGACGACCCTATAGTCGTCGGACGAGTCGGCGGCTGGCCAACCTTGTCCCGGGGTCGTGGGGACGACCCTATAGTCGTCGGACAAGTCGGCGGCGGGCCAATCTAGTCCCGGGGTCGTGGGGACGACCCTATAGTCGTCGGACATGTCGGCGATTGGCCAACTTTGGTCCGTGGTCGTGGGGTCGATCCGATAGTCGTCGGACATGACGGCGGCTGGCCAATCTAGTCCGGGGGTCGTGGGGACGACACTATAGTCGTCGGACAACACGGCGGCTGGCCATCTTTGGTCCGTGGTCGTGGGGACGACCCTATAGTCGTCGGACATGACGGCGGCGGGCCAATCTATTCTCGGGGTCGTGGGGACGACCCTATAGTCGTCGGACATGTCGGCGGTTGGCCAACTTTTGCCCGGGGTCGTGGGGACGACCCTATAGTCGTCGGACATGTCGGCGGCTGGCCAACTTGGGCCCGTGGTCGTGGGGACGACCCTATAGTCGTCGCACATGTCGGCGGCTGGCCAAATTGGCCTGTGGTCGTGGGGACGACCCTATAGCCGTCGGACATGACGGTGGCCGGCCAATCTAGTCCCGGGGTCGTGAGAACGACCCTATAGTCGTCGGACAAGACGGCGGCGGGCCAACCTAGCCCCGGGGTCGTGGGGACGACCCTATAGTCGTCGCACATGTCGGCGGCTGGCCAACCTAGTATCGAGGTCGTGGGGACGACCCAATAGTGGTCGGGCAAGTCGGCGGCTGGCCAACCTAGCCCCGGGGTCGTGGGGACGACCCTATAGTCTTAGGACATGACGGTGGCGGGCCAATCTATTCTCGGGGTCGTGGGGACGACCCTATAGTCGTCGGACATGTCGGCGGCTGGCCAACTTTGGCCCGTGGTCGTGGGGACGACCCAATAGTCGTTGAACATGTCGGCGGCTGGCCAACTTTGGCCCGTGGTCGTGGGGACGACCCTATAGTCGTCGGACATGTCGGCGGCTGGCCAACTTTTGCCCGTGGTCGTGGGGACGACCCAATAGTCGTCGGACATGTCGCCGGCTGGCCAACTTTTGCCCGTGGTCGTGGGGACGACTCAATAGTCGTCGGACATGTCGCCGGCTGGCCAACTTTGGCCCGTGGTCGTGGGGACGAACCGATAATCGTCGGACATGACGGTGGCGGGCCAATCTAGTCCCGGGGTCGTAGGTACGACCCTATAGTCGTCGGACATGTCGGCGGCTGGCCAACTTTGGCCCGTGGTCGTGGGGACGACCCTATAGTCGTCGGACATGACGGTGGCGGGCCAATCTAGTCCCGGGGTCGCGGGGACGACCCTATAGTCGTCGGACATGTCGGCGGCTGGCCAACTTTGGCCCGTGGTCGTGGGGACGACCCAATAGTCGTTGAACATGTCGGCGGCTGGCCAACTTTGGCCCGGGGTCGTGGGGACGACCCTATAGTCGTCGGACATGTCGGCGGCTGGCCAACTTTGGCCCGGGGTCGTGGGGACGAACCTATAGTCGTCGCATATGTCGGCGGCTGGCCAACATTGGCCCGTGGTCGTGGGGACGTCCATATAGTCGTCGGACATGACGGTGGCGGGCCACTCTAGTCCCGGGTCGTGGGGACGACCCTATAGTCGTCGGACATGTAGGCGGCGAGCCAATCTAGAACCGCGGTCGTGGGGACGACCCTATAGTCGTCGCACAAGTCAGCGGCTGGCCAACATTGGCCCGTGGTCGTGGGGACGTCCATATAGTCGTCGGACATGACGGTGGCGGGTCACTCTAGTCCCGGGTCGTGGGGACGACCCTATAGTCGTCGGACAAATCGGCAGCTTGCCAACTTTGGCCCGGAGTCGTGGGGACGACCCTACAGTCGTCGGTCAAGTCAGCGGCGAGCCAACCTAGTCCCGGGGTCGTGGGGACGACCCTATAGTCGTCGGACAAGTCGGCGGCGGGCCAACCTTGTCCCGGGGTCGTGGGGACGACCGTATAGTCGTCGGACATGACGGTGGCGGGCCAATCTAGTCCCGGGGCCGTGTGGGACGACCCTATAGTCGTCGGACAATACGGCGGCTGGACATCTTTGGCCTGCGGTCGTGGGGACGACCCTATAGTCGTCGGACATTTCGGCGGCTTGCCAACTTTGGCCCGGGGTCGTGGGGACGACCCTATAGTCGTCGGACATGTCGGCAGCTGGCTAACTTTGGCCCGCGGTCGTGGGGACGACCCAATAGTCGTTGGACATGTCGGCGGCTGGCCAACTTTGGGCCGTGGTCGTGGAGACGATCCTATAGTCGTCGGACTTGACGGTGGCGGGCCAATCTAGTCCCGGGGTCGTGGGGACGACCCTATAGTCGTCGGATATGTCGGCGGCTTGCCAAATTTGCCCGTGGTCGTGGGGACGATCCAATAGTCGTCAGACATGTCGGCGGCTGGCCAATCTAGTCCCGGGGTCGTGGGGACGACCCTATTGTCGTTGGACATGACGATGGCGGGCCAATCTAGTCCCGGGGTCGTGGGGACGACCCTATAGTCGTCGGAGATGTCGGCGATTGGCCAACATTGGCCCGAGGTCGTGGGGACGACCCTATAGTCGTCGGACTTGTCGCTGGCGGGCCAATCTAGTCCCGGGGTCGTGGGGACGACCCTTCGGTCGTCGGACATTTCGGCGGCTTGCCAACTTTGGCCCGGGGTCGTGGGGACGACCCTATAGTCGTCGGATATGTCGGCGGCTGGCCAACTTTGGCCCATGGTCGTGGGGACGACCCTATAGTCGTTGGACATGACGGTGGCGGGCCAATCTAGTCCTGGGGTCGTAGGGACGACCCTATAGTCGTCGGACATGTCGGCGATTGGCCAACATTGGCCCGGGGTCGTGGGGACGACCCTATAGTCGTCGGACATGTCGGCGGTTGGCCAACCTAGTCCCGAGATTGTGGGGACGATCCTATAGTCGTCGGACTTGACGGTGGCGGGCCAATCTAGTCCCGGGGTCGTGGGGACGACCCTACAGTCGTCGGACATTTCGGCGGCTTGCCAACTTTGGCCCGGGGTCGTGGGGACGACCCTATAGTCGTCGGACATGTCGGCGGCTGGCCAACTTTGGCCCGTAGTCGTGGGGACGACTCTATAGTCGTCGGACATGTCGGCGGCTGGCCAATCTAGTCCCGGGGTCGTGGGGACGACTCTATAGTCGTCGGACATGTCGGCGGCTGGCCAACTTTGGCCCGTGGTCGTGGGGACGATCCAATAGTCGTCAGACATGTCGGCGGCTGGCCAACCTAGCCCCGGGGTCGTGGGGACGACCCTATAGTCTTAGGACATGACGGTGGCGGGCCAATCTATTCTCGGGGTCGTGGGGACGACCCTATAGTCGTCGGACATGCCGGTGGCGGGCCAATCTATTCTCGGGGTCGTGGGGACGACCCTATAGTCGTCGGACAAGTCGGCGGCTGGCCAACCTTGTCCCGGGGTCGTGGGGACGACCCTATAGTCGTCGGACAAGTCGGCGGCGGGCCAATCTTTTCCCGGGGTCGTGGGGACGACCCTATAGTCGTCGGACATGTCGGCGATTGGCCAACTTTGGTCCGTGGTCGTGGGGTCGATCCGATAGTCGTCGGACATGACGGCGGCTGGCCAATCTAGTCCGGGGGTCGTGGGGACGACACTATAGTCGTCGGACAACACGGCGGCTGGCCATCTTTGGTCCGTGGTCGTGGGGACGACCCTATAGTCGTCGGACATGACGGCGGCGGGCCAATCTATTCTCGGGGTCGTGGGGACGACCCTATAGTCGTCGGACATGTCGGCGGTTGGCCAACTTTGGCCCGGGGTCGTGGGGACGACCCTATAGTCGTCGGACATGTCGGCGGCTGGCCAACTTGGGCCCGTGGTCGTGGGGACGACCCTATAGTCGTCGCACATGTCGGCGGCTGGCCAAATTGGCCTGTGGTCGTGGGGACGACCCTATAGCCGTCGGACATGACGGTGGCCGGCCAATCTAGTCCCGGGGTCGTGAGAACGACCCTATAGTCGTCGGACAAGACGGCGGCGGGCCAACCTAGCCCCGGGGTCGTGGGGACGACCCTATAGTCGTCGCACATGTCGGCGGCTGGCCAACCTAGTATCGAGGTCGTGGGGACGACCCAATAGTGGTCGGGCAAGTCGGCGGCTGGCCAACCTAGCCCCGGGGTCGTGGGGACGACCCTATAGTCGTCGGACATGACGGTGGCGGGCCAATCTATTCTCGGGGTCGTGGGGACGACCCTATAGTCGTCGGACGAGTCGGCGGCTGGCCAACCTTGTGCCGGGGTCGTGGGGACGACCCTATAGTCGTCGGACAAGTCGGCGGCGGGCCAATCTAGTCCCGGGGTCGTGGGGACGACCCTATAGTCGTCGGACATGTCGGCGATTGGCCAACTTTGGTCCGTGGTCGTGGGGTCGATCCGATAGTCGTCGGACATGACGGCGGCTGGCCAATCTAGTCCGGGGGTCGTGGGGACGACACTATAGTCGTCGGACAACACGGCGGCTGGCCATCTTTGGTCCGTGGTCGTGGGGACGACCCTATAGTCGTCGGACATGACGGCGGCGGGCCAATCTATTCTCGGGGTCGTGGGGACGACCCTATAGTCGTCGGACATGTCGGCGGTTGGCCAACTTTTGCCCGGGGTCGTGGGGACGACCCTATAGTCGTCGGACATGTCGGCGGCTGGCCAACTTGGGCCCGTGGTCGTGGGGACGACCCTATAGTCGTCGCACATGTCGGCGGCTGGCCAAATTGGCCTGTGGTCGTGGGGACGACCCTATAGCCGTCGGACATGACGGTGGCCGGCCAATCTAGTCCCGGGGTCGTGAGAACGACCCTATAGTCGTCGGACAAGACGGCGGCGGGCCAACCTAGCCCCGGGGTCGTGGGGACGACCCTATAGTCGTCGCACATGTCGGCGGCTGGCCAACCTAGTATTGAGGTCGTGGGGACGACCCAATAGTGGTCGGGCAAGTCGGCGGCTGGCCAACCTAGCCCCGGGGTCGTGGGGACGACCCTATAGTCTTAGGACATGACGGTGGCGGGCCAATCTATTCTCGGGGTCGTGGGGACGACCCTATAGTCGTCGGACATGTCGGCGGCTGGCCAACTTTGGCCCGTGGTCGTGGGGACGACCCAATAGTCGTTGAACATGTCGGCGGCTGGCCAACTTTGGCCCGTGGTCGTGGGGACGACCCTATAGTCGTCGGACATGTCGGCGGCTGGCCAACTTTTGCCCGTGGTCGTGGGGACGACCCAATAGTCGTCGGACATGTCGCCGGCTGGCCAACTTTTGCCCGTGGTCGTGGGGACGACTCAATAGTCGTCGGACATGTCGCCGGCTGGCCAACTTTGGCCCGTGGTCGTGGGGACGAACCGATAATCGTCGGACATGACGGTGGCGGGCCAATCTAGTCCCGGGGTCGTAGGTACGACCCTATAGTCGTCGGACATGTCGGCGGCTGGCCAACTTTGGCCCGTGGTCGTGGGGACGACCCTATAGTCGTCGGACATGACGGTGGCGGGCCAATCTAGTCCCGGGGTCGTGGGGACGACCCTATAGTCGTCGGACATGTCGGCGGCTGGCCAACTTTGGCCCGTGGTCGTGGGGACGACCCAATAGTCGTTGAACATGTCGGCGGCTGGCCAACTTTGGCCCGGGGTCGTGGGGACGACCCTATAGTCGTCGGACATGTCGGCGGCTGGCCAACTTTGGCCCGGGGTCGTGGGGACGAACCTATAGTCGTCGCATATGTCGGCGGCTGGCCAACATTGGCCCGTGGTCGTGGGGACGTCCATATAGTCGTCGGACATGACGGTGGCGGGCCACTCTAGTCCCGGGTCGTGGGGACGACCCTATAGTCGTCGGACATGTAGGCGGCGAGCCAATCTAGAACCGCGGTCGTGGGGACGACCCTATAGTCGTCGCACAAGTCAGCGGCTGGCCAACATTGGCCCGTGGTCGTGGGGACGTCCATATAGTCGTCGGACATGACGGTGGCGGGTCACTCTAGTCCCGGGTCGTGGGGACGACCCTATAGTCGTCGGACAAATCGGCAGCTTGCCAACTTTGGCCCGGAGTCGTGGGGACGACCCTACAGTCGTCGGTCAAGTCAGCGGCGAGCCAACCTAGTCCCGGGGTCGTGGGGACGACCCTATAGTCGTCGGACAAGTCGGCGGCGGGCCAACCTTGTCCCGGGGTCGTGGGGACGACCGTATAGTCGTCGGACATGACGGTGGCGGGCCAATCTAGTCCCGGGGTCGTGTGGGACGACCCTATAGTCGTCGGACAATACGGCGGCTGGACATCTTTGGCCTGCGGTCGTGGGGACGACCCTATAGTCGTCGGACATTTCGGCGGCTTGCCAACTTTGGCCCGGGGTCGTGGGGACGACCCTATAGTCGTCGGACATGTCGGCAGCTGGCTAACTTTGGCCCGCGGTCGTGGGGACGACCCAATAGTCGTTGGACATGTCGGCGGCTGGCCAACTTTGGGCCGTGGTCGTGGAGACGATCCTATAGTCGTCGGACTTGACGGTGGCGGGCCAATCTAGTCCCGGGGTTGTGGGGACGACCCTATAGTCGTCGGATATGTCGGCGGCTTGCCAAATTTGCCCGGGGTCGTGGGGACGACCCTATAGTCGTCGGACTTGACGGTGGCGGGCCAATCTAGTCCCGGGGTCGTGGGGACGACCCTATAGTCGTCGGACAATACGGCGGCTGGACATCTTTGGCCTGCGGTCGTGGGGACGACCCTATAGTCGTCGGACATTTCGGCGGCTTGCCAACTTTGGCCCGGGGTCGTGGGGACGACCCTATAGTCGTCGGACATGTCGGCGGCTGGCTAACTTTGGCCCGCGGTCGTGGGGACGACCCAATAGTCGTTGGACATGTCGGCGGCTGGCCAACTTTGGGCCGTGGTCGTGGAGACGATCCTATAGTCGTCGGACTTGACGGTGGCGGGCCAATCTAGTCCCGGGGTTGTGGGGACGACCCTATAGTCGTCGGATATGTCGGCGGCTTGCCAAATTTGCCCGGGGTCGTGGGGACGACCCTATAGTCGTCGGACTTGACGGTGGCGGGCCAATCTAGTCCCGGGGTCGTGGGGACGACCCAATAGTCGTTGGACATTACGGCGGCTGGGCAACTTTGGCCCATGGTCGTGGGGACGACCCTATAGTCGTTGGACATGACGGTGGCGGGCCAATCTAGTCCCGGGGTCGTAGGGACGACCCTATAGTCGTCGGACATGTCGGCGATTGGCCAACATTGGCCCGGGGTCGTGGGGACGACCCAATAGTCGACGGACATGTCGGCGGCTGGCCAACTTTGGCCCGTGGTCGTGGAGACGATCCTATAGTCGTCGGACTTGACGGTGGCGGGCCAATCTAGTCCCGGGGTCGTGGGGACGACCCTATTGTCGTCGGACATGACGGTGGCGGGCCAATCTAGTCCCGGGGTCGTAGGGATGACCCTATTGTCGTCGGACATGATGGTGGCGGGCCAATCTAGTCCCGGGGTCGTAGGGATGACCCTATAGTCGTCGGACATGTCGGCGGCTGGCCAACCTTGTCCCGGGGTCGTGGGGACGACCCTATAGTCGTCGGACAAGTCGGCGGCGGGCCAATCTAGTCCCGGGGTCGTGGGGACGACCCTATAGTCGTCGGACAAGTCGGCGGCGGGCCAATCTAGTCCCGGGGTCGTGGGGACGACCCTATTGTCGTCGGACATGACGGTGGCGGGCCAATCTAGTCCCGGGGTCGTAGGGATGACCCTATTGTCGTCGGACATGATGGTGGCGGGCCAATCTAGTCCCGGGGTCGTAGGGATGACCCTATAGTCGTCGGACATTTCGGCGGCTGGTCAACCTAGTCCCGGGGTCGTGGGGACGACCCTATAGTCGTTGGACATGACGGTGGCGGGCCAATCTAGTCCCGGGGTCGTAGGTACGAACCTATAGTCGTCGGACAAGTCGGCGGCGGGCCAAACTTGTCCCGGGGTCGTGGGGACGACCGTATAGTCGTCGGACATGACGGTGGCGGGCCAATCTAGTCCCGGGGTCGTGGGGACGACCCTATAGTCGTCGGACAAGACGGCGGCTGGACATCTTTGGCCCGCGGTCGTGGGGACGACCCTATAGTCGTCGGACATTTCGGCGGCTTGCCAACTTTGGCCCGGGGTCGTGGGGACGACCCTATAGTCGTCGGACATGTCGGCGGCTGGCTAACTTTGGCCCGCGGTCGTGGGGACGACCCAATAGTCGTTGGACATGTCGGCGGCTGGCCATCTTTGGGCCGTGGTCGTGGAGACGATCCTATAGTCGTCGGACTTGACGGTGGCGGGCCAATCTAGTCCCGGGGTTGTGGGGACGACCCTATAGTCGTCGGATATGTCGGCGGCTTGCCAAATTTGCCCGGGGTCGTGGGGACGACCCTATAGTCGTCGGACTTGACGGTGGCGGGCCAATCTAGTCCCGGGGTCGTGGGGACGACCCAATAGTCGTTGGACATTACGGCGGCTGGGCAACTTTGGCCCATGGTCGTGGGGACGACCCTATAGTCGTTGGACATGACGGTGGCGGGCCAATCTAGTCCCGGGGTCGTAGGGACGACCCTATAGTCGTCGGACATGTCGGCGATTGGCCAACATTGGCCCGGGGTCGTGGGGACGACCCTATAGTCGACGGACATGTCGGCGGCTCGCCAACTTTGGCCCGTGGTCATGGAGACGATCCTATAGTCGTCGGACTTGACGGTGGCGGGCCAATCTAGTCCCGGGGTTGTGGGGACGACCCTATAGTCGTCGGACATTTCGGCGGCTTGCCAACTTTGGCCCGGGGTCGTTGGGACGACCCTATAGTTGTCGGACATGACGGCGGCTGGCCGACCTAGTCCCGAGGTCGTGGGGACGACCGTATAGTCGTCGGATATGTTGGCGGCTTGTCAACCTAGTCCCGGGGTCGTGGGGACGACCCTATAGTCGTTGGACATGACGGTGGCGGGCCAATCTAGTCCCGGGGTCGTGGGGACGACCCTATAGTCGTCGGACATGTCGGCGGCTGGCTAACTTTGGCCCGTGGTCGTGGGGACGACCCAATAGTCGTTGGACATGTCGGCGGCTGGCCAACTTTGGGCCGTGGTCGTGGAGACGATCCTATAGTCGTCGGACTTGACGGTGGCGGGCCAATCTAGTCCCGGGGTTGTGGGGACGACCCTATACTTGTCGGATATGTCGGCGGCTTGCCAAATTTGCCCGGGGTCGTGGGGACGACCCTATAGTCGTCGGACTTGACGGTGGCGGGCCAATCTAGTCCCGGGGTCGTGGGGACGACCCAGTAGTCGTTGGACATTACGGAGGCTGGCCAACTTTGGCCCGGGGTCGTGGGGACGACCCTATAGTCGTCGGACATGTTGGCGGCTTGTCAACCTAGTCCCGGGGTCGTGGGGACGACCCTATAGTCGTTGGACATGACGGTGGCGGGCCAATATAGTCCCGGGGTCGTGGGTACGAACCTATAGTTGTCGGACAAGTCGGCGGCGGGCCAACCTTGTCCCGGGGTCGTGGGGACGACCGTATAGTCGTCGGACATGACGGTGGCGGGCCAATCTAGTCCCGGGGTCGTGGGGACGACCCTATAGTCGTCGGACAAGACGGCGGCTGGACATCCTTGGCTCGCGGTCGTGGGGACGACCCTATAGTCGTCGGACATTTCGGCGGCTGGTCAACCTAGTCCCGGGGTCGTGGGGACGACCCTATAGTCGTTGGACATGACGGTGGCGGGCCAATCTAGTCCCGGGGTCGTGGGGACGACCCTATAGTCGTCGGACAAGACGGCGGCTGGACATCTTTGGCCAGCGGTCGTGGGGACGAACCTATAGTTGTCGGACAAGTCGGCGGCGGGCCAACCTTGTCCCGGGGTCGTGGGGACGACCCTATAGTCGTTGGACATGACGGTGGCGGGCCAATCTAGTCCCGGGGTCGTGGGGACGACCCTATAGTCGTCGGACATTTCGGCGGCTTGCCAACTTTGGCCCGGGGTCGTGGGGACGACCCTATAGTCGTCGGACATGTCGGCGGCTGGCTAACTTTGGCCCGCGGTCGTGGGGACGACCCAATAGTCGTTGGACATGTCGGCGGCTGGCCATCATTGGGCCGTGGTCGTGGAGACGATCCTATAGTCGTCGGACTTGACGGTGGCGGGCCAATCTAGTCCCGGGGTTGTGGGGACGACCCTATAGTCGTCGGATATGTCGGCGGCTTGCCAAATTTGCCCGGGGTCGTGGGGACGACCCTATAGTCGTCGGACTTGACGGTGGCGGGCCAATCTAGTCGCGGGGTTGTGGGGACGACCCTATAGTCGTCGGACATTTCGGCGGCTTGCCAACTTTGACCCGGGGTCGTGGGGACGACCCTATAGTTGTCGGACATGACGGCGGCTGGCCGACCTAGTCCCGAGGTCGTGGGGACGACCGTATAGTCGTCGGATATGTTGGCGGCTTGTCAACCTAGTCCCGGGGTCGTGGGGACGACCCTATAGTCGTTGGACATGACGGTGGCCGGCCAATCTAGTGCCGGGGTCGTAGGGACGACCCAATAGTCGTTGGACATTACGGCGGCTGGCCAACTTTGGCCCATGGTCGTGGGGACGACCCTATAATCGTTGGACATGACGGTGGCGGGCCAATCTTGTCTAGGGGTCGTAGGGACGACCCTATAGTCGTCGGACATGTCGGCGATTGGCCAACATTGGCCCGGGGTCGTGGGGACGACCCTACAGTCGTCGGACATTTCGGCGGCTTGCCAACTTTGGCCCGGGGTCGTGGGGACGACCCTATAGTCGTCGGACATGACGGTGGCGGACCAATCTAGTCCCGGGGTCGTGGGGACGACCCTACAGTCGTCGGACATGTCGGCGGCTTGCCAAATTTGCCCGGGGTCGTGGGGACGACCCTATAGTCGTCGGACTTGACGGTGGCGGGCCAATCTAGTCCCGGGGTCGTGGGGACGACCCAATAGTCGTTGGAGATTACGGCGGCTGGCCAACTTTGGCCCATGGTCGTGGGGACGACCCTATAGTCGTTGGACATGACGGTGGCGGGCCAACCTAGTCCCGGGGTCGTAGGGACGACCCTATAGTCGTCGGACATGTCGGCGATTGGCCAACATTGGCCCGGGGTCGTGGGGACGACCCTACAGTCGTCGGACATTTCGGCGGTTGCCAACTTTGGCCCGGGGTCGTGGGGACGACCCTATAGTTGTCGGACATGACGGCGGCTGGCCGACCTAGTCCCGAGGTCGTGGGGACGACCGTATAGTCGTCGGATATGTTGGCGGCTTGTCAACCTAGTCCCGGGGTCGTGGGGACGACCCTATAGTCGTTGGACATGACGGTGGCCGGCCAATCTAGTGCCGGGGTCGTAGGGACGACCCTATAGTCGTCGGACATGTTGGCGATTGGCCAACATTGGCCCGGGGTCGTCGGGACGACCCTATAGTCGTCGGACATGTTGGCGGCTTGTCAGCCTAGTCCCGGGGTCGTGGGGGCGACCGTATAGTCGTCGGATATGTTGGCGGCTTGTCAACCAAGTCCCGGGGTCGTGGGGACGACCCTATAGTCGTTGAACATGACGGTGGCGGGCCAATCTAGTCCCGGGGTCGTAGGGACGACCCTATAGTCGTCGGACAAGTCGGCGGCGGGCCAACCTTGTCCCGGGGTCATGGGGACGACCGTATAGTCGTCGGACATGACGGTGGCGGGCCAATCTAGTCCCGGGGTCGTGGGGACGACCCTATAGTCGTCGGACATGTCGGCGGCTGGCTAACTTTGGCCCGTGGTCGTGGGGACGACCCAATAGTCGTTGGACATGTCGGCGGCTGGCCAACTTTGGGCCGTGGTCGTGGGGACGATCCTATAGTCGTCGGACTTGACGGTGGCGGGCCAATCTAGTCCCGGGGTTGTGGGGACGACCCTATACTTGTCGGATATGTCGGCGGCTTGCCAAATTTGCCCGGGGTCGTGGGGACGACCCTATTGTCGTCGGATAAGTCGGCAGCTTGCCAACTTTGGCCCGGGGTCGTGGGAACGACCCTATAGTCGTCGGACAAGTCGGGGGCGAGCCCACCTAGTCCGGGGGTCGTGGGGACGACCCTATAGTCGTCGGACATGACGGTGGCGGGCCAGTCTAGTCCCGGGTCGTGGGGACGACCCTATAGTCGTCGGACATGTCGGCGGCTGGCCATCTTTGGCCCGTGGTCGTGGGGACGACCCTATAGTCGTCGGACATAACGGTGGCGGGCCAATCTAGTCCCGGGGTCGAGGGGACGACCCTATAGTCGTCGGACAAGTCGGCGGCGGGCCTACCTAGTCCCGGGGTCGTGGGGACCACCCTATAGTCGTCGGATAAGTCGGCAGCTTGCCAACTTTGGCCCGGGGTCGTGGGAACGCACCCTATAGTCGTCGGGCAAGTCGGCGGCGAGCCCACCTAGTCGGGGGGTCGTGGGGACGACCCTATAGTCGTCGGACAAGTCGGCGGCCGGCCAACCTAGTCCGGGGGTCGTGCGGACGACCCTATAGTCGTCGGACATGACGGTGGCGGGCCAATCTAGTCCTGGGGTCGTAGGGACGACCCTATAGTCGTCGGACATGTTGGCGATTGGCCAACATTGGCCCGGGGTCGTCGGGACGACCCTATAGTCGTCGGACAAGTCGGCGGCGGGCCAACCTTGTCCCGGGGTCGTGGGGACGACCTTATAGTCGTCGGACTTGACGGTGGCGGGCCAATCTAGTCCCGGGGTTGTGGGGACGACCCTATAGTCGTCGGATATGTCGGCGGCTTGCCAAATTTGCCCGGGGTCGTGGGGACGACCCTATAGTCGTCGGTCTTGACGGTGGCGGGCCAATCTAGTCCCGGGGTCGTGGGGACGACCCAATAGTCGTTGGACATATCGGCGGCTGGCCAACTTTGGCCCATGGTCGTGGGGACGACCCTATAGTCGTTGGACATGACGGTGGCGGGCCAATCTAGTCCCGGGGTCGTAGGGACGACCCTATAGTCGTCGGACATGTTGGCGATTGGCCAAAATTGGCCCGGGATCGTCGGGACGACCCTATAGTCGTCGGACATGTTGGCGGCTTGTCAGCCTAGTCCCGGGGTCGTGGGTTCGACCCTATAGTCGTCGGACAAGTCGGCGGCGGGCCAACCTTGTCCGGGGGTCGTGGGGACGACCTTATAGTCGTCGGACATGATGGTGGCGGGCCAATCTAGTCCCGGGGTCGTGGGGACGACCCTATAGTCGTCGGACATTTCGGCGGCTTGCCAACTTTGGCCCGGGGTCGTGGGGACGACCCTATAGTCGTCGGACATTTCGGCGGCATGCCAACTTTGGCCCGGGGTCGTGGGGACGACCCTATAGTCGTTGGACATGACGGTGGCGGGACAATCTAGTCCCGGGGTCGTGGGTACGACCCTATAGTCGTCGGACAAGTCGGCGGCGGGCCAACCTTGTCCCGGGGTCGTGGGGACGACCCTATAGTCGTCGCACATGACGGTGGCGGGCCAATCTAGTCCCGGGGTCGTGGGGACGACCCTATAGTCGTCGGACAAGTCGGCGGCGAGCCAACCTAGACCCGGGGGCGTGGGGATGACCCTATAGTCGTCGGACATGACGGTGGCGGGCTAGTCTAGTCCCGGGTCGTGGGGACGACCCTATAGTCGTCGGACATGTCGGCGGCTGGCCAACTTTGGCCCGTGGTCGTGGGGACGACCCTATAGTCGTCGGAAATGACGGTGGCGGGCCAATCTAGTCCCGGGGTCGTGGGGACGACCCTACAGTCGTCGGACAAGTCGGCGGCGAGCCAATCTAGTCCCGCGGTCGTGGGGACGACCCTATAGTCGTCGGACAAGTCAGCGGCTGGCCAACATTGGCCCGTGGTCGTGGGGACGACCATATAGTCGTCGGACAAGTCGGCGGCGGGCCAACCTAGTCCCGGGGTCGTGGGGACGACCCTATAATCGTCGGACAAGCCGGCGGCTGGCCAACTTTGGCCCGTGGTCGTGGGGACGACCCTATAGTCGTCGGACAAGTCGGCGGCTGTCCAACTTTGGCCCGGGGTCGTGGGGACGACCCTGTAGTCGTCGGAATTGACGGTGGCGGGCCAATCTAGTCCCGGGGTCGTGGGGACGACCCTATAGTCGTCAGACATGTCGGTGGCGAGCCAACCTAGTCCCGGGGTCGTGGGGACGACCCTATAGTCGTCGGACATGTCGGCGGCTGGCCAACCTAGACCCGGGGTCGTGGGGACGACCCTATTGTCGTCGGACATGACGGTGGCGGGCCAATCTAGTCCCGGTGTCGTGGGGACGACCCTATAGTCGTCGGGCAAGTCGGCGGCGGGCCAAGCTTGTCCCGGGGTCGTGGCGACGATCGAATAGTCGTCGGACATGTCGGCGGCTGGCCAACTTTGGCGCGTGGTCGTGGGGACGATCCGATTGTCGTCGGACATGTCGGCGGCTGGCCAACCTAGACCCGGGGTCGTGGGGACGATCCGATTGTCGTCGGACATGTCGGCGGCTGCCCAACTTTGGCACCGTGGTCGTGGGGACGATCCAATAGTCGTCAGACATGTCGGCGGCTGGCCAACCTGGACCCGGGGTCGTGGGGACGACCCTATTGTCGTCGGACATGACGGTGGCGGGCCAATCTAGTCTCGCGGTCGTGGGGACGACCCTATAATCGTCGGACATGACGGTGGCGGGCCAATCTAGTCCCGGGGTC
This sequence comes from Andrena praecox, assembly GCA_963932275.1. Lineage (NCBI taxonomy): Eukaryota > Metazoa > Arthropoda > Insecta > Hymenoptera > Andrenidae > Andrena > Andrena praecox. The sequence goes on from CAWVQO010000569.1 coordinate 3,952,627, forward strand.
GTGGGGACGACCCTATAGTCGTCGGACATGTCGGCGGCTGGCCAACTTTGGCCCGGTGTCGTGGGGACGACCCCATAGTCGTCGGACATTTCGGCGGCATGCCAACTTTGGCCCGTGGTCGTGGGGACGACCCTATAGTTGTTGGACATGACGGTGGCGGGCTAATCTAGTCCCGGGGTCGTAGGGACGACCCTATAGTCGTTGGACATGTCGGCGATTGGCCAACATTGGCCCGGGGTCGTGGGGACGACCCTATAGTCGTCGGACATGTCGGCGGCTGGCCAACTTTGGCCCGTGGTCGTGGGGACGATCCAATAGTCGTCGGACATGTCGGCGGCTGTCCAACTTTGGCCCGTGGTCGTGGGGACGACCCTATAGTCGTCGGACATGTCGGCGGCTGGCCAACTTTGGCCCGTGATCGTGGGGACGACCCTATAGTCGTCGGACTTGACGGTGGCCGGCCAATCTATTCCCGGGGTCGTGGGGACGACCCTACAGTCGTCGGACATTTCGGCGGCTTGCCAACTTTGGCCCGGGGTCGTGGGGACGACCCTATAGTCGTCGGACATGTCGGCGGCTGGCCAAAATTGGCCCGAGGTCGTGGGGGCGACCCTATAGTCGTCGGATATGTCGGCGGCTGGCCAACCTAGTCCCGAGGTCGTCGGACTTGACGGTGGCGGGCCAATCTAGTCCCGGGGTCGTGGGGACGACCCTATAGTCGTCGGACATGTCGGCGGCTGGCCAACTTTGGCGCGTGGTCGTGGGGACGATCCGATTATCGTCGGACATGTCGGCGGCTGGCCAACTTTGGCCCGTGGTCGTGGGGACGATCCAATAGTCGTCGGACATGTCGGCGGCTGGCCAATTTTGGCCCGTGGTCGTGGGGACGACCCTATAGTCGTCGGACATGTCGGCGGCTGGCCAACTTTGGCCCGTGATCGTGGGGACGACCCTATAGTCGTCGGACTTGACGGTGGCCGGCCAATCTATTCCCGGGGTCGTGGGGACGACCCTATTGTCGTCGGACATGGCGGTGGCGGGCCAATCTAGTCCCGTGGTCGTGGGGACGACCCTATAGTCTTCGGACATGACGGTAGCGGGCCAATCTAGACCCGAGGTCCTGGGGACGACCCTATAGTAGTCGGACATGTCGGCGGCTGTCCAACTTTGGCCCGGTGTCGTGGGGACGACTCTATAGTCGTCGGATATGTCGGCGGCTGGCCAACCTAGACCCGGGGTCGTGGGGACGACCGTATAGTCGTCGGACAAGACGGCGGCTGGACATCTTTGGCCCGGGGTCGTGGGGACGACCCTATAGTCGTCGGACATGTCGGCGGGTGGCCAACCTACTCCCGAGGTCGTGGGGACGACCCTATAGTCGTCGGACATGTCGGTGGCGGGCCAATCTAGTCCCGGGGTCGTGGGGACGATCCAATAGTCGTCGGACATGTCGGCGGTTGGCCAACTTTGGCCCGGTGTCGTGGGGACGACTCTATAGTCGTCGGAAATGTCGGCGGCTGGCCAACCTGGACCCGGGGTCGTGGGGACGACCCTATTGTCGTCGGACATGACGGTGGCGGGCCAATCTAGTCTCGGGGTCGTGGGGACGACCCCATAGTCGTCGGACATGTCGGCGGCTGGCCAACTTTGGCCCGGGGTCGTGGAGACAACCTTATAGTCGTCGGAAATGTCGGCGGCTGGCCAACCTGGACTCGGGGTCGTGGGGACGACCCTATAGTCGTCGGACATGTCGGCGGCTGGCCAACTTTGGCCCGGTGTCGTGGGGACGACTCTATAGTCGTCGGAAATGTCGGCGGCTGGCCAACCTGGACCCGGGGTCGTGACGACGACCCTATAGTCGTCGGACAAGACGGCGGCTGGACATCTTTGGCCCGGGGTCGTGGGGACGACCCTATAGTCGTCGGACATGACGGTGGCGGACCAATCTAGTCCCGGGGTCGTGGGGACGACCCTATAGTCGTCGGACAAGTCGGCGGCTGGCCAACTTTGGCCCGTGGTCGTGGGGACGATCCAATAGTCGACGGACATGTCGGCGGCTGGCCAACTTTGGCCCGTGGTTGTGGGGACGACCCTATAGTCGTTGGACATGACGGTGGCGGGCCAATCTAGTCCCGGGGTCGTGGGTACGACCCTACAGTCGTCGGACATTTCGGCGGCTTGCCAACTTTGGCCCGGGGTCGTGGGGACGACCCTATAGTCGTCGGACAAGTCGGCGGCGAGCCAACCTAGACCGGGGGTCGTGGGGACGAGCCTATAGTCGTCGGACAAGTCGGCGGCTGGCCAACTTTGGCCCGTGGTCGTGGGAACGACCCTATAGTCGTCGGACAAGTCGGCGGCTGGCCAAATTTGGTCCGTGGTCGTGGGGACGACCCTATAGTCATCGGAAATGTCGACGGCTGGCCAACTTTGGCCCGTGGTCGTAAAGACGACCCTATAGTCGTCGGACAAGACGGTGGCGGGCCAATCTAGTCCCGGGGTCGTGGGGACGACATTATAGTCGTCGGACATGTCGGCGGCGGGCCAATCTAGTCCCGGGGTCGTGGGGACGATCCAATAGTCGTCGGACATGTCGGCGGTTGGCCAACTTTGGCCCGGTGTCGTGGGGACGACTCTATAGTCGTCGGAAATGTCGGCGGCTGGCCAACCTGGACCCGGGGTCGTGGGGACGACCCTATTGTCGTCGGACATGTCGGCGGCTAGCCAACATTGGCCCGTGGTCGTGGGGACGACCCAATAGTCGTTGGAAATGTCAGCGGCTGGCCAACTTTGACACGGTGTCGTGGGGACGACTCTATAGTCGTCGGACATGTCGGCGGCTGGCCAATCTAGTCCCGGGGTCGTGGGGACGACCTTATAGTCTTCGGACATGTCGGCGGCTGGCCAACTTTGGCCCGTGGTCGTGGGGACGATCCAATAGTCGTCGGACATGTCGGCGGCTGGCCAGCTTTGGCCCGGGGTCGTAGGGACGACCCTATAGTCGTCGGACATGTCGGCGATTGGCCAACATTGGCCCGGGGTCGTGGGGACGACATTATAGTCGTCGGACATGTCGGCGGCTGGCCAACCTAGTCCCGAGGTCGTGGGGACGACCCTATAGTCGTCGGACATGACGGTGGTGGGCCAATCTAGTCCGGGGTCGTGTGGACGACCCTATAGTCGTCGGACATGTCGGCGGGTGGCCAACCTAGTCCCGAGGCCGTGGGGACGACCCTATAGTCGTCGGACATGTCGGCGGCTTGCCAACTTTGGCCCGGGGTCGTGGGGACGATCCAATAGTCGACGGACATGTCGGCGGCTGGCCAACCTAGTCCCGAGGTCGTCGGACTTGACGGTGGCGGGCCAATCTAGTCCCGGGGTCGTGGGGACGACCCTACAGTCGTCGGACATTTCGGCGGCTTGCCAACTTTGGCCCGGGGTCGTGGGGACGACCCTATAGTCGTCGGACATGACGGTGGCGGACCAATCTAGTCCCGGGGTCGTGGGGACGACCCTATAGTCGTCGGACATGTCGGCGGCTGGCCAACCTTGGCCCGTGGTCGTGGGGACGATCCAATAGTCGTCGGACATGTCGGCGGCTGGCCAGCTTTGGCCCGTGGTCCTGGGGACGACCCTATAGTCGTCGGACATGTCGGCGGCTAGCCAACATTGGCCCGTGGTCGTGGGGACGACCCAATAGTCGATGGAAATATCAGCGGCTGGCCAACTTTGACCCGGTATCGTGGGGACGACTCTATAGTCGTCGGACATGTCGGTGGCTGGCCAATCTAGTCCCGGGGTCGTGGGGACGACCCTATATTCTTCGGACATGTCGGCGGCTGGCCAACTTTGGCCCGTGGTCGTGTGGACGACCCTATAGTCGTCGGACATGTCGGCGGGTGGCCAACCTAGTCCCGAGGCCGTGGGGACGACCCTATAGTCGTCGGACAAGACGGTGGCGGGCCAATCTAGTCCCGGGGTCGTGGGGACGACCCTATAGTCGTCGGACATGTCGCCGGATGGCCAACTTTAGGCCGTGGTCGTGGGGACGACCCTATAGTCGTCGGACATAACGGTGGCGGGCCAATCTAGTCCCGGGGTCGTGGGGACGACCCTATAGTCGTCGGACAAGTCGGTGGCGGGCCTACCTAGTCCCGGGGTCGTGGGGACGACCCTATAGTCGTCGGATAAGTCGGCAGCTTGCCAACTTTGGGCCGGGTTCGTGGGAACGACCCTATAGTCGTCGGACAAGTCGGGGGCGGGCCCACCTAGTCCGGGGGTCGTGGGGACGACCCTATAGTCGTCGGACAAGTCGGCGGCCGGCCAACCTAGTTCGGGGGTCGTGGGGACGACCCTATAGTCGTCGGACATGACGGTGGCGGGCCAGTCTAGTCCCGGGTCGTGGGGACGACCCTATAGTCGTCGGACATGTCGGCGGCTGGCCAACTTTGGCCCGTGGTCGTGGGGACGACCCTATAGTCGTCGGACAAGTCAGCGGCTAGCCAACATTGGCCCGTGGACGTGGGGACGACCATATAGTCGTCGGACATGACGGTGGCGGGCCAGTCTAGTCCCGGGTCGTGGGGACGACCCTATAGTCGTCGGACATGTCGGCGGCTGGTCAACTTTGGCCCGTGGTCGTGGGGACGACCCTATAGTCGTCAGACATGACGGTGGCGAGCCAACCTAGTCCCGGGGTCGTGGGGACGACCCTATAATCGTCGGACATGTCGGCGGCTGGCCAACATTGGCCCGTGGTCGTGGGGACGACCCAACAGTCGTCGGACATGTCGGCGGCTGGCCAACTTCGGCCCGTGGTCGTGGGGACGATCCGATAGTCGTCGGACGTGACGGTGGCTAGCCAATCTAGTCCCGGGATCGTGGGGACGACCCTATAGTCGTCGGAGATGTCAGTGGCTGTCCTACTTTGGCCCGGTGTCTTGGGGACGACTCTATAGTCGTCGGACATGTCGGCGGCTGGCCAACCTAGACCCGGGGTCGTGGGGACGACCCTATAGTCCTCGAACAAGTCGGCGGCTGGCCAACTTTGGCCCGTGGTCGTGGGAACGACCCTATAGTCGTCGGACAAGTCGGCGGCTGGCCAAATATGGCCCGTGGTCGTGGGGACGACCCTATAGTCGTCGGAAATGTCGGCGGCGAGCCAACCTAGTCCCGGCGTCGTGGGGACGACCCTATAATGTTCGGACAAGTCGGCAGCTGGCCAAATTTGGCCTGTGGTCGTGAGGACGACCCTATAGTCGTCGAAAATGTCGGCGGCTGGCCAACTTTGGCCCGTGGTCGTGAAGACGACCCTATAGTCGTCGGACAAGACGGTGGCGGGCTAATCTAGTCCCGGGGTCGTGGGGACGACCCTATAGTCGTCGGACATGTCGCCGGCTGGCCAACTTTGGCCCGTGGTCGTGGGGACGACCCTATAGTCGTCGGACATAACGGTGGCGGGCCAATCTAGTCCCGGGGTCGTGGGGACGACCCTATAGTCGTCGGACAAGTTGGTGGCGGGCCTACCTAGTCCCGGGGTCGTGGGGACGACCCTATAGTCGTCGGACATGACGGTGGCGGGCCAGTCTAGTCCCGGGTCGAGGGGACGACCCTATAGTCGTCGGACATGTCGGCGGCTGGCCAACTTTGGCCCGTGGTCGTGGGGACGACCCTATAGTCGTCAGACATGACGGTGGCGAGCCAACCTAGTCCCGGGGTCGTGGGGACGACCCTATAGTCGTCGGACAAGTCGGCGGCTGGCCAACTTTGGCCCGGGGTCGTGGGGACGACTCTATAGTCGTCGGAAATGTCGGCGGCTGGCCAACCTGGACTCGGGGTCGTGGGGACGACCGTATAGTCGTCGGACAAGACGGCGGCTGGACATCTTTGGCCCGGGGTCGTGGGGACGACCCTATAGTCGTCGGACATGTCGGCGGGTGGCCAACCTACTCCCGAGGTCGTGGGGACGACCCTATAGTCGTCGGACATGTCGGTGGCGGGCCAATCTAGTCCCGGGGTCGTGGGGACGATCCAATAGTCGTCGGACATGTCGGCGGTTGGCCAACTTTGGCCCGGTGTCGTGGGGACGACTCTATAGTCGTCGGAAATGTCGGCGGCTGGCCAACCTGGACCCGGGGTCGTGGGGACGACCCTATTGTCGTCGGACATGACGGTGGCGGGCCAATCTAGTCTCGGGGTCGTGGGGACGACCCCATAGTCGTCGGACATGTCGGCGGCTGGCCAACTTTGGCCCGGGGTCGTGGAGACAACCTTATAGTCGTCGGAAATGTCGGCGGCTGGCCAACCTGGACTCGGGGTCGTGGGGACGACCCTATAGTCGTCGGACATGTCGGCGGCTGGCCAACTTTGGCCCGGTGTCGTGGGGACGACTCTATAGTCGTCGGAAATGTCGGCGGCTGGCCAACCTGGACCCGGGGTCGTGACGACGACCCTATAGTCGTCGGACAAGACGGCGGCTGGACATCTTTGGCCCGGGGTCGTGGGGACGACCCTATAGTCGTCGGACATGACGGTGGCGGACCAATCTAGTCCCGGGGTCGTGGGGACGACCCTATAGTCGTCGGACAAGTCGGCGGCTGGCCAACTTTGGCCCGTGGTCGTGGGGACGATCCAATAGTCGACGGACATGTCGGCGGCTGGCCAACTTTGGCCCGTGGTTGTGGGGACGACCCTATAGTCGTTGGACATGACGGTGGCGGGCCAATCTAGTCCCGGGGTCGTGGGTACGACCCTACAGTCGTCGGACATTTCGGCGGCTTGCCAACTTTGGCCCGGGGTCGTGGGGACGACCCTATAGTCGTCGGACAAGTCGGCGGCGAGCCAACCTAGACCGGGGGTCGTGGGGACGAGCCTATAGTCGTCGGACAAGTCGGCGGCTGGCCAACTTTGGCCCGTGGTCGTGGGAACGACCCTATAGTCGTCGGACAAGTCGGCGGCTGGCCAAATTTGGTCCGTGGTCGTGGGGACGACCCTATAGTCATCGGAAATGTCGACGGCTGGCCAACTTTGGCCCGTGGTCGTAAAGACGACCCTATAGTCGTCGGACAAGACGGTGGCGGGCCAATCTAGTCCCGGGGTCGTGGGGACGACATTATAGTCGTCGGACATGTCGGCGGCGGGCCAATCTAGTCCCGGGGTCGTGGGGACGATCCAATAGTCGTCGGACATGTCGGCGGTTGGCCAACTTTGGCCCGGTGTCGTGGGGACGACTCTATAGTCGTCGGAAATGTCGGCGGCTGGCCAACCTGGACCCGGGGTCGTGGGGACGACCCTATTGTCGTCGGACATGACGGTGGCGGGCTAATCTAGTCTCGGGGTCGTGGGGACGACCCCATAGTCGTCGGACATGTCGGCGGCTGGCCAACTTTGGCCCGGGGTCGTGGGGACAACTCTATAGTCGTCGGAAATGTCGGCGGCGGGCCAACCTGGACTCGGGGTCGTGGGGACGACCCTATTTTCGTCGGACATGACGGTGGCGGGCCAATCTAGTCTCGGGGTCGTGGGGACGACCATATAGTCATCGGAAATGTCGACGGCTGGCCAACTTTGGCCCGTGGTCGTAAAGACGACCCTATAGTCGTCGGACAAGACGGTGGCGGGCCAACCTTGTCCCGGGGTCGTGGGGACGACCCTATAGTCGTCGGACATGTCGGCGGCTGGCCAACTATGGCCCGGTGTCGTGGGGACGACTCTATAGTCGTCGGAAATGTCGGCGGCTGGCCAACCTGGACCCGGGGTCGTGGGGACGACCCTATTTTCGTCGGACATGACGGTGGCGGGCCAATCTAGTCTCGGGGTCGTGGGGACGACCCTATAGTCGTCGGACATGTCGGCGGCTGGCCAACTTTGGCCCGGGGTCGTGGGGACGATCCAATAGTCGTCGGACATGTCGGCGGCTGGCCAACTTTGGCGCGTGGTCGTGGGGACGATCCGATTGTCGTCGGACATGTCGGCGGCTGGCCAACCTAGACCCGGGGTCGTGGGGACGACCCTATTGTCGTCGGACAAGGCGGTGGCCGGCCAATCTAGTCCCGGGGTCGTGGGGACGACCCTATAGTCGTCGGACTTGTCCGTGGCGGGCCAATCTAGTCCGGGGGTCGTGGGGACAACCCTACAGTCGTCGGACATTTCGGCGGCTTGCCAACTTTGGCCCGGGATCGTGGGGACGACCCTATAGTCGTCGGGCATGTCGGCGTCTGGCCAACCTAGTCTCGAGGTCGTGGGGGCGACCCTATAGTCGTCGGACATGTCGGCGTCTGGCCAACCTAGTCCCGAGGTCGTCGGACTGGACGGTGGCGGGCCAATCTAGTCCCGGGTTCGTGGGGACGATCCTACAGTCGTCGGACATTTCGGCGGCTTGCCAACTTTGGCCCGTGGTCGTGGGGACGACCCTATAGTCGTCGGACATGTCGGCGTTTGGCCAATCTAGTCCCGGGGTCGTGGGGACGACCCTATAGTCGTCGGACATGACGGTGGCGGACCAATCTAGTCCCGGGGTCGTGGGGACGACCGTATAGTCGTCGCACATGTCGGCGGCTGGCCAACTTTGGCCCGTGGTCGTGGGGACGATCCAATAATCGTCGGACATGTCGGCGGCTGGCCAACTTTGGCCCGTGGTTGTGGGGACGACCCTATAGTCGTTGGACATGACGGTGGCGGGCCAATCTAGTCCCGGGGTCGTGGGGACGACCCTATAGTCGTCGGACAAGATGGCGGCTGGACATCTTTGGCCCGGGGTCGTGGGGACGACCCTACAGTCGTCGGACATTTCGGCGTCTTGCCAACTTTGGCCCGTGGTCGTGGGGACGATCCAATAATCGTCGGACATGTCGGCGGCTGGCCAACTTTGGCCCGTGGTTGTGGGGACGACCCTATAGTCGTTGGACATGACGGTGGCGGGCCAATCTAGTCCCGGGGTCGTGGGGACGACCCTATAGTCGTCGGACAAGACGGCGGCTGGACATCTTTGGCCCGCGGTTGTGGCGACGACCCTATAGTCGTCGGACATGTCGGCGGCTGGCCAACTTTGGCCCGTGGTCGTGGGGAGGACCCTATACTCGTCGGACAAGTCGGCGGCGAGCCAACCTAGTCCGGGGGTCGTGGGGACGACCCTATAGTCGTCGGAGAAGTCTGCGGCGGGCCAACCTAGTCCCGGGGTCGTAGGGACGACCCTATAGTCGTCGGACATGTCGCCGGCTGGCCAACTTTGGCCCGTGGTCGTGGGGACGACCCTATAGTCGTCGGACAAGTCGGCGGCTGGCCAACTTTGGCCCGTGGTCGTGGGGACGACCCTATAGTCGTCAGACATGACGGTGGCGAGCCAACCTATTCCCGGGGTCGTGGGGACGACCCTATAGTCGTCGGACATGTCGGAGGCTCGCCAACCTGGACCCGGGGTCGTGGGGACGACCCTATTGTCGTCGGACATGACGGTGGCGGGCCAATCTAGTCTCGCGGTCGTGGGGACGACCCTATAATCGTCGGACATGACGGTGGCGGGCCAATCTAGTCCCGGGGTCGTGCGGACGACCCTATAGTCGTCGGAAATGACGGTGGCGGGCCAATCTAGTCCCGGGGTCATGGGGACGACCCTACAGTCGTCGGACAAGTCGGCGGCGAGCCAATCTAGTCCCGCGGCCTTGGGGACGACACTATAGTCGTCGGACAAGTCAGCGGCTGGCCAACATTGGCCCGTGGTCGTGGGGACGACTATATAGTCGTCGGACATGACGGTGGCGGGCCACCGTCATGTCCCGGGTCGTGGGGACGACCCTATAGTCGTCGGACATGTCGGCGGCTGGCCAACTTTGGCCCGGGGTCGTGGGGACGACCCTATAGTCGTCGGATATGTCGGCGGCTGGCCAACTTTGGCCCGTGGTCGTGGGGACGACCCTATAGTCGTCGGACATGACGGTGGCGGGCCAGTCTAGTCCCGGGTCATGGGGACGACCCTATAGTCGTCGGACAAGTCGGCGGCTGGCTAACTTTGGCCCCTGGTCGTGGGGACGACCCTATAGTCGTCAGACATGACGGTGGCGAGCCAACCTACTCCCGGGGTCGTGGGGACGACCCTATAGTCGTCGGACAAGTCGGCGGCGGGGCAACCTAGTCCCGGGGTCGTGGGGACCACCCTATAGTCGTCGGACCTGACGGTGGTGGGCCAGTCTAGTCCCGGGTCGTGGGGACGACCCTATAGTCGTCGGACATGTCGGCGGCTGGCCAACTTTGGCCCGTGGTCGTGGGGAGGACCCTATACTCGTCGGACAAGTCGGCGGCGAGCCAACCTAGTCCGGGGGTCGTGGTGACGACCCTATAGTCGTCGGAGAAGTCTGCGGCGGGCCAACCTAGTCCCGGGGTCGTAGGGACGACCCTATAGTCGTCGGACATGTCGCCGGCTGGCCAACATTGGCCCGTGGTCGTGGGGACGACCCTATAGTCGTCGGACAAGTCGGCGGCTGGCCAACTTTGGCCCGTGGTCGTGGGGACGACCCTATAGTCGTCGGACAAGTCGGCGGCGGGGCAACCTAGTCCCGGGGTCGTGCGGACCACCCTATAGTCGTCGGACCTGACGGTGGTGGGCCAGTCTAGTCCCGGGGTCGTGGGGACGACCCTATTGTCGTCGCACATAACGGTGGCGGGCCAATCTAGTCTCGCGGTCGTGGGGACGACCCTATAATCGTCGGACATGACGGTGGCGGGCCAATCTAGTCCCGGGGTCGTGCGGACGACCCTATAGTCGTCGGACATGTCGCCGGCTGGCCAACTTTGGCCCGTGGTCGTGGGGACGACCCTATAGTCGTCGGACAAGTCGGCGGCTGGCCAACTTTGGCCCGTGGTCGTGGGGACGACCCTATAGTCGTCAGACATGACGGTGGCGAGCCAACCTAGTCCCGGGGTCGTGGGGACGACCCTATAGTCGTCGGACATGTCGGCGGCTGGCCAACCTGGACCCGGGGTCGTGGGGACGACCCTATTGTCGTCGCACATAACGGTGGCGGGCCAATCTAGTCTCGCGGTCGTGGGGACGACCCTATAATCGTCGGACATGACGGTGGCGGGCCAATCTACTCCCGGGGTCGTGCGGACGACCCTATAGTCGTCGGACATGTCGGCGGCTGGCCAACTTTGGCCCGGTGTCGTGGGGACGACCTTATAGTCGTCGGAAATGTCGGCGGCTGGCCAACCTGGACCCGGGGTCGTAGGGACGACCCTGTAGTCGTCGGACATGTCGCCGGCTGGCCAACTTTGGCCCGTGGTCGTGGGGACGACCCTATAGTCGTCGGACAAGTCGGCGGCTGGCCAACTTTGGCCCGTGGTCGTGGGGACGACCCTATAGTCGTCGGACAAGTCGGCGGCGGGGCAACCTAGTCCCGGGGTCGTGGGGACCACCCTATAGTCGTCGGACCTGACGGTGGTGGGCCAGTCTAGTCCCGGGTCGTGGGGACGACCCTATAGTCGTCGGACATGTCGGCGGCTGGCCAACTTTGGCCCGTGGTCGTGGGGAGGACCCTATACTCGTCGGACAAGTCGGCGGCGAGCCAACCTAGTCCGGGGGTCGTGGGTACGGCCCTATAGTCGTCGGACAAGACGGCGGCTGGACATCTTTGGCCCGGGGTCGTGGGGACGACCCTATAGGCGTCGGACAAGACGGCGGCTGGACATCTTTGGCCCGTGGTCGTGGGGACAACCCAATAGTGGTCGGACATGTCGGCGGCTGGCCAACCTAGTCCCGAGGTCGTGGGGACGACCCTATAGTCGTCGGACTTGACGGTGGCGGACCAATCTAGTCCCGGGGTCGTGGGGACCACCCTATAGTCGAACATGTCGGCGGCTGGCCAACTTTGGCCCGTGGTCGTGGGGACGATCCAATAGTCGTCGGACATGACGGTGGCGGGCCAATCTAGTCCCGGGGTCGTGGGGACGACCCTACAGTCGTCGGACATTTCGGCGGCTTGCCAACTTTGGCCCGGGGTCGTGGGGACGACCCTATAGTCGTCGGACTTGACGGTGGCGGGCCAATCTAGTCCCGGGGTTGTGGGGACGACCCTACAGTCGTCGGACATTTCGGCGGCTTGCCAACTTTGGCCCGGGGTCGTGGGGACGACCCTATAGTCGTCGGACTTGACGTTGGCGGGCCAATCTAGTCCCGAGGTCGTGGGGACGACCCTACAGTCGTCGGACATTTCGGCGGCTTGCCAACTTTGGCCCGGGGTCGTGGGGACGACCCTATAGTCGTCGGACATGTCGGCGGCTGGCCAAAATTGGCCCGAGGTCGTGGGGACGACCCTATAGTCGTCGGACATGTCGGCGGCTGGCCAACCTAGTCCCGAGGTCGTCGGACTTGACGGTGGCGGGCCAATCTAGTCCCGGGGTCGTGGGGACGACCCTACAGTCGTCGGACATTTCGGCGGCTTGCCAACTTTGGCCCGGGGTCGTGGGGACGACCCTATAGTCGTCGGACATGACGGTGGCGGACCAATCTAGTCCCGGGGTCGTGGGGACGACCCTATAGTCGTCGGACATGTCGGCGGCTGGCCAACTTTGGCCGGTGGTCGTGGGGACGATCCAATAGTCGTCGGACATGTCGGCGGCTGGCCAGCTTTGGCCCGTGGTCGTGGGGACGATCCTATAGTCGTCGGACATGTCGGCGGCTGGCCAACCTAGTCCCGAGGTCGTCGGACTTGACGGTGGCGGGCCAATCTACTCCCGGGGTCGTGGGGACGACCCTACAGTCGTCGGACATTTCGGCGGCTAGCCAACATTGGCCCGTGGTCGTGGGGACGACCCAATAGTCGTTGGAAATGTCAGCGGCTGGCCAACTTTGGCCCGTGGTCGTGGGGACGATCCAAAAGTCGTCGGACATGTCGGCGGCTGGCCAACTTTGGCGCGTGGTCGTGGGGACGATCCGATTGTCGTCGGACATGTCGGCGGCTGGCCAACTTTGGCCCGGTGTCGTGGGGACGACCCAATAGTCGTCGGACATGTCGGCGGCTGGCCAACTTTGGCCCGGTGTCGTGGGGACGACTCTATATTCGTCGGACATGTCGGCGGCTGGCCAACCTAGACCCGGGGTCGTGGGGACGACCCTATAGTCGTCGGACATGTCGGCGGGTGGCCAACCTAGTCCCGAGGTCGTGGGATCGACCCTATAGTCGTCGGACATGTCGGTGGCGGGCCAATCTAGTCCCGGGGTCGTGGGGACGATCCAATAGTCGTCGGACATGTCGGCGGCTGGTCAACTTTGGCCCGTGGTTGTGGGGACGACCCTATAGTCGTTGGACATGACGGTGGCGGGCCAATCTAGTCCCGGGGTCGTGGGGACGACCCTATAGTCGTCGGACAAGACGGCGGCTGGACATCTTTGGCCCGGGGTCGTGGGGACGACCCTATAGTCGTCGGACAAGTCGGCGGCTGGCCAACCTAGACCCGGGGTCGAGGGGACGACCCTATTCTCGTCGGACATGACGGTGGCGGGCCAATCTAGTCCCGGGGTCGTGGGGACGACCCTATAGTCGTCGAACAATTCGGCGGCGGGCCAAGCTTGTCCCGGGGTCGTGGGGACGACCCTATAATCGTCGGACATGACGGTGGCGGGCCAATCTAGTCCCGGGGCCGTGGGGACGACCCTATAATCGTCGGACATGTCGGCGGCTGGCCAACTTTGGCCCGGTGTCGTGGGGACGACTCTATAGTCGTCGGAAATGTCGGCGGCTGGCCAACCTGGACCCGGGGTCGTGGGGACGACCCTATTGTCGTCGGACATGACGGTGGCGGGCCAATCTAGTCTCGGGGTCGTGGGGACGACCCCATAGTCGTCGGACATGTCGGTGGCTGGCCAACTTTGGCCCGGGGTCGTGGGGACGACTCTATAGTCGTCGGAAATGTCGGCGGCTGGCCAACCTAGACCCGGGGTCGTGGGGACGACCCTATAGTCGTCGGACATGTCGGCGGGTGGCCAACCTAGTCCCGAGGTCGTGGGGACGACCCTATAGTCGTCGGACATGTCGGTGGCGGGCCAATCTAGTCCCGGGGTCGTGGGGACGATCCAATAGTCGTCGGACATGTCGGCGGCTGGTCAACTTTGGCCCGTGGTCGTGGGGACGACCCTATAGTCGTTGGACATGTCGGCGGCTGGCCAACTTTGGCCCGTGGTTGTGGGGACGACCCTATAGTCGTTGGACATGACGGTGGCGGGCCAATCTAGTCCCGGGGTCGTGGGGACGACCCTATAGTCGTCGGACATGTCGGCGGCTGGACATCTTTGGCCCGGGGTCGTGGGGACGACCCTATAGTCGTCGGACATGTTGGCGGCTTGTCAGCCTAGTCCCGGGGTCGTGGGTACGACCCTATAGTCGTCGGACAAGTCGGCGGCTGGCCAACCTAGACCCGGGGTCGAGGGGACGACCCTATTCTCGTCGGACATGACGGTGGCCGGCCAATCTAGTCCCGGGGTCGTGGGGACGACCCTATAGTCGTCGAACAATTCGGCGGCGGGCCAAGCTTGTCCCGGGGTCGTGGGGACGACCCTATAATCGTCGGACATGACGGTGGCGGGCCAATCTAGTCCCGGGGCCGTGGGGACGACCCTATAGTCGTCGGACATGTCGGCGGCTGGCCAACCTGGACCCGGGGTCGTGGGGACGACCCTATTGTCGTCGGACATGACGGTGGCGGGCCAATCTAGTCTAGGGGTCGTGGGGACGACCCCATAGTCGTCGGACATGTCGGCGGCTGGCCAACTTTGGCCCGGGGTCGTGGGGACGACTCTATAGTCGTCGGAAATGTCGGCGGCTGGCCAACCTGGACTCGGGGTCGTGGGGACGACCGTATAGTCGTCGGACAAGACGGCGGCTGGACATCTTTGGCCCGGGGTCGTGGGGACGACCCTATAGTCGTCGGACATGTCGGCGGGTGGCCAACCTACTCCCGAGGTCGTGGGGACGACCCTATAGTCGTCGGACATGTCGGTGGCGGGCCAATCTAGTCCCGGGGTCGTGGGGACGATCCAATAGTCGTCGGACATGTCGGCGGTTGGCCAACTTTGGCCCGGTGTCGTGGGGACGACTCTATAGTCGTCGGAAATGTCGGCGGCTGGCCAACCTGGACCCGGGGTCGTGGGGACGACCCTATTGTCGTCGGACATGACGGTGGCGGGCCAATCTAGTCTCGGGGTCGTGGGGACGACCCCATAGTCGTCGGACATGTCGGCGGCTGGCCAACTTTGGCCCGGGGTCGTGGAGACAACCTTATAGTCGTCGGAAATGTCGGCGGCTGGCCAACCTGGACTCGGGGTCGTGGGGACGACCCTATAGTCGTCGGACATGTCGGCGGCTGGCCAACTTTGGCCCGGTGTCGTGGGGACGACTCTATAGTCGTCGGAAATGTCGGCGGCTGGCCAACCTGGACCCGGGGTCGTGACGACGACCCTATAGTCGTCGGACAAGACGGCGGCTGGACATCTTTGGCCCGGGGTCGTGGGGACGACCCTATAGTCGTCGGACATGACGGTGGCGGACCAATCTAGTCCCGGGGTCGTGGGGACGACCCTATAGTCGTCGGACATGTCGGCGGCTGGCCAACTTTGGCCCGTGGTCGTGGGGACGATCCAATAGTCGACGGACATGTCGGCGGCTGGCCAACTTTGGCCCGTGGTTGTGGGGACGACCCTATAGTCGTTGGACATGACGGTGGCGGGCCAATCTAGTCCCGGGGTCGTGGGTACGACCCTACAGTCGTCGGACATTTCGGCGGCTTGCCAACTTTGGCCCGGGGTCGTGGGGACGCCCCTACAGTCGTCGGACATTTCGGCGGCTTGCCAACTTTGGCCCGGGGTCGTGGGGACGACCCTATAGTCGTCGGACATGTCGGCGGCTGGCCAACCTAGTCCCGAGGTCGTGGGGGCGACCCTATAGTCGTCGGACATGTCGGCGCCTGGCCAACCTAGTCCCGAGGTCGTGGGGACGACCCTATAGTCGTCGGACATGTCGGCGGCTTGCCAACTTTGGCCCGGGGTCGTGGGGACGATCCAATAGTCGACGGACATGTCGGGGGCTAGCCAACATTGACCGGTGGTCGTCGGGACGATCCTATAGTCGTCGGACATGTCGGCGGCTGGCCAACCTACTCCCGGGGTCGTGGGGACGACCCTATAGTCGTCGGACATGTCGGCGGCTGGCCAACATTGGCCCGTGGTCGTGGGAACGATCCAATAGTCGTCGGACATGTCGGCGGCTGGCCAACTTTGGCCCGTGGTCGTGGGGACGACCCTATAGTCGTTGGACATGTCAGCGGCTGGCCAACTTTGGCCCGGTGTCGTGGGGACGACTCTATAGTCGTCGGACATGTCGGCGGCTGGCCAACCTAGACCCGGGGTCGTGGGGACGACCCTATTGTCGTCGGACATGTCGGCGGCTGGCAAAACTTTGGCCCGTGGTCGTGGGGACGACCCAATATTCGTCGGACATGTCGGCGGCTGGCCAACTTTGGCCCGTGGTCGTGGGGACGACCCTATAGTCGTCAGACATGACGGTGGCGAGCCAACCTAGTCCCGGGGTCGTGGGGACGACCCTATAGTCGTCGGACATGTCGGAGGCTCGCCAACCTGGACCCGGGGTCGTGGGGACGACCCTATTGTCGTCGGACATGACGGTGGCGGGCCAATCTAGTCCCGGGGTCGTGGGGACGACCCTATAGTCGTCGGACATGTCGGCGGCTGGACATCTTTGGCCCGGGGTCGTGGGGACGACCCTATAGTCGTCGGACATGTTGGCGGCTTGTCAGCCTAGTCCCGGGGTCGTGGGTACGACCCTATAGTCGTCGGACAAGTCGGCGGCTGGCCAACCTAGACCCGGGGTCGAGGGGACGACCCTATTCTCGTCGGACATGACGGTGGCGGGCCAATCTAGTCCCGGGGTCGTGGGGACGACCCTATAGTCGTTGGACATGTCGGCGGCTGGCCAACTTTGGCCCGTGGTTGTGGGGACGTCCCTATAGTCGTTGGACATGACGGTGGCGGGCCAATCTAGTCCCGGGGTCGTGGGGACGACCCTATAGTCGTCGGACATGTCGGCGGCTGGACATCTTTGGCCCGGGGTCGTGGGGACGACCCTATAGTCGTCGGACATGTTGGCGGCTTGTCAGCCTAGTCCCGGGGTCGTGGGTACGACCCTATAGTCGTCGGACAAGTCGGCGGCTGGCCAACCTAGACCCGGGGTCGAGGGGACGACCCTATTCTCGTCGGACATGACGGTGGCGGGCCAATCTAGTCCCGGGGTCGTGGGGACGACCCTATAGTCGTCGAACAATTCGGCGGCGGGCCAAGCTTGTCCCGGGGTCGTGGGGACGACCCTATAATCGTCGGACATGACGGTGGCGGGCCAATCTAGTCCCGGGGCCGTGGGGACGACCCTATAGTCGTCGGACATGTCGGCGGCTGGCCAACCTGGACCCGGGGTCGTGGGGACGACCCTATTGTCGTCGGACATGACGGTGGCGGGCCAATCTAGTCTCGGGGTCGTGGGGACGACCCCATAGTCGTCGGACATGTCGGCGGCTGGCCAACTTTGGCCCGGGGTCGTGGGGACGACTCTATAGTCGTCGGAAATGTCGGCGGCTGGCCAACCTGGACTCGGGGTCGTGGGGACGACCGTATAGTCGTCGGACAAGACGGCGGCTGGACATCTTTGGCCCGGAGTCGTGGGGACGACCCTATAGTCGTCGGACATGTCGGCGGGTGGCCAACCTACTCCCGAGGTCGTGGGGACGACCCTATAGTCGTCGGACATGTCGGTGGCGGGCCAATCTAGTCCCGGGGTCGTGGGGACGATCCAATAGTCGTCGGACATGTCGGCGGTTGGCCAACTTTGGCCCGGTGTCGTGGGGACGACTCTATAGTCGTCGGAAATGTCGGCGGCTGGCCAACCTGGACCCGGGGTCGTGGGGACGACCCTATTGTCGTCGGACATGACGGTTGCGGGCCAATCTAGTCTCGGGGTCGTGGGGACGACCCCATAGTCGTCGGACATGTCGGCGGCTGGCCAACTTTGGCCCGGGGTCGTGGGGACGATCCAATAGTCGTCGGACATGTCGGCGGCTGGCCAACTTTGGCGCGTGGTCGTGGGGACGATCCGATTGTCGTCGGACATGTCGGCGGCTGGCCAACCTAGACCCGGGGTCGTGGGGACGACCCTATTGTCGTCGGACAAGGCGGTGGCGGGCCAATCTAGTCCCGGGGTCGTGGGGACGACCCTATAGTCGTCGGACTTGTCCGTGGCGGGCCAATCTAGTCCGGGGGTCGTGGGGACAACCCTACAGTCGTCGGACATTTCGGCGGCTTGCCAACTTTGGCCCGGGATCGTGGGGACGACCCTATAGTCGTCGGACATGTCGGCGTCTGGCCAACCTAGTCTCGAGGTCGTGGGGGCGACCCTATAGTCGTCGGACATGTCGGCGTCTGGCCAACCTAGTCCCGAGGTCGTCGGACTGGACGGTGGCGGGCCAATCTAGTCCCGGGTTCGTGGGGACGATCCTACAGTCGTCGGACATTTCGGCGGCTTGCCAACTTTGGCCCGTGGTCGTGGGGACGACCCTATAGTCGTCGGACATGTCGGCGTTTGGCCAATCTAGTCCCGGGGTCGTGGGGACGACCCTATAGTCGTCGGACATGTCGGCGGCTGGCCAACCTAGTCCCGAGGTCGTGGGAACGACCCTATAGTCGTCGGACAAGTCGGCGGCTGGCCAACTTTGGCCCGTGGTCGTATGAACGACCCTATAGTCGTCGGACAAGTCGGCGGCTGGCCAAATTTGGTCCGTGGTCGTGGGGACGACCCTATAGTCATCGGAAATGTCGACGGCTGGCCAACTTTGGCCCGTGGTCGTAAAGACGACCCTATAGTCGTCGGACAAGACGGTGGCGGGCCAATCTAGTCCCGGGGTCGTGGGGACGACCCTATAGTCGTCGGAAAAGTCGGCGGCTGGCCAACTTTTGCCCGGGGTCGTGGGGACGACCCAACAGTCGTCGGACATTTCGGCGGCTGGCCAACTTTGGCCCGTGGTCGTGGGGACGATCCGATAGTCGTTGGACATGACGGTGGCGGGCCAATCTAGTCCCGGGGTCGTGGGGACGACCCTATAGTCGTCGGACATGTCGGCGGCTTGCCAACCTAGTCCCGAGGTCGTGGGGACGACCCTATAGTCGTCGGACTTGACGGTGACGGGCCAATCTAGTCCGGGGGTCGTGGGGACTACCCTACAGTCGTCGGACATTTCGGCGGCTTGCCAACTTTGGCCCGGGGTCGTGGGGACGACCCTATAGTCGTCGGACTTGACGGTGGCGGGCCAATCTAGTCCCGGGGTTGTGGGGACGACCCTACAGTCGTCGGACATTTCGGCGGCTTGCCAACTTTGGCCCGGGGTCGTGGGGACGACCCTATAGTCGTCGGATTTGACGCTGGCGGGCCAACTTTGGCCCGTGGTCGTGGGGACGATCCGATAGTCGTTGGACATGACGGTGGCGGGCCAATCTAGTCCCGGGGTCGTGGGGACGACCCTATAGTCGTCGGACATGTCGGCGGCTTGCCAACCTAGTCCCGAGGTCGTGGGGACGACCCTATAGTCGTCGGACTTGACGGTGACGGGCCAATCTAGTCCGGGGGTCGTGGGGACTACCCTACAGTCGTCGGACATTTCGGCGGCTTGCCAACTTTGGCCCGGGGTCGTGGGGACGACCCTATAGTCGTCGGACTTGACGGTGGCGGGCCAATCTAGTCCCGGGGTTGTGGGGACGACCCTACAGTCGTCGGACATTTCGGCGGCTTGCCAACTTTGGCCCGGGGTCGTGGGGACGACCCTATTGTCGTCGGACATGACGGTGGCGGGCCAATCTAGTCCCGGGGTCGTGGGGACGACCCTATAGTCGTCGGACATGTCGGCGGCTGGACGTCTTTGGCCCGGGGTCGTGGGGACGACCCTATAGTCGTCGGACATGTTGGCGGCTTGTCAGCCTAGTCCCGGGGTCGTGGGTACGACCCTATAGTCGTCGGACAAGTCGGCGGCTGGCCAACCTAGACCCGGGGTCGAGGGGACGACCCTATTCTCGTCGGACATGACGGTGGCGGGCCAATCTAGTCCCGGGGTCGTGGGGACGACCCTATAGTCGTTGGACATGTCGGCGGCTGGCCAACTTTGGCCCGTGGTTGTGGGGACGTCCCTATAGTCGTTGGACATGACGGTGGCGGGCCAATCTAGTCCCGGGGTCGTGGGGACGACCCTATAGTCGTCGGACATGTCGGCGGCTGGACATCTTTGGCCCGGGGTCGTGGGGACGACCCTATAGTCGTCGGACATGTTGGCGGCTTGTCAGCCTAGTCCCGGGGTCGTGGGTACGACCCTATAGTCGTCGGACAAGTCGGCGGCTGGCCAACCTAGACCCGGGGTCGAGGGGACGACCCTATTCTCGTCGGACATGACGGTGGCGGGCCAATCTAGTCCCGGGGTCGTGGGGACGACCCTATAGTCGTCGAACAATTCGGCGGCGGGCCAAGCTTGTCCCGGGGTCGTGGGGACGACCCTATAATCGTCGGACATGACGGTGGCGGGCCAATCTAGTCCCGGGGCCGTGGGGACGACCCTATAGTCGTCGGACATGTCGGCGGCTGGCCAACCTGGACCCGGGGTCGTGGGGACGACCCTATTGTCGTCGGACATGACGGTGGCGGGCCAATCTAGTCTCGGGGTCGTGGGGACGACCCCATAGTCGTCGGACATGTCGGCGGCTGGCCAACTTTGGCCCGGGGTCGTGGGGACGACTCTATAGTCGTCGGAAATGTCGGCGGCTGGCCAACCTGGACTCGGGGTCGTGGGGACGACCGTATAGTCGTCGGACAAGACGGCGGCTGGACATCTTTGGCCCGGAGTCGTGGGGACGACCCTATAGTCGTCGGACATGTCGGCGGGTGGCCAACCTACTCCCGAGGTCGTGGGGACGACCCTATAGTCGTCGGACATGTCGGTGGCGGGCCAATCTAGTCCCGGGGTCGTGGGGACGATCCAATAGTCGTCGGACATGTCGGCGGTTGGCCAACTTTGGCCCGGTGTCGTGGGGACGACTCTATAGTCGTCGGAAATGTCGGCGGCTGGCCAACCTGGACCCGGGGTCGTGGGGACGACCCTATTGTCGTCGGACATGACGGTGGCGGGCCAATCTAGTCTCGGGGTCGTGGGGACGACCCCATAGTCGTCGGACATGTCGGCGGCTGGCCAACTTTGGCCCGGGGTCGTGGGGACGATCCAATAGTCGTCGGACATGTCGGCGGCTGGCCAACTTTGGCGCGTGGTCGTGGGGACGATCCGATTGTCGTCGGACATGTCGGCGGCTGGCCAACCTAGACCCGGGGTCGTGGGGACGACCCTATTGTCGTCGGACAAGGCGGTGGCGGGCCAATCTAGTCCCGGGGTCGTGGGGACGACCCTATAGTCGTCGGACTTGTCCGTGGCGGGCCAATCTAGTCCGGGGGTCGTGGGGACAACCCTACAGTCGTCGGACATTTCGGCGGCTTGCCAACTTTGGCCCGGGATCGTGGGGACGACCCTATAGTCGTCGGACATGTCGGCGTCTGGCCAACCTAGTCTCGAGGTCGTGGGGGCGACCCTATAGTCGTCGGACATGTCGGCGTCTGGCCAACCTAGTCCCGAGGTCGTCGGACTGGACGGTGGCGGGCCAATCTAGTCCCGGGTTCGTGGGGACGATCCTACAGTCGTCGGACATTTCGGCGGCTTGCCAACTTTGGCCCGTGGTCGTGGGGACGACCCTATAGTCGTCGGACATGTCGGCGTTTGGCCAATCTAGTCCCGGGGTCGTGGGGACGACCCTATAGTCGTCGGACATGTCGGCGGCTGGCCAACCTAGTCCCGAGGTCGTGGGAACGACCCTATAGTCGTCGGACAAGTCGGCGGCTGGCCAACTTTGGCCCGTGGTCGTATGAACGACCCTATAGTCGTCGGACAAGTCGGCGGCTGGCCAAATTTGGTCCGTGGTCGTGGGGACGACCCTATAGTCATCGGAAATGTCGACGGCTGGCCAACTTTGGCCCGTGGTCGTAAAGACGACCCTATAGTCGTCGGACAAGACGGTGGCGGGCCAATCTAGTCCCGGGGTCGTGGGGACGACCCTATAGTCGTCGGAAAAGTCGGCGGCTGGCCAACTTTTGCCCGGGGTCGTGGGGACGACCCAACAGTCGTCGGACATTTCGGCGGCTGGCCAACTTTGGCCCGTGGTCGTGGGGACGATCCGATAGTCGTTGGACATGACGGTGGCGGGCCAATCTAGTCCCGGGGTCGTGGGGACGACCCTATAGTCGTCGGACATGTCGGCGGCTTGCCAACCTAGTCCCGAGGTCGTGGGGACGACCCTATAGTCGTCGGACTTGACGGTGACGGGCCAATCTAGTCCGGGGGTCGTGGGGACTACCCTACAGTCGTCGGACATTTCGGCGGCTTGCCAACTTTGGCCCGGGGTCGTGGGGACGACCCTATAGTCGTCGGACTTGACGGTGGCGGGCCAATCTAGTCCCGGGGTTGTGGGGACGACCCTACAGTCGTCGGACATTTCGGCGGCTTGCCAACTTTGGCCCGGGGTCGTGGGGACGACCCTATAGTCGTCGGATTTGACGCTGGCGGGCCAATCTAGTCCCGAGGTCGTAGGGACGACCCTATAGTCGTCGTACCTGACGGTGGCGGGCCAATCTAGTCCCGGGGTCGTGGGGACGACCCTACAGTCGTCGGACATTTCGGCGGCTTGCCAACTTTGGCCCGGGGTCGTGGGGACGCCCCTACAGTCGTCGGACATTTCGGCGGCTTGCCAACTTTGGCCCGGGGTCGTGGGGACGACCCTATAGTCGTCGGACATGTCGGCGGCTGGCCAACCTAGTCCCGAGGTCGTGGGGGCGACCCTATAGTCGTCGGACATGTCGGCGGCTGGCCAACCTAGTCCCGAGGTCGTGGGGACGACCCTATAGTCGTCGGACATGTCGGCGGCTTGCCAACTTTGGCCCGGGGTCGTGGGGACGATCCAATAGTCGACGGACATGTCGGGGGCTAGCCAACATTGACCGGTGGTCGTCGGGACGATCCTATAGTCGTCGGACATGTCGGCGGCTGGCCAACCTACTCCCGGGGTCGTGGGGACGACCCTATAGTCGTCGGACATGTCGGCGGCTGGCCAACATTGGCCCGTGGTCGTGGGAACGATCCAATAGTCGTCGGACATGTCGGCGGCTGGCCAACTTTGGCCCGTGGTCGTGGGGACGACCCTATAGTCGTTGGACATGTCAGCGGCTGGCCAACTTTGGCCCGGTGTCGTGGGGACGACTCTATAGTCGTCGGAAATGTCGGCGGCTGGCCAACCTGGACCCGGGGTCGTGGGGACGACCCTATTTTCGTCGGACATGACGGTGGCGGGCCAATCTAGTCTCGGGGTCGTGGGGACGACCCTATAGTCGTCGGACATGTCGGCGGCTGGCCAACTTTGGCCCGGGGTCGTGGGGACGATCCAATAGTCGTCGGACATGTCGGCGGCTGGCCAACTTTGGCGCGTGGTCGTGGGGACGATCCGATTGTCGTCGGACATGTCGGCGGCTGGCCAACCTAGACCCGGGGTCGTGGGGACGACATTATAGTCGTCGGACATGTCGGCGGCGGGCCAATCTAGTCCCGGGGTCGTGGGGACGATCCAATAGTCGTCGGACATGTCGGCGGTTGGCCAACTTTGGCCCGGTGTCGTGGGGACGACTCTATAGTCGTCGGAAATGTCGGCGGCTGGCCAACCTGGACCCGGGGTCGTGGGGACGACCCTATTGTCGTCGGACATGACGGTGGCGGGCTAATCTAGTCTCGGGGTCGTGGGGACGACCCCATAGTCGTCGGACATGTCGGCGGCTGGCCAACTTTGGCCCGGGGTCGTGGGGACAACTCTATAGTCGTCGGAAATGTCGGCGGCGGGCCAACCTGGACTCGGGGTCGTGGGGACGACCCTATTTTCGTCGGACATGACGGTGGCGGGCCAATCTAGTCTCGGGGTCGTGGGGACGACCATATAGTCATCGGAAATGTCGACGGCTGGCCAACTTTGGCCCGTGGTCGTAAAGACGACCCTATAGTCGTCGGACAAGACGGTGGCGGGCCAACCTTGTCCCGGGGTCGTGGGGACGACCCTATAGTCGTCGGACATGTCGGCGGCTGGCCAACTATGGCCCGGTGTCGTGGGGACGACTCTATAGTCGTCGGAAATGTCGGCGGCTGGCCAACCTGGACCCGGGGTCGTGGGGACGACCCTATTTTCGTCGGACATGACGGTGGCGGGCCAATCTAGTCTCGGGGTCGTGGGGACGACCCTATAGTCGTCGGACATGTCGGCGGCTGGCCAACTTTGGCCCGGGGTCGTGGGGACGATCCAATAGTCGTCGGACATGTCGGCGGCTGGCCAACTTTGGCGCGTGGTCGTGGGGACGATCCGATTGTCGTCGGACATGTCGGCGGCTGGCCAACCTAGACCCGGGGTCGTGGGGACGACCCTATTGTCGTCGGACAAGGCGGTGGCGGGCCAATCTAGTCCCGGGGTCGTGGGGACGACCCTATAGTCGTCGGACTTGTCCGTGGCGGGCCAATCTAGTCCGGGGGTCGTGGGGACAACCCTACAGTCGTCGGACATTTCGGCGGCTTGCCAACTTTGGCCCGGGATCGTGGGGACGACCCTATAGTCGTCGGACATGTCGGCGTCTGGCCAACCTAGTCTCGAGGTCGTGGGGGCGACCCTATAGTCGTCGGACATGTCGGCGTCTGGCCAACCTAGTCCCGAGGTCGTCGGACTGGACGGTGGCGGGCCAATCTAGTCCCGGGTTCGTGGGGACGATCCTACAGTCGTCGGACATTTCGGCGGCTTGCCAACTTTGGCCCGTGGTCGTGGGGACGACCCTATAGTCGTCGGACATGTCGGCGTTTGGCCAATCTAGTCCCGGGGTCGTGGGGACGACCCTATAGTCGTCGGACATGTCGGCGGCTGGCCAACCTAGTCCCGAGGTCGTGGGAACGACCCTATAGTCGTCGGACAAGTCGGCGGCTGGCCAACTTTGGCCCGTGGTCGTATGAACGACCCTATAGTCGTCGGACAAGTCGGCGGCTGGCCAAATTTGGTCCGTGGTCGTGGGGACGACCCTATAGTCATCGGAAATGTCGACGGCTGGCCAACTTTGGCCCGTGGTCGTAAAGACGACCCTATAGTCGTCGGACAAGACGGTGGCGGGCCAATCTAGTCCCGGGGTCGTGGGGACGACCCTATAGTCGTCGGAAAAGTCGGCGGCTGGCCAACTTTTGCCCGGGGTCGTGGGGACGACCCAACAGTCGTCGGACATTTCGGCGGCTGGCCAACTTTGGCCCGTGGTCGTGGGGACGATCCGATAGTCGTTGGACATGACGGTGGCGGGCCAATCTAGTCCCGGGGTCGTGGGGACGACCCTATAGTCGTCGGACATGTCGGCGGCTTGCCAACCTAGTCCCGAGGTCGTGGGGACGACCCTATAGTCGTCGGACTTGACGGTGGCGGGCCAATCTAGTCCGGGGGTCGTGGGGACTACCCTACAGTCGTCGGACATTTCGGCGGCTTGCCAACTTTGGCCCGGGGTCGTGGGGACGACCCTATAGTCGTCGGACTTGACGGTGGCGGGCCAATCTAGTCCCGGGGTTGTGGGGACGACCCTACAGTCGTCGGACATTTCGGCGGCTTGCCAACTTTGGCCCGGGGTCGTGGGGACGACCCTATAGTCGTCGGATTTGACGCTGGCGGGCCAATCTAGTCCCGAGGTCGTAGGGACGACCCTATAGTCGTCGGACCTGACGGTGGCGGGCCAATCTAGTCCCGGGGTCGTGGGGACGACCCTACAGTCGTCGGACATTTCGGCGGCTTGCCAACTTTGGCCCGGGGTCGTGGGGACGCCCCTACAGTCGTCGGACATTTCGGCGGCTTGCCAACTTTGGCCCGGGGTCGTGGGGACGACCCTATAGTCGTCGGACATGTCGGCGGCTGGCCAACCTAGTCCCGAGGTCGTGGGGGCGACCCTATAGTCGTCGGACATGTCGGCGGCTGGCCAACCTAGTCCCGAGGTCGTGGGGACGACCCTATAGTCGTCGGACATGTCGGCGGCTTGCCAACTTTGGCCCGGGGTCGTGGGGACGATCCAATAGTCGACGGACATGTCGGGGGCTAGCCAACATTGACCGGTGGTCGTCGGGACGATCCTATAGTCGTCGGACATGTCGGCGGCTGGCCAACCTACTCCCGGGGTCGTGGGGACGACCCTATAGTCGTCGGACATGTCGGCGGCTGGCCAACATTGGCCCGTGGTCGTGGGAACGATCCAATAGTCGTCGGACATGTCGGCGGCTGGCCAACTTTGGCCCGTGGTCGTGGGGACGACCCTATAGTCGTTGGACATGTCAGCGGCTGGCCAACTTTGGCCCGGTGTCGTGGGGACGACTCTATAGTCGTCGGACATGTCGGCGGCTGGCCAACCTAGACCCGGGGTCGTGGGGACGACCCTATTGTCGTCGGACATGTCGGCGGCTGGCAAAACTTTGGCCCGTGGTCGTGGGGACGACCCAATATTCGTCGGACATGTCGGCGGCTGGCCAACTTTGGCCCGTGGTCGTGGGGACGACCCTATAGTCGTCAGACATGACGGTGGCGAGCCAACCTAGTCCCGGGGTCGTGGGGACGACCCTATAGTCGTCGGACATGTCGGAGGCTCGCCAACCTGGACCCGGGGTCGTGGGGACGACCCTATTGTCGTCGGACATGACGGTGGCGGGCCAATCTAGTCTCGCGGTCGTGGGGACGACCCTATAATCGTCGGACATGACGGTGGCGGGCCAATCTAGTCCCGGGGTCGTGCGGACGACCCTATAGTCGTCGGAAATGACGGTGGCGGGCCAATCTAGTCCCGGGGTCATGGGGACGACCCTACAGTCGTCGGACAAGTCGGCGGCGAGCCAATCTAGTCCCGCGGTCTTGGGGACGACACTATAGTCGTCGGACAAGTCAGCGGCTGGCCAACATTGGCCCATGGTCGTGGGGACGACTATATAGTCGTCGGACATGACGGTGGCGGGCCACCGTCATGTCCCGGGTCGTGGGGACGACCCTATAGTCGTCGGACATGTCGGCGGCTGGCCAACTTTGGCCCGGGGTCGTGGGGACGACCCTATAGTCGTCGGATATGTCGGCGGCTGGCCAACTTTGGCCCGTGGTCGTGGGGACGACCCTATAGTCGTCGGACATGACGGTGGCGGGCCAGTCTAGTCCCGGGTCATGGGGACGACCCTATAGTCGTCGGACAAGTCGGCGGCTGGCTAACTTTGGCCCCTGGTCGTGGGGACGACCCTATAGTCGTCAGACATGACGGTGGCGAGCCAACCTACTCCCGGGGTCGTGGGGACGACCCTATAGTCGTCGGACAAGTCGGCGGCTGGCCAACTTTGGCCCGTGGTCGTGGGGACGACCCTATAGTCGTCGGACAAGTCGGCGGCGGGGCAACCTAGTCCCGGGGTCGTGGGGACCACCCTTATAGTCGTCCGACCTGACGGTGGTGGGCCAGTCTAGTCCCGGGTCGTGGGGACGACCCTATAGTCGTCGGACATGTCGGCGGCTGGCCAACTTTGGCCCGTGGTCGTGGGGACGACCCTATAGTCGTCGGACAAGTCGGCGGCTGGCCAACTTTGGCCCGTGGTCGTGGGGACGACCCTATAGTCGTCAGACATGACGGTGGCGAGCCAACCTAGTCCCGGGGTCGTGGGGACGACCCTATAGTCGTCGGACATGTCGGCGGCTGGCCAACCTGGACCCGGGGTCGTGGGGACGACCCTATTGTCGTCGCACATAACGGTGGCGGGCCAATCTAGTCTCGCGGTCGTGGGGACGACCCTATAATCGTCGGACATGACGGTGGCGGGCCAATCGAGTCCCGGGGTCGTGCGGACGACCCTATAGTCGTCGGACATGTCGCCGGCTGGCCAACTTTGGCCCGTGGTCGTGGGGACGACCCTATAGTCGTCGGACAAGTCGGCGGCTGGCCAACTTTGGCCCGGTGTCGTGGGGACGACCTTATAGTCGTCGGAAATGTCGGCGGCTGGCCAACCTGGACCCGGGTCGTGGGGACGACCCTATAGTCGTCGGACCTGTCGGCGGCTGGCCAACTTTGGCCCGTGGTCGTGGGGAGGACCCTATACTCGTCGGACAAGTCGGCGGCGAGCCAACCTAGTCCGGGGGTCGTGGGTACGGCCCTATAGTCGTCGGACAAGACGGCGGCTGGACATCTTGGGCCCGGGGTCGTGGGGACGACCCTATAGGCGTCGGACAAGACGGCGGCTGGACATCTTTGGCCCGTGGTCGTGGGGACAACCCAATAGTGGTCGGACATGTCGGCGGCTGGCCAACCTAGTCCCGAGGTCGTGGGGACGACCCTATAGTCGTCGGACTTGACGTTGGCGGGCCAATCTAGTCCCGAGGTCGTGGGGACGACCCTACAGTCGTCGGACATTTCGGCGGCTTGCCAACTTTGGCCCGGGGTCGTGGGGACGACCCTATAGTCGTCGGACATGTCGGCGGCTGGCCAAAATTGGCCCGAGGTCGTGGGGACGACCCTATAGTCGTCGGACACGTCGGCGGCTGGCCAACCTAGTCCCGAGGTCGTCGGACTTGACGGTGGCGGGCCAATCTAGTCCCGGGGTCGTGGGGACGACCCTACAGTCGTCGGACATTTCGGCGGCTTGCCAACTTTGGCCCGGGGTCGTGGGGACGACCCTATAGTCGTCGGACTTGACGTTGGCGGGCCAATCTAGTCCCGAGGTCGTGGGGACGACCCTACAGTCGTCGGACATTTCGGCGGCTTGCCAACTTTGGCCCGGGGTCGTGGGGACGACCCTATAGTCGTCGGACATGTCGGCGGCTGGCCAAAATTGGCCCGAGGTCGTGGGGACGACCCTATAGTCGTCGGACACGTCGGCGGCTGGCCAACCTAGTCCCGAGGTCGTCGGACTTGACGGTGGCGGGCCAATCTAGTCCCGGGGTCGTGGGGACGACCCTACAGTCGTCGGACATTTCGGCGGCTTGCCAACTTTGGCCCGGGGTCGTGGGGACGACCCTATAGTCGTCGGACTTGACGGTGGCGGGCCAATCTAGTCCCGAGGTCGTGGGGACGACCCTATAGTCGTCGGACTTGACGATGGCCGGCCAATCTATTCCCGGGGTCGTGGGGACGACCCTACAGTCGTCGGACATTTCGGCGGCTTGCCAACTTTGGCCCGGGGTCGTGGGGACGACCCTATAGTCGTCGGACATGTCGGCGGCTGGCCAAAATTGGCCCGAGGTCGTGGGGGCGACCCTATAGTCGTCGGACATGTCGGCGGCTGGCCAACCTAGTCCCGAGGTCGTCGGACTTGACGGTGGCGGGCCAATCTAGTCCCGGGGTCGTGGGGACGACCCTACAGTCGTCGGACATTTCGGCGGCTTGCCAACTTTGGCCCGGGGTCGTGGGGACGACCCTATAGTCGTCGGACATGACGGTGGCGGACCAATCTAGTCCCGGGGTCGTGGGGACGACCCTATAGTCGTCGGACATGTCGGCGGCTGGCCAACTTTGGCCGGTGGTCGTGGGGACGATCCAATAGTCGTCGGACATGTCGGCGGCTGGTCAACTTTGGCCCGTGGTCGTGGGGACGACCCTATAGTCGTTGGACATGTCGGCGGCTGGCCAACTTTGGCCCGTGGTTGTGGGGACGACCCTATAGTCGTTGGACATGACGGTGGCGGGCCAATCTAGTCCCGGGGTCGTGGGGACGACCCTATAGTCGTCGGACATGTCGGCGGCTGGAAATCTTTGGCCCGGGGTCGTGGGGACGACCCTATAATCGTCGGACATGACGGTGGCGGGCCAATCTAGTCCCGGGGCCGTGGGGACGACCCTATAGTCGTCGGACATGTCGGCGGCTGGCCAACCTGGACCCGGGGTCGTGGGCACGACCCTATTGTCGTCGGACATGACGGTGGCGGGCCAATCTAGTCTCGGGGTCGTGGGGACGACCCCATAGTCGTCGGACATGTCGGCGGCTGGCCAACTTTGGCCCGGGGTCGTGGGGACGACTCTATAGTCGTCGGAAATGTCGGCGGCTGGCCAACCTGGACTCGGGGTCGTGGGGACGACCGTATAGTCGTCGGACAAGACGGCGGCTGGACATCTTTGGCCCGGGGTCGTGGGGACGACCCTATAGTCGTCGGACATGTCGGCGGGTGGCCAACCTACTCCCGAGGTCGTGGGGACGACCCTATAGTCGTCGGACATGTCGGTGGCGGGCCAATCTAGTCCCGGGGTCGTGGGGACGATCCAATAGTCGTCGGACATGTCGGCGGTTGGCCAACTTTGGCCCGGTGTCGTGGGGACGACTCTATAGTCGTCGGAAATGTCGGCGGCTGGCCAACCTGGACCCGGGGTCGTGGGGACGACCCTATTGTCGTCGCACATAACGGTGGCGGGCCAATCTAGTCTCGCGGTCGTGGGGACGACCCTATAATCGTCGGACATGACGGTGGCGGGCCAATCTAGTCCCGGGGTCGTGCGGACGACCCTATAGTCGTCGGAAATGACGGTGGCGGGCCAATCTAGTCCCGGGGTCATGGGGACGACCCTACAGTCGTCGGACAAGTCGGCGGCGAGCCAATCTAGTCCCGCGGTCTTGGGGACGACACTATAGTCGTCGGACAAGTCAGCGGCTGGCCAACATTGGCCCATGGTCGTGGGGACGACTATATAGTCGTCGGACATGACGGTGGCGGGCCACCGTCATGTCCCGGGTCGTGGGGACGACCCTATAGTCGTCGGACATGTCGGCGGCTGGCCAACTTTGGCCCGGGGTCGTGGGGACGACCCTATAGTCGTCGGATATGTCGGCGGCTGGCCAACTTTGGCCCGTGGTCGTGGGGACGACCCTATAGTCGTCGGACATGACGGTGGCGGGCCAGTCTAGTCCCGGGTCATGGGGACGACCCTATAGTCGTCGGACAAGTCG
The DNA here is from genome assembly GCA_963932275.1 of Andrena praecox. Classification (NCBI taxonomy): domain Eukaryota; kingdom Metazoa; phylum Arthropoda; class Insecta; order Hymenoptera; family Andrenidae; genus Andrena; species Andrena praecox. The sequence goes on from CAWVQO010000569.1 coordinate 3,983,752, forward strand.
GCGGCTGGCTAACTTTGGCCCCTGGTCGTGGGGACGACCCTATAGTCGTCAGACATGACGGTGGCGAGCCAACCTACTCCCGGGGTCGTGGGGACGACCCTATAGTCGTCGGACAAGTCGGCGGCTGGCCAACTTTGGCCCGTGGTCGTGGGGACGACCCTATAGTCGTCGGACAAGTCGGCGGCGGGGCAACCTAGTCCCGGGGTCGTGGGGACCACCCTTATAGTCGTCCGACCTGACGGTGGTGGGCCAGTCTAGTCCCGGGTCGTGGGGACGACCCTATAGTCGTCGGACATGTCGGCGGCTGGCCAACTTTGGCCCGTGGTCGTGGGGACGACCCTATAGTCGTCGGACAAGTCGGCGGCTGGCCAACTTTGGCCCGTGGTCGTGGGGACGACCCTATAGTCGTCAGACATGACGGTGGCGAGCCAACCTAGTCCCGGGGTCGTGGGGACGACCCTATAGTCGTCGGACATGTCGGCGGCTGGCCAACCTGGACCCGGGGTCGTGGGGACGACCCTATTGTCGTCGCACATAACGGTGGCGGGCCAATCTAGTCTCGCGGTCGTGGGGACGACCCTATAATCGTCGGACATGACGGTGGCGGGCCAATCGAGTCCCGGGGTCGTGCGGACGACCCTATAGTCGTCGGACATGTCGCCGGCTGGCCAACTTTGGCCCGTGGTCGTGGGGACGACCCTATAGTCGTCGGACAAGTCGGCGGCTGGCCAACTTTGGCCCGGTGTCGTGGGGACGACCTTATAGTCGTCGGAAATGTCGGCGGCTGGCCAACCTGGACCCGGGTCGTGGGGACGACCCTATAGTCGTCGGACCTGTCGGCGGCTGGCCAACTTTGGCCCGTGGTCGTGGGGAGGACCCTATACTCGTCGGACAAGTCGGCGGCGAGCCAACCTAGTCCGGGGGTCGTGGGTACGGCCCTATAGTCGTCGGACAAGACGGCGGCTGGACATCTTGGGCCCGGGGTCGTGGGGACGACCCTATAGGCGTCGGACAAGACGGCGGCTGGACATCTTTGGCCCGTGGTCGTGGGGACAACCCAATAGTGGTCGGACATGTCGGCGGCTGGCCAACCTAGTCCCGAGGTCGTGGGGACGACCCTATAGTCGTCGGACTTGACGTTGGCGGGCCAATCTAGTCCCGAGGTCGTGGGGACGACCCTACAGTCGTCGGACATTTCGGCGGCTTGCCAACTTTGGCCCGGGGTCGTGGGGACGACCCTATAGTCGTCGGACATGTCGGCGGCTGGCCAAAATTGGCCCGAGGTCGTGGGGACGACCCTATAGTCGTCGGACACGTCGGCGGCTGGCCAACCTAGTCCCGAGGTCGTCGGACTTGACGGTGGCGGGCCAATCTAGTCCCGGGGTCGTGGGGACGACCCTACAGTCGTCGGACATTTCGGCGGCTTGCCAACTTTGGCCCGGGGTCGTGGGGACGACCCTATAGTCGTCGGACTTGACGTTGGCGGGCCAATCTAGTCCCGAGGTCGTGGGGACGACCCTACAGTCGTCGGACATTTCGGCGGCTTGCCAACTTTGGCCCGGGGTCGTGGGGACGACCCTATAGTCGTCGGACATGTCGGCGGCTGGCCAAAATTGGCCCGAGGTCGTGGGGACGACCCTATAGTCGTCGGACACGTCGGCGGCTGGCCAACCTAGTCCCGAGGTCGTCGGACTTGACGGTGGCGGGCCAATCTAGTCCCGGGGTCGTGGGGACGACCCTACAGTCGTCGGACATTTCGGCGGCTTGCCAACTTTGGCCCGGGGTCGTGGGGACGACCCTATAGTCGTCGGACTTGACGGTGGCGGGCCAATCTAGTCCCGAGGTCGTGGGGACGACCCTATAGTCGTCGGACTTGACGATGGCCGGCCAATCTATTCCCGGGGTCGTGGGGACGACCCTACAGTCGTCGGACATTTCGGCGGCTTGCCAACTTTGGCCCGGGGTCGTGGGGACGACCCTATAGTCGTCGGACATGTCGGCGGCTGGCCAAAATTGGCCCGAGGTCGTGGGGGCGACCCTATAGTCGTCGGACATGTCGGCGGCTGGCCAACCTAGTCCCGAGGTCGTCGGACTTGACGGTGGCGGGCCAATCTAGTCCCGGGGTCGTGGGGACGACCCTACAGTCGTCGGACATTTCGGCGGCTTGCCAACTTTGGCCCGGGGTCGTGGGGACGACCCTATAGTCGTCGGACATGACGGTGGCGGACCAATCTAGTCCCGGGGTCGTGGGGACGACCCTATAGTCGTCGGACATGTCGGCGGCTGGCCAACTTTGGCCGGTGGTCGTGGGGACGATCCAATAGTCGTCGGACATGTCGGCGGCTGGTCAACTTTGGCCCGTGGTCGTGGGGACGACCCTATAGTCGTTGGACATGTCGGCGGCTGGCCAACTTTGGCCCGTGGTTGTGGGGACGACCCTATAGTCGTTGGACATGACGGTGGCGGGCCAATCTAGTCCCGGGGTCGTGGGGACGACCCTATAGTCGTCGGACATGTCGGCGGCTGGAAATCTTTGGCCCGGGGTCGTGGGGACGACCCTATAATCGTCGGACATGACGGTGGCGGGCCAATCTAGTCCCGGGGCCGTGGGGACGACCCTATAGTCGTCGGACATGTCGGCGGCTGGCCAACCTGGACCCGGGGTCGTGGGCACGACCCTATTGTCGTCGGACATGACGGTGGCGGGCCAATCTAGTCTCGGGGTCGTGGGGACGACCCCATAGTCGTCGGACATGTCGGCGGCTGGCCAACTTTGGCCCGGGGTCGTGGGGACGACTCTATAGTCGTCGGAAATGTCGGCGGCTGGCCAACCTGGACTCGGGGTCGTGGGGACGACCGTATAGTCGTCGGACAAGACGGCGGCTGGACATCTTTGGCCCGGGGTCGTGGGGACGACCCTATAGTCGTCGGACATGTCGGCGGGTGGCCAACCTACTCCCGAGGTCGTGGGGACGACCCTATAGTCGTCGGACATGTCGGTGGCGGGCCAATCTAGTCCCGGGGTCGTGGGGACGATCCAATAGTCGTCGGACATGTCGGCGGTTGGCCAACTTTGGCCCGGTGTCGTGGGGACGACTCTATAGTCGTCGGAAATGTCGGCGGCTGGCCAACCTGGACCCGGGGTCGTGGGGACGACCCTATTGTCGTCGGACATGACGGTGGCGGGCCAATCTAGTCTCGGGGTCGTGGGGACGACCCCATAGTCGTCGGACATGTCGGCGGCTGGCCAACTTTGGCCCGGGGTCGTGGAGACAACCTTATAGTCGTCGGAAATGTCGGCGGCTGGCCAACCTGGACTCGGGGTCGTGGGGACGACCCCATAGTCGTCGGACATGTCGGCGGCTGGCCAACTTTGGCCCGGTGTCGTGGGGACGACTCTATAGTCGTCGGAAATGTCGGCGGCTGGCCAACCTGGACCCGGGGTCGTGACGACGACCCTATAGTCGTCGGACAAGACGGCGGCTGGACATCTTTGGCCCGGGGTCGTGGGGACGACCCTATAGTCGTCGGACATGACGGTGGCGGACCAATCTAGTCCCGGGGTCGTGGGGACGACCCTATAGTCGTCGGACATGTCGGCGGCTGGCCAACTTTGGCCCGTGGTCGTGGGGACGATCCAATAGTCGACGGACATGTCGGCGGCTGGCCAACTTTGGCCCGTGGTTGTGGAGACGACCCTATAGTCGTTGGACATGACGGTGGCGGGCCAATCTAGTCCCGGGGTCGTGGGTACGACCCTACAGTCGTCGGACATTTCGGCGGCTTGCCAACTTTGGCCCGGGGTCGTGGGGACGACCCTATAGTCGTCGGACAAGTCGGCGGCGAGCCAACCTAGACCGGGGGTCGTGGGGACGAGACTATAGTCGTCGGACAAGTCGGCGGCTGGCCAACTTTGGCCCGTGGTCGTGGGAACGACCCTATAGTCGTCGGACAAGTCGGCGGCTGGCCAAATTTGGTCCGTGGTCGTGGGGACGACCCTATAGTCATCGGAAATGTCGACGGCTGGCCAACTTTGGCCCGTGGTCGTAAAGACGACCCTATAGTCGTCGGACAAGACGGTGGCGGGCCAACCTTGTCCCGGGGTCGTGGGGACGACCCTATAGTCGTCGGACATGTCGGCGGCTGGCCAACTATGGCCCGGTGTCGTGGGGACGACTCTATAGTCGTCGGAAATGTCGGCGGCTGGCCAACCTGGACCCGGGGTCGTGGGGACGACCCTATTTTCGTCGGACATGACGGTGGCGGGCCAATCTAGTCTCGGGGTCGTGGGGACGACCCTATAGTCGTCGGACATGTCGGCGGCTGGCCAACTTTGGCCCGGTGTCGTGGGGACGATCCAATAGTCGTCGGACATGTCGGCGGCTGGCCAACTTTGGCGCGTGGTCGTGGGGACGATCCGATTGTCGTCGGACATGTCGGCGGCTGGCCAACCTAGACCCGGGGTCGTGGGGACGACCCTATTGTCGTCGGACAAGGCGGTGGCGGGCCAATCTAGTCCCGGGGTCGTGGGGACGACCCTATAGTCGTCGGACTTGTCCGTGGCGGGCCAATCTAGTCCGGGGGTCGTGGGGACAAACCTACAGTCGTCGGACATTTCGGCGGCTTGCCAACTTTGGCCCGGGATCGTGGGGACGACCCTATAGTCGTCGGACATGTCGGCGTCTGGCCAACCTAGTCTCGAGGTCGTGGGGGCGACCCTATAGTCGTCGGACATGTCGGCGTCTGGCCAACCTAGTCCCGAGGTCGTCGGACTGGACGGTGGCGGGCCAATCTAGTCCCGGGTTCGTGGGGACGATCCTACAGTCGTCGGACATTTCGGCGGCTTGCCAACTTTGGCCCGTGGTCGTGGGGACGACCCTATAGTCGTCGGACATGTCGGCGTTTGGCCAATCTAGTCCCGGGGTCGTGGGGACGACCCTATAGTCGTCGGACATGTCGGCGGCTGGCCAACCTAGTCCCGAGGTCGTGGGAACGACCCTATAGTCGTCGGACAAGTCGGCGGCTGGCCAACTTTGGCCCGTGGTCGTATGAACGACCCTATAGTCGTCGGACAAGTCGGCGGCTGGCCAAATTTGGTCCGTGGTCGTGGGGACGACCCTATAGTCATCGGAAATGACGACGGCTGGCCAACTTTGGCCCGTGGTCGTAAAGACGACCCTATAGTCGTCGGACAAGACGGTGGCGGGCCAATCTAGTCCCGGGGTCGTGGGGACGACCCTATAGTCGTCGGAAAAGTCGGCGGCTGGCCAACTTTTGCCCGGGGTCGTGGGGACGACCCAACAGTCGTCGGACATTTCGGCGGCTGGCCAACTTTGGCCCGTGGTCGTGGGGACGATCCGATAGTCGTTGGACATGACGGTGGCGGGCCAATCTAGTCCCGGGGTCGTGGGGACGACCCTATAGTCGTCGGACATGTCGGCGGCTTGCCAACCAAGTCCCGAGGTCGTGGGGACGACCCTATAGTCGTCGGACTTGACGGTGGCGGGCCAATCTAGTCCGGGGGTCGTGGGGACTACCCTACAGTCGTCGGACATGTCGGCGGCTTGCCAACTTTGGCCCGGGGTCGTGGGGATGACCCTATAGTCGTCGGACTTGACGGTGGCGGGCCAATCTAGTCCCGGGGTTGTGGGGACGACCCTACAGTCGTCGGACATTTCGGCGGCTTGCCAACTTTGGCCCGGGGTCGCGGGGACGACCCTATAGTCGTCGGATTTGACGCTGGCGGGCCAATCTAGTCCCGAGGTCGTAGGGACGACCCTATAGTCGTCGGACCTGACGGTGGCGGGCCAATCTAGTCCCGGGGTCGTGGGGACGACCCTACAGTCGTCGGACATTTCGGCGGCTTGCCAACTTTGGCCCGGGGTCGTGGGGACGCCCCTACAGTCGTCGGACATTTCGGCGGCTTGCCAACTTTGGCCCGGGGTCGTGGGGACGACCCTATAGTCGTCGGACATGTCGGCGGCTGGCCAACCTAGTCCCGAGGTCGTGGGGGCGACCCTATAGTCGTCGGACATGTCGGCGGCTGGCCAACCTAGTCCCGAGGTCGTGGGGACGACCCTATAGTCGTCGGACATGTCGGCGGCTTGCCAACTTTGGCCCGGGGTCGTGGGGACGATCCAATAGTCGACGGACATGTCGGGGGCTAGCCAACATTGACCGGTGGTCGTCGGGACGATCCTATAGTCGTCGGACATGTCGGCGGCTGGCCAACCTACTCCCGGGGTCGTGGGGACGACCCTATAGTCGTCGGACATGTCGGCGGCTGGCCAACATTGGCCCGTGGTCGTGGGAACGATCCAATAGTCGTCGGACATGTCGGCGGCTGGCCAACTTTGGCCCGTGGTCGTGGGGACGACCCTATAGTCGTTGGACATGTCAGCGGCTGGCCAACTTTGGCCCGGTGTCGTGGGGACGACTCTATAGTCGTCGGACATGTCGGCGGCTGGCCAACCTAGACCCGGGGTCGTGGGGACGACCCTATTGTCGTCGGACATGTCGGCGGCTGGCAAAACTTTGGCCCGTGGTCGTGGGGACGACCCAATATTCGTCGGACATGTCGGCGGCTGGCCAACTTTGGCCCGTGGTCGTGGGGGCGATCCGATAGTCGTTGGACATGACGGTGGCGGGCCAATCTTGTCCCGGGGTCGTGGGGACGATCCAATAGTCGTCGGACATGTCGGCGGCTGGCCAACTTTGGCCCGTGGTCGTGGGGACGACCCAATAGTCGTCGGACATGTCGGCGGCTGGCCAACATTGGCCCGGGGTCGTCGGGACGACCCTATAGTCGTCGGACATGTCGGCGGCTGGCCAACCTAGTCCCGTGGTCGTGGGGACGATCCGATAGTCGTTGGACATGACGGTGGCGGGCCATTCTAGACCCGGGGTCGTGGGGACGACCCAATAGTCGTCGGACATGTCGGCGGCTGGCCAACCTAGTCCCGAGGTCGTGGGGGCGACCCTATAGTCGTCGGACATGTCGGCGGCTGGCCAACCTAGTCCCGAGGTCGTCGGACTTGACGGTGGCGGGCCAATCTAGTCCCGGGGTCGTGGGACGACCCTGCAGTCGTCGGACATGTCGGCGGCTGGTCAATCTAGTTCCGGGGTCGTGGGGACGACCCTATAGTCTTCGGACATGTCGGCGGCTGGCCAACTTTGGCCCGTGGTCGTGGGGACGACCCAATAGTCGTCGGACATGTCGGCGGCTGGCCAACTTTGGCCCGTAGTCGTGGGGACGACTCTATAGTCGTCGGACATGACGGTGGCGGGCCAATCTAGTCCCGGGGTCGTGGGGACGACCCTATAGTCGTCGGACATGTCGGCGGCTGGCCATCTTTGGCCCGGGGTCGTGGGGACGACCCTATAGTCGTCGGACAAGACGGTGGCGGGCCAATCTAGTCTCGGGGTCGTGGGGACGACCCTATAGTCGTCGGAAATGTCGGCGGCTGGCCAACCTGGACCCGGGGTCGTGGGGACGACCCTATTGTCGTCGGACATGACGGTGGCGGGCCAATCTAGTCTCGGGGTCGTGGGGACGACCCTATAGTCGTCGGACATGTCGGCGGCTGGCCATCTTTGGCCCGGGGTCGTGGGGACGACCCTATAGTCGTCGGACATGACGGTGGCGGGCCAATCTAGTCTCGGGGTCGTGGGGACGACCCTATAGTCGTCGGACATGTCGGCGGCTGACCATCTTTGGCCCGGGGTCGTGGGGACGACTCTATAGTCGTCGGAAATGTCGGCGGCTGGCCAACCTGGACTCGGGGTCGTGGGGTCGACCCTATAGTCGTGGGACAAGACGGCGGCTGGACATCTTTGGCCCGGGGTCGTGGGGACGACTCTATAGTCGTCGGAAATGTCGGCGGCTGGCCAACCTGGACCCGGGGTCGTGACGACGACCCCATAGTCGTCGGAGAAGACGGCGGCTGGACATCTTTGGCCCGGGGTCGTGGGGACGACCCTATAGTCGTCGGACATGACGGTGGCGGACCAATCTAGTCCCGGGGTCGTGGGGACGACCCTATAATCGTCGGACATTTCGGCGGCATGCCAACTTTGGCCCGTGGTCGTGGGGACGACCCTATAGTCGTCGGACATGTCGGCGGCTGGCCAACCTAGTCCCGAGGTCGTGGGGGCGACCCTATAGTCGTCGGACATGTCGGCGGCTGGCCAACCTAGTCCCGAGGTCGTGGGGACGACCCAATAGTCGTCGGACATGTCGGCGGCTTGCCAACTTTGGCCCGGGGTCGTGGGGACGATCCAATAGTCGACGGACATGTCGGGGGCTAGCCAACATTGACCGGTGGTCGTCGGGACGATCCTATAGTCGTCGGACATGTCGGCGGCTGGCCAACCTACTCCCGGGGTCGTGGGGACGACCCTATAGTCGTCGGACATGTCGGCGGCTGGCCAACATTGGCCCGTGGTCGTGGGAACGATCCAATAGTCGTCGGACATGTCGGCGGCTGGCCAACTTTGGCCCGTGGTCGTGGGGACGACCCTATAGTCGTTGGACATGTCAGCGGCTGGCCAACTTTGGCCCGGTGTCGTGGGGACGACTCTATAGTCGTCGGAAATGTCGGCGGCTGGCCAACCTGGACCCGGGGTCGTGGGGACGACCCTATTTTCGTCGGACATGACGGTGGCGGGCCAATCTAGTCTCGGGGTCGTGGGGACGACCCTATAGTCGTCGGACATGTCGGCGGCTGGCCAACTTTGGCCCGGGGTCGTGGGGACGATCCAATAGTCGTCGGACATGTCGGCGGCTGGCCAACTTTGGCGCGTGGTCGTGGGGACGATCCGATTGTCGTCGGACATGTCGGCGGCTGGCCAACCTAGACCCGGGGTCGTGGGGACGACATTATAGTCGTCGGACATGTCGGCGGCGGGCCAATCTAGTCCCGGGGTCGTGGGGACGATCCAATAGTCGTCGGACATGTCGGCGGTTGGCCAACTTTGGCCCGGTGTCGTGGGGACGACTCTATAGTCGTCGGAAATGTCGGCGGCTGGCCAACCTGGACCCGGGGTCGTGGGGACGACCCTATTGTCGTCGGACATGACGGTGGCGGGCTAATCTAGTCTCGGGGTCGTGGGGACGACCCCATAGTCGTCGGACATGTCGGCGGCTGGCCAACTTTGGCCCGGGGTCGTGGGGACAACTCTATAGTCGTCGGAAATGTCGGCGGCGGGCCAACCTGGACTCGGGGTCGTGGGGACGACCCTATTTTCGTCGGACATGACGGTGGCGGGCCAATCTAGTCTCGGGGTCGTGGGGACGACCATATAGTCATCGGAAATGTCGACGGCTGGCCAACTTTGGCCCGTGGTCGTAAAGACGACCCTATAGTCGTCGGACAAGACGGTGGCGGGCCAACCTTGTCCCGGGGTCGTGGGGACGACCCTATTTTCGTCGGACATGACGGTGGCGGGCCAATCTAGTCTCGGGGTCGTGGGGACGACCCTATAGTCGTCGGACATGTCGGCGGCTGGCCAACTTTGGCCCGGGGTCGTGGGGACGATCCAATAGTCGTCGGACATGTCGGCGGCTGGCCAACTTTGGCGCGTGGTCGTGGGGACGATCCGATTGTCGTCGGACATGTCGGCGGCTGGCCAACCTAGACCCGGGGTCGTGGGGACGACCCTATTGTCGTCGGACAAGGCGGTGGCGGGCCAATCTAGTCCCGGGGTCGTGGGGACGACCCTATAGTCGTCGGACTTGTCCGTGGCGGGCCAATCTAGTCCGGGGGTCGTGGGGACAACCCTACAGTCGTCGGACATTTCGGCGGCTTGCCAACTTTGGCCCGGGATCGTGGGGACGACCCTATAGTCGTCGGACATGTCGGCGTCTGGCCAACCTAGTCTCGAGGTCGTGGGGGCGACCCTATAGTCGTCGGACATGTCGGCGTCTGGCCAACCTAGTCCCGAGGTCGTCGGACTGGACGGTGGCGGGCCAATCTAGTCCCGGGTTCGTGGGGACGATCCTACAGTCGTCGGACATTTCGGCGGCTTGCCAACTTTGGCCCGTGGTCGTGGGGACGACCCTATAGTCGTCGGACATGTCGGCGGCTGGCCAACCTAGTCCCGAGGTCGTGGGAACGACCCTATAGTCGTCGGACAAGTCGGCGGCTGGCCAACTTTGGCCCGTGGTCGTATGAACGACCCTATAGTCGTCGGACAAGTCGGCGGCTGGCCAAATTTGGTCCGTGGTCGTGGGGACGACCCTATAGTCATCGGAAATGTCGACGGCTGGCCAACTTTGGCCCGTGGTCGTAAAGACGACCCTATAGTCGTCGGACAAGACGGTGGCGGGCCAATCTAGTCCCGGGGTCGTGGGGACGACCCTATAGTCGTCGGAAAAGTCGGCGGCTGGCCAACTTTTGCCCGGGGTCGTGGGGACGACCCTATTGTCGTCGGACATGACGGTGGCGGGCCAATCTAGTCTCGCGGTCGTGGGGACGACCCTATAATCGTCGGACATGACGGTGGCGGGCCAATCTAGTCCCGGGGTCGTGCGGACGACCCTATAGTCGTCGGAAATGACGGTGGCGGGCCAATCTAGTCCCGGGGTCATGGGGACGACCCTACAGTCGTCGGACAAGTCGGCGGCGAGCCAATCTAGTCCCGCGGTCTTGGGGACGACACTATAGTCGTCGGACAAGTCAGCGGCTGGCCAACATTGGCCCGTGGTCGTGGGGACGACTATATAGTCGTCGGACATGACGGTGGCGGGCCACCGTCATGTCCCGGGTCGTGGGGACGACCCTATAGTCGTCGGACATGTCGGCGGCTGGCCAACTTTGGCCCGGGGTCGTGGGGACGACCCTATAGTCGTCGGATATGTCGGCGGCTGGCCAACTTTGGCCCGTGGTCGTGGGGACGACCCTATAGTCGTCGGACATGACGGTGGCGGGCCAGTCTAGTCCCGGGTCATGGGGACGACCCTATAGTCGTCGGACAAGTCGGCGGCTGGCTAACTTTGGCCCCTGGTCGTGGGGACGACCCTATAGTCGTCAGACATGACGGTGGCGAGCCAACCTACTCCCGGGGTCGTGGGGACGACCCTATAGTCGTCGGACAAGTCGGCGGCTGGCCAACTTTGGCCCGTGGTCGTGGGGACGACCCTATAGTCGTCGGACAAGTCGGCGGCGGGGCAACCTAGTCCCGGGGTCGTGGGGACCACCCTTATAGTCGTCCGACCTGACGGTGGTGGGCCAGTCTAGTCCCGGGTCGTGGGGACGACCCTATAGTCGTCGGACATGTCGGCGGCTGGCCAACTTTGGCCCGTGGTCGTGGGGAGGACCCTATACTCGTCGGACAAGTCGGCGGCGAGCCAACCTAGTCCGGGGGTCGTGGGGACGACCCTATAGTCGTCGGAGAAGTCTGCGGCGGGCCAACCTAGTCCCGGGGTCGTAGGGACGACCCTATAGTCGTCGGACATGTCGCCGGCTGGCCAACTTTGGCCCGTGGTCGTGGGGACGACCCTATAGTCGTCGGACAAGTCGGCGGGTGGCCAACTTTGGCCCGTGGTCGTGGGGACGACCCTATAGTCGTCAGACATGACGGTGGCGAGCCAACCTAGTCCCGGGGTCGTGGGGACGACCCTATAGTCGTCGGACATGTCGGCGGCTGGCCAACCTGGACCCGGGGTCGTGGGGACGACCCTATTGTCGTCGCACATAACGGTGGCGGGCCAATCTAGTCTCGCGGTCGTGGGGACGACCCTATAATCGTCGGACATGACGGTGGCGGGCCAATCGAGTCCCGGGGTCGTGCGGACGACCCTATAGTCGTCGGACATGTCGCCGGCTGGCCAACTTTGGCCCGTGGTCGTGGGGACGACCCTATAGTCGTCGGACAAGTCGGCGGCTGGCCAACTTTGGCCCGGTGTCGTGGGGACGACCTTATAGTCGTCGGAAATGTCGGCGGCTGGCCAACCTGGACCCGGGTCGTGGGGACGACCCTATAGTCGTCGGACCTGTCGGCGGCTGGCCAACTTTGGCCCGTGGTCGTGGGGAGGACCCTATACTCGTCGGACAAGTCGGCGGCGAGCCAACCTAGTCCGGGGGTCGTGGGTACGGCCCTATAGTCGTCGGACAAGACGGCGGCTGGACATCTTGGGCCCGGGGTCGTGGGGACGACCCTATAGGCGTCGGACAAGACGGCGGCTGGACATCTTTGGCCCGTGGTCGTGGGGACAACCCAATAGTGGTCGGACATGTCGGCGGCTGGCCAACCTAGTCCCGAGGTCGTGGGGACGACCCTATAGTCGTCGGACTTGACGTTGGCGGGCCAATCTAGTCCCGAGGTCGTGGGGACGACCCTACAGTCGTCGGACATTTCGGCGGCTTGCCAACTTTGGCCCGGGGTCGTGGGGACGACCCTATAGTCGTCGGACATGTCGGCGGCTGGCCAAAATTGGCCCGAGGTCGTGGGGACGACCCTATAGTCGTCGGACACGTCGGCGGCTGGCCAACCTAGTCCCGAGGTCGTCGGACTTGACGGTGGCGGGCCAATCTAGTCCCGGGGTCGTGGGGACGACCCTACAGTCGTCGGACATTTCGGCGGCTTGCCAACTTTGGCCCGGGGTCGTGGGGACGACCCTATAGTCGTCGGACTTGACGTTGGCGGGCCAATCTAGTCCCGAGGTCGTGGGGACGACCCTACAGTCGTCGGACATTTCGGCGGCTTGCCAACTTTGGCCCGGGGTCGTGGGGACGACCCTATAGTCGTCGGACATGTCGGCGGCTGGCCAAAATTGGCCCGAGGTCGTGGGGACGACCCTATAGTCGTCGGACACGTCGGCGGCTGGCCAACCTAGTCCCGAGGTCGTCGGACTTGACGGTGGCGGGCCAATCTAGTCCCGGGGTCGTGGGGACGACCCTACAGTCGTCGGACATTTCGGCGGCTTGCCAACTTTGGCCCGGGGTCGTGGGGACGACCCTATAGTCGTCGGACTTGACGGTGGCGGGCCAATCTAGTCCCGAGGTCGTGGGGACGACCCTATAGTCGTCGGACTTGACGATGGCCGGCCAATCTATTCCCGGGGTCGTGGGGACGACCCTACAGTCGTCGGACATTTCGGCGGCTTGCCAACTTTGGCCCGGGGTCGTGGGGACGACCCTATAGTCGTCGGACATGTCGGCGGCTGGCCAAAATTGGCCCGAGGTCGTGGGGGCGACCCTATAGTCGTCGGACATGTCGGCGGCTGGCCAACCTAGTCCCGAGGTCGTCGGACTTGACGGTGGCGGGCCAATCTAGTCCCGGGGTCGTGGGGACGACCCTACAGTCGTCGGACATTTCGGCGGCTTGCCAACTTTGGCCCGGGGTCGTGGGGACGACCCTATAGTCGTCGGACATGACGGTGGCGGACCAATCTAGTCCCGGGGTCGTGGGGACGACCCTATAGTCGTCGGACATGTCGGCGGCTGGCCAACTTTGGCCGGTGGTCGTGGGGACGATCCAATAGTCGTCGGACATGTCGGCGGCTGGTCAACTTTGGCCCGTGGTCGTGGGGACGACCCTATAGTCGTTGGACATGTCGGCGGCTGGCCAACTTTGGCCCGTGGTTGTGGGGACGACCCTATAGTCGTTGGACATGACGGTGGCGGGCCAATCTAGTCCCGGGGTCGTGGGGACGACCCTATAGTCGTCGGACATGTCGGCGGCTGGAAATCTTTGGCCCGGGGTCGTGGGGACGACCCTATAGTCGTCGGACAAGACGGTGGCGGGCCAACCTTGTCCCGGGGTCGTGGGGACGACCCTATAGTCGTCGGACATGTCGGCGGCTGGCCAACTATGGCCCGGGGTCGAGGGGACGACCCTATTCTCGTCGGACATGACGGTGGCGGGCCAATCTAGTCCCGGGGTCGTGGGGACGACCCTATAGTCGTCGAACAATTCGGCGGCGGGCCAAGCTTGTCCCGGGGTCGTGGGGACGACCCTATAATCGTCGGACATGACGGTGGCGGGCCAATCTAGTCCCGGGGCCGTGGGGACGACCCTATAGTCGTCGGACATGTCGGCGGCTGGCCAACCTGGACCCGGGGTCGTGGGGACGACCCTATTGTCGTCGGACATGACGGTGGCGGGCCAATCTAGTCTCGGGGTCGTGTGGACGACCCCATAGTCGTCGGACATGTCGGCGGCTGGCCAACTTTGGCCCGGGGTCGTGGGGACGACTCTATAGTCGTCGGAAATGTCGGCGGCTGGCCAACCTGGACTCGGGGTCGTGGGGACGACCGTATAGTCGTCGGACAAGACGGCGGCTGGACATCTTTGGCCCGGGGTCGTGGGGACGACCCTATAGTCGTCGGACATGTCGGCGGGTGGCCAACCTACTCCCGAGGTCGTGGGGACGACCCTATAGTCGTCGGACATGTCGGTGGCGGGCCAATCTAGTCCCGGGGTCGTGGGGACGATCCAATAGTCGTCGGACATGTCGGCGGTTGGCCAACTTTGGCCCGGTGTCGTGGGGACGACTCTATAGTCGTCGGAAATGTCGGCGGCTGGCCAACCTGGACCCGGGGTCGTGGGGACGACCCTATTTTCGTCGGACATGACGGTGGCGGGCCAATCTAGTCTCGGGGTCGTGGGGACGACCCTATAGTCGTCGGACATGTCGGCGGCTGGCCAACTTTGGCCCGGTGTCGTGGGGACGATCCAATAGTCGTCGGACATGTCGGCGGCTGGCCAACTTTGGCGCGTGGTCGTGGGGACGATCCGATTGTCGTCGGACATGTCGGCGGCTGGCCAACCTAGACCCGGGGTCGTGGGGACGACCCTATTGTCGTCGGACAAGGCGGTGGCGGGCCAATCTAGTCCCGGGGTCGTGGGGACGACCCTATAGTCGTCGGACTTGTCCGTGGCGGGCCAATCTAGTCCGGGGGTCGTGGGGACAAACCTACAGTCGTCGGACATTTCGGCGGCTTGCCAACTTTGGCCCGGGATCGTGGGGACGACCCTATAGTCGTCGGACATGTCGGCGTCTGGCCAACCTAGTCTCGAGGTCGTGGGGGCGACCCTATAGTCGTCGGACATGTCGGCGGCTGGCCAACTTTGGCCCGGGGTCGTGGGGACGACTCTATAGTCGTCGGAAATGTCGGCGGCTGGCCAACCTGGACTCGGGGTCGTGGGGACGACCGTATAGTCGTCGGACAAGACGGCGGCTGGACATCTTTGGCCCGGGGTCGTGGGGACGACCCTATAGTCGTCGGACATGTCGGCGGGTGGCCAACCTACTCCCGAGGTCGTGGGGACGACCCTATAGTCGTCGGACATGTCGGTGGCGGGCCAATCTAGTCCCGGGGTCGTGGGGACGATCCAATAGTCGTCGGACATGTCGGCGGTTGGCCAACTTTGGCCCGGTGTCGTGGGGACGACTCTATAGTCGTCGGAAATGTCGGCGGCTGGCCAACCTGGACCCGGGGTCGTGGGGACGACCCTATTTTCGTCGGACATGACGGTGGCGGGCCAATCTAGTCTCGGGGTCGTGGGGACGACCCTATAGTCGTCGGACATGTCGGCGGCTGGCCAACTTTGGCCCGGTGTCGTGGGGACGATCCAATAGTCGTCGGACATGTCGGCGGCTGGCCAACTTTGGCGCGTGGTCGTGGGGACGATCCGATTGTCGTCGGACATGTCGGCGGCTGGCCAACCTAGACCCGGGGTCGTGGGGACGACCCTATTGTCGTCGGACAAGGCGGTGGCGGGCCAATCTAGTCCCGGGGTCGTGGGGACGACCCTATAGTCGTCGGACTTGTCCGTGGCGGGCCAATCTAGTCCGGGGGTCGTGGGGACAAACCTACAGTCGTCGGACATTTCGGCGGCTTGCCAACTTTGGCCCGGGATCGTGGGGACGACCCTATAGTCGTCGGACATGTCGGCGTCTGGCCAACCTAGTCTCGAGGTCGTGGGGGCGACCCTATAGTCGTCGGACATGTCGGCGTCTGGCCAACCTAGTCCCGAGGTCGTCGGACTGGACGGTGGCGGGCCAATCTAGTCCCGGGTTCGTGGGGACGATCCTACAGTCGTCGGACATTTCGGCGGCTTGCCAACTTTGGCCCGTGGTCGTGGGGACGACCCTATAGTCGTCGGACATGTCGGCGTTTGGCCAATCTAGTCCCGGGGTCGAGGGGACGACCCTATAGTCGTCGGACATGTCGGCGGCTGGCCAACCTAGTCCCGAGGTCGTGGGAACGACCCTATAGTCGTCGGACAAGTCGGCGGCTGGCCAACTTTGGCCCGTGGTCGTATGAACGACCCTATAGTCGTCGGACAAGTCGGCGGCTGGCCAAATTTGGTCCGTGGTCGTGGGGACGACCCTATAGTCATCGGAAATGACGACGGCTGGCCAACTTTGGCCCGTGGTCGTAAAGACGACCCTATAGTCGTCGGACAAGACGGTGGCGGGCCAATCTAGTCCCGGGGTCGTGGGGACGACCCTATAGTCGTCGGAAAAGTCGGCGGCTGGCCAACTTTTGCCCGGGGTCGTGGGGACGACCCAACAGTCGTCGGACATTTCGGCGGCTGGCCAACTTTGGCCCGTGGTCGTGGGGACGATCCGATAGTCGTTGGACATGACGGTGGCGGGCCAATCTAGTCCCGGGGTCGTGGGGACGACCCTATAGTCGTCGGACATGTCGGCGGCTTGCCAACCAAGTCCCGAGGTCGTGGGGACGACCCTATAGTCGTCGGACTTGACGGTGGCGGGCCAATCTAGTCCGGGGGTCGTGGGGACTACCCTACAGTCGTCGGACATGTCGGCGGCTTGCCAACTTTGGCCCGGGGTCGTGGGGATGACCCTATAGTCGTCGGACTTGACGGTGGCGGGCCAATCTAGTCCCGGGGTTGTGGGGACGACCCTACAGTCGTCGGACATTTCGGCGGCTTGCCAACTTTGGCCCGGGGTCGCGGGGACGACCCTATAGTCGTCGGATTTGACGCTGGCGGGCCAATCTAGTCCCGAGGTCGTAGGGACGACCCTATAGTCGTCGGACCTGACGGTGGCGGGCCAATCTAGTCCCGGGGTCGTGGGGACGACCCTACAGTCGTCGGACATTTCGGCGGCTTGCCAACTTTGGCCCGGGGTCGTGGGGACGATCCAATAGTCGTCGGACATGTCGGCGGCTGGTCAACTTTGGCCCGTGGTCGTGGGGACGATCCAATAGTCGTCGGACATGTCGGCGATTGGCCAACATTGGCCCGGGGTCGTGGGGACGACCCTATAGTCGTCGGACTTGTCGGTGGCGGGCCAGTCTAGTCCGGGGGTCGTGGGGACGACGCTACAGTCGTCGGACATTTCGGCAGCTTGCCAACTTTGGCCCGGGGTCGTGGGGACGATCCAATAGTCGTCGGACATGTCGGCGGCTGGTCAACTTTGGCCCGTGGTCGTGGGGACGACTCTATAGTCGTTGGATATGTCAGCGGCTGGCCAACTTTGGCCCGGTGTCGTGGGGACGACCCAATAGTCGTCGGACATGTCGGCGGCTGGCCAACTTTGGCCCGTGGTCGTGGGGACGATCCGATAGTCGTTGGACATGACGGTGGCGGGCCAATCTAGTCCCGGGGTCGTGGGGACGACCCTATGGTCGTCGGACTTGTCGGTGGCGGGCCAATCTAGTCCGGGGGTCGTGGGGACGACCCTATAGTCGTCGGACTTGTCGGTGGCGGGCCAATCTAGTCCGGGGGTCGTGGGGACGACCCTACAGTCGTCGGACATTTCGGCGGCTTGCCAACTTTGGCCCGGGGTCGTGGGGACGACCCTATAGTCGTCGGACTTGACGTTGGCGGGCCAATCTAGTCCCGAAGTCGTGGGGACGACCCTATAGTCGTTGGACTTGACGGTGGCCGGCCAATCTATTCCCGGGGTCGTGGGGACGACCCTATAGTCGTCGGACATGTCGGCGTCTGGCCAACTTTGGCCCGTGGTCGTGGGGACGACCCTATAGTCGTCGGACTTGACGGTGGCCGGCCAATCTATTCCCGGAGTCGTGGGGACGACCCTATAGTCGTCGGACTTGTCGGTGGCGGGCCAGTCTAGTCCGGGGGTCGTGGGGACGACCCTACAGTCGTCGGACATTTCGGCAGCTTGCCAACTTTGGCCCGGGGTCGTGGGGACGATCCAATAGTCGTCGGACATGTCGGCGGCTGGTCAACTTTGGCCCGTGGTCGTGGGGACGATCCAATAGTCGTCGGACATGTCGGCGATTGGCCAACATTGGCCCGGGGTCGTGGGGACGACCCTATAGTCGTCGGACTTGTCGGTGGCGGGCCAGTCTAGTCCGGGGGTCGTGGGGACGACGCTACAGTCGTCGGACATTTCGGCAGCTTGCCAACTTTGGCCCGGGGTCGTGGGGACGATCCAATAGTCGTCGGACATGTCGGCGGCTGGTCAACTTTGGCCCGTGGTCGTGGGGACGACTCTATAGTCGTTGGATATGTCAGCGGCTGGCCAACTTTGGCTCGGTGTCGTGGGGACGATCCAATAGTCGTCGGACATGTCGGCGGCTGGCCAACTTTGGCCCGTGGTCGTGGGGACGATCCGATAGTCGTTGGACATGACGGTGGCGGGCCAATCTAGTCCCGGGGTCGTGGGGACGACCCTATAGTCGTCGGACTTGTCGGCGGCGGGCCAATCTAGTCCGGGGGTCGTGGGGACGACCCTATAGTCGTCGGACTTGTCGGTGGCGGGCCAATCTAGTCCGGGGGTCGTGGGGACGACCCTACAGTCGTCGGACATTTCGGCGGCTTGCCAACTTTGGCCCGGGGTCGTGGGGACGACCCTATAGTCGTCGGACTTGACGGTGGCGGGCCAATCTAGTCCCGGGGTTGTGGGGACGACCCTACAGTCGTCGGACATTTCGGCGGCTTGCCAACTTTGGCCCGGGGTCGTGGGGACGACCCTATAGTCGTCGGACTTGACGTTGGCGGGCCAATCTAGTCCCGAGCTCGTGGGGACGACCCTATAGTCGTCGGACATGTCGGCGGCTTGCCAACTTTGGCCCGGGGTCGTGGGGACGATCCAATAGTCGTCGGACATGTCGGCGGCTGGTCAACTTTGGCCCGTGGTCGTGGGGACGACCCTATAGTCGTTGGACATGTCAGCGGCTGGCCAAAATTGGCCCGAGGTCGTGGGGACGACCCTATAGTCGTCGGACATGTCGGCGGCTGGCCAACCTAGTCCCGAGGTCGTCGGACTTGACGGTGGCGGGCCAATCTAGTCCCGGGGTCTGGCGGACGACCCTACAGTCGTCGGACATTTCGGCGGCTTGCCAACTTTGGCCCGGTGTCGTGTGGACGACCCTATAGTCGTCGGACATGACGGTGGCGGACCAATCTAGTCCCGGGGTCGTGGGGACGACCCTATAGTCGTCGGACATGTCGGCGGCTGGCCAACTTTGGCCCGTGGTCGTGGGGACGATCCAATAGTCGTCGGACATGTCGGCGGCTGGCCAGCTTTGGCCCGGGGTCGTGGGGACGATCCAATAGTCGACGGACATGTCGGCGGCTAGCCAACATTGGCCCGTGGTCGTGGGGACGACCCAATAGTCGTTGGAAATGTCAGCGGCTGGCCAACTTTGACCCGGGGTCGTGGGGACGAGCCTATAGTCGACGGACATGTCGGCGGCTAGCCAACATTGGCCCGTGGTCGTGGGGACGACCCAATAGTCGTTGGAAATGTCAGCGGCTGGCCAACTTTGACCCGGGGTCGTGGGGACGAGCCTATAGTCGTCGGACTTGACGGTGGCGGGCCAATCTAGTCCCGAGGTCGTCGGACTTGACGGTGGCGGGCCAATCTAGTCCCGGGGTCGTGGGGACGACCCTACAGTCGTCGGACATTTCGGCGGCTTGCCAACTTTGGCCCGGGGTCGTGGGGACGACCCTATAGTCTTCGGACTTGACGTTGGCGGGCCAATCTAGTCCCGAAGTCGTGGGGACGACCCTATAGTCGTCGGACTTGACGGTGGCCGGCCAATCTATTCCCGGGGTCGTGGGGACGACCCTATAGTCGTCGGACATGTCGGCGGCTGGCCAACTTTGGCCCGGGGTCGTGGGGACGATCCAATAGTTTTCGGACATGTCGGCGGCTGGTCAACTTTGGCCCGTGGTCGTGGGGACGACCCTATAGTCGTTGGACATGTCAGCGGCTGGCCAACTTTGGCCCGGGGTCGTGGGGACGACCCTATAGTCGTCGGACATGTCGGCGGCTGGCCAACTTTGGCCCGTGGTCGTGGGGACGACCCTACAGTCGTCGGACATTTCGGCGGCTTGCCAACTTTGGCCCGGGGTCGTGGGGACGACCCTATAGTCGTCGGACATGTCGGCGGCTGGCCAAAATTGGCCCGAGGTCGTGGGGGCGACCCTATAGTCGTCGGACATGTCGGCGGCTGGCCAACCTAGTCCCGAGGTCGTCGGACTTGACGGTGGCGGGCCAATCTAGTCCCGGGGTCGTGGGGACGACCCTACAGTCGTCGGACATTTCGGCGGCTTGCCAACTTTGGCCCGGGGTCGTGGGGACGACCCTATAGTCGTCGGACATGACGGTGGCGGACCAATCTAGTCCCGGGGTCGTGGGGACGACCCTATAGTCGTCGGACATGTCGGCGGCTGGCCAACTTTGGCCGGTGGTCGTGGGGACGATCCAATAGTCGTCGGACATGTCGGCGGCTGGTCAACTTTGGCCCGTGGTCGTGGGGACGACCCTATAGTCGTTGGACATGTCGGCGGCTGGCCAACTTTGGCCCGTGGTTGTGGGGACGACCCTATAGTCGTTGGACATGACGGTGGCGGGCCAATCTAGTCCCGGGGTCGTGGGGACGACCCTATAGTCGTCGGACATGTCGGCGGCTGGAAATCTTTGGCCCGGGGTCGTGGGGACGACCCTATAGTCGTCGGACAAGACGGTGGCGGGCCAACCTTGTCCCGGGGTCGTGGGGACGACCCTATAGTCGTCGGACATGTCGGCGGCTGGCCAACTATGGCCCGGGGTCGAGGGGACGACCCTATTCTCGTCGGACATGACGGTGGCGGGCCAATCTAGTCCCGGGGTCGTGGGGACGACCCTATAGTCGTCGAACAATTCGGCGGCGGGCCAAGCTTGTCCCGGGGTCGTGGGGACGACCCTATAATCGTCGGACATGACGGTGGCGGGCCAATCTAGTCCCGGGGCCGTGGGGACGACCCTATAGTCGTCGGACATGTCGGCGGCTGGCCAACCTGGACCCGGGGTCGTGGGGACGACCCTATTGTCGTCGGACATGACGGTGGCGGGCCAATCTAGTCTCGGGGTCGTGTGGACGACCCCATAGTCGTCGGACATGTCGGCGGCTGGCCAACTTTGGCCCGGGGTCGTGGGGACGACTCTATAGTCGTCGGAAATGTCGGCGGCTGGCCAACCTGGACTCGGGGTCGTGGGGACGACCGTATAGTCGTCGGACAAGACGGCGGCTGGACATCTTTGGCCCGGGGTCGTGGGGACGACCCTATAGTCGTCGGACATGTCGGCGGGTGGCCAACCTACTCCCGAGGTCGTGGGGACGACCCTATAGTCGTCGGACATGTCGGTGGCGGGCCAATCTAGTCCCGGGGTCGTGGGGACGATCCAATAGTCGTCGGACATGTCGGCGGTTGGCCAACTTTGGCCCGGTGTCGTGGGGACGACTCTATAGTCGTCGGAAATGTCGGCGGCTGGCCAACCTGGACCCGGGGTCGTGGGGACGACCCTATTTTCGTCGGACATGACGGTGGCGGGCCAATCTAGTCTCGGGGTCGTGGGGACGACCCTATAGTCGTCGGACATGTCGGCGGCTGGCCAACTTTGGCCCGGTGTCGTGGGGACGATCCAATAGTCGTCGGACATGTCGGCGGCTGGCCAACTTTGGCGCGTGGTCGTGGGGACGATCCGATTGTCGTCGGACATGTCGGCGGCTGGCCAACCTAGACCCGGGGTCGTGGGGACGACCCTATTGTCGTCGGACAAGGCGGTGGCGGGCCAATCTAGTCCCGGGGTCGTGGGGACGACCCTATAGTCGTCGGACTTGTCCGTGGCGGGCCAATCTAGTCCGGGGGTCGTGGGGACAAACCTACAGTCGTCGGACATTTCGGCGGCTTGCCAACTTTGGCCCGGGATCGTGGGGACGACCCTATAGTCGTCGGACATGTCGGCGTCTGGCCAACCTAGTCTCGAGGTCGTGGGGGCGACCCTATAGTCGTCGGACATGTCGGCGGCTGGCCAACTTTGGCCCGGGGTCGTGGGGACGACTCTATAGTCGTCGGAAATGTCGGCGGCTGGCCAACCTGGACTCGGGGTCGTGGGGACGACCGTATAGTCGTCGGACAAGACGGCGGCTGGACATCTTTGGCCCGGGGTCGTGGGGACGACCCTATAGTCGTCGGACATGTCGGCGGGTGGCCAACCTACTCCCGAGGTCGTGGGGACGACCCTATAGTCGTCGGACATGTCGGTGGCGGGCCAATCTAGTCCCGGGGTCGTGGGGACGATCCAATAGTCGTCGGACATGTCGGCGGTTGGCCAACTTTGGCCCGGTGTCGTGGGGACGACTCTATAGTCGTCGGAAATGTCGGCGGCTGGCCAACCTGGACCCGGGGTCGTGGGGACGACCCTATTTTCGTCGGACATGACGGTGGCGGGCCAATCTAGTCTCGGGGTCGTGGGGACGACCCTATAGTCGTCGGACATGTCGGCGGCTGGCCAACTTTGGCCCGGTGTCGTGGGGACGATCCAATAGTCGTCGGACATGTCGGCGGCTGGCCAACTTTGGCGCGTGGTCGTGGGGACGATCCGATTGTCGTCGGACATGTCGGCGGCTGGCCAACCTAGACCCGGGGTCGTGGGGACGACCCTATTGTCGTCGGACAAGGCGGTGGCGGGCCAATCTAGTCCCGGGGTCGTGGGGACGACCCTATAGTCGTCGGACTTGTCCGTGGCGGGCCAATCTAGTCCGGGGGTCGTGGGGACAAACCTACAGTCGTCGGACATTTCGGCGGCTTGCCAACTTTGGCCCGGGATCGTGGGGACGACCCTATAGTCGTCGGACATGTCGGCGTCTGGCCAACCTAGTCTCGAGGTCGTGGGGGCGACCCTATAGTCGTCGGACATGTCGGCGTCTGGCCAACCTAGTCCCGAGGTCGTCGGACTGGACGGTGGCGGGCCAATCTAGTCCCGGGTTCGTGGGGACGATCCTACAGTCGTCGGACATTTCGGCGGCTTGCCAACTTTGGCCCGTGGTCGTGGGGACGACCCTATAGTCGTCGGACATGTCGGCGTTTGGCCAATCTAGTCCCGGGGTCGAGGGGACGACCCTATAGTCGTCGGACATGTCGGCGGCTGGCCAACCTAGTCCCGAGGTCGTGGGAACGACCCTATAGTCGTCGGACAAGTCGGCGGCTGGCCAACTTTGGCCCGTGGTCGTATGAACGACCCTATAGTCGTCGGACAAGTCGGCGGCTGGCCAAATTTGGTCCGTGGTCGTGGGGACGACCCTATAGTCATCGGAAATGACGACGGCTGGCCAACTTTGGCCCGTGGTCGTAAAGACGACCCTATAGTCGTCGGACAAGACGGTGGCGGGCCAATCTAGTCCCGGGGTCGTGGGGACGACCCTATAGTCGTCGGAAAAGTCGGCGGCTGGCCAACTTTTGCCCGGGGTCGTGGGGACGACCCAACAGTCGTCGGACATTTCGGCGGCTGGCCAACTTTGGCCCGTGGTCGTGGGGACGATCCGATAGTCGTTGGACATGACGGTGGCGGGCCAATCTAGTCCCGGGGTCGTGGGGACGACCCTATAGTCGTCGGACATGTCGGCGGCTTGCCAACCAAGTCCCGAGGTCGTGGGGACGACCCTATAGTCGTCGGACTTGACGGTGGCGGGCCAATCTAGTCCGGGGGTCGTGGGGACTACCCTACAGTCGTCGGACATGTCGGCGGCTTGCCAACTTTGGCCCGGGGTCGTGGGGATGACCCTATAGTCGTCGGACTTGACGGTGGCGGGCCAATCTAGTCCCGGGGTTGTGGGGACGACCCTACAGTCGTCGGACATTTCGGCGGCTTGCCAACTTTGGCCCGGGGTCGCGGGGACGACCCTATAGTCGTCGGATTTGACGCTGGCGGGCCAATCTAGTCCCGAGGTCGTAGGGACGACCCTATAGTCGTCGGACCTGACGGTGGCGGGCCAATCTAGTCCCGGGGTCGTGGGGACGACCCTACAGTCGTCGGACATTTCGGCGGCTTGCCAACTTTGGCCCGGGGTCGTGGGGACGATCCAATAGTCGTCGGACATGTCGGCGGCTGGTCAACTTTGGCCCGTGGTCGTGGGGACGATCCAATAGTCGTCGGACATGTCGGCGATTGGCCAACATTGGCCCGGGGTCGTGGGGACGACCCTATAGTCGTCGGACTTGTCGGTGGCGGGCCAGTCTAGTCCGGGGGTCGTGGGGACGACGCTACAGTCGTCGGACATTTCGGCAGCTTGCCAACTTTGGCCCGGGGTCGTGGGGACGATCCAATAGTCGTCGGACATGTCGGCGGCTGGTCAACTTTGGCCCGTGGTCGTGGGGACGACTCTATAGTCGTTGGATATGTCAGCGGCTGGCCAACTTTGGCCCGGTGTCGTGGGGACGACCCAATAGTCGTCGGACATGTCGGCGGCTGGCCAACTTTGGCCCGTGGTCGTGGGGACGATCCGATAGTCGTTGGACATGACGGTGGCGGGCCAATCTAGTCCCGGGGTCGTGGGGACGACCCTATGGTCGTCGGACTTGTCGGTGGCGGGCCAATCTAGTCCGGGGGTCGTGGGGACGACCCTATAGTCGTCGGACTTGTCGGTGGCGGGCCAATCTAGTCCGGGGGTCGTGGGGACGACCCTACAGTCGTCGGACATTTCGGCGGCTTGCCAACTTTGGCCCGGGGTCGTGGGGACGACCCTATAGTCGTCGGACTTGACGTTGGCGGGCCAATCTAGTCCCGAAGTCGTGGGGACGACCCTATAGTCGTTGGACTTGACGGTGGCCGGCCAATCTATTCCCGGGGTCGTGGGGACGACCCTATAGTCGTCGGACATGTCGGCGTCTGGCCAACTTTGGCCCGTGGTCGTGGGGACGACCCTATAGTCGTCGGACTTGACGGTGGCCGGCCAATCTATTCCCGGAGTCGTGGGGACGACCCTATAGTCGTCGGACTTGTCGGTGGCGGGCCAGTCTAGTCCGGGGGTCGTGGGGACGACCCTACAGTCGTCGGACATTTCGGCAGCTTGCCAACTTTGGCCCGGGGTCGTGGGGACGATCCAATAGTCGTCGGACATGTCGGCGGCTGGTCAACTTTGGCCCGTGGTCGTGGGGACGATCCAATAGTCGTCGGACATGTCGGCGATTGGCCAACATTGGCCCGGGGTCGTGGGGACGACCCTATAGTCGTCGGACTTGTCGGTGGCGGGCCAGTCTAGTCCGGGGGTCGTGGGGACGACGCTACAGTCGTCGGACATTTCGGCAGCTTGCCAACTTTGGCCCGGGGTCGTGGGGACGATCCAATAGTCGTCGGACATGTCGGCGGCTGGTCAACTTTGGCCCGTGGTCGTGGGGACGACTCTATAGTCGTTGGATATGTCAGCGGCTGGCCAACTTTGGCTCGGTGTCGTGGGGACGATCCAATAGTCGTCGGACATGTCGGCGGCTGGCCAACTTTGGCCCGTGGTCGTGGGGACGATCCGATAGTCGTTGGACATGACGGTGGCGGGCCAATCTAGTCCCGGGGTCGTGGGGACGACCCTATAGTCGTCGGACTTGTCGGCGGCGGGCCAATCTAGTCCGGGGGTCGTGGGGACGACCCTATAGTCGTCGGACTTGTCGGTGGCGGGCCAATCTAGTCCGGGGGTCGTGGGGACGACCCTACAGTCGTCGGACATTTCGGCGGCTTGCCAACTTTGGCCCGGGGTCGTGGGGACGACCCTATAGTCGTCGGACTTGACGGTGGCGGGCCAATCTAGTCCCGGGGTTGTGGGGACGACCCTACAGTCGTCGGACATTTCGGCGGCTTGCCAACTTTGGCCCGGGGTCGTGGGGACGACCCTATAGTCGTCGGACTTGACGTTGGCGGGCCAATCTAGTCCCGAGCTCGTGGGGACGACCCTATAGTCGTCGGACATGTCGGCGGCTTGCCAACTTTGGCCCGGGGTCGTGGGGACGATCCAATAGTCGTCGGACATGTCGGCGGCTGGTCAACTTTGGCCCGTGGTCGTGGGGACGACCCTATAGTCGTTGGACATGTCAGCGGCTGGCCAAAATTGGCCCGAGGTCGTGGGGACGACCCTATAGTCGTCGGACATGTCGGCGGCTGGCCAACCTAGTCCCGAGGTCGTCGGACTTGACGGTGGCGGGCCAATCTAGTCCCGGGGTCTGGCGGACGACCCTACAGTCGTCGGACATTTCGGCGGCTTGCCAACTTTGGCCCGGTGTCGTGTGGACGACCCTATAGTCGTCGGACATGACGGTGGCGGACCAATCTAGTCCCGGGGTCGTGGGGACGACCCTATAGTCGTCGGACATGTCGGCGGCTGGCCAACTTTGGCCCGTGGTCGTGGGGACGATCCAATAGTCGTCGGACATGTCGGCGGCTGGCCAGCTTTGGCCCGGGGTCGTGGGGACGATCCAATAGTCGACGGACATGTCGGCGGCTAGCCAACATTGGCCCGTGGTCGTGGGGACGACCCAATAGTCGTTGGAAATGTCAGCGGCTGGCCAACTTTGACCCGGGGTCGTGGGGACGAGCCTATAGTCGACGGACATGTCGGCGGCTAGCCAACATTGGCCCGTGGTCGTGGGGACGACCCAATAGTCGTTGGAAATGTCAGCGGCTGGCCAACTTTGACCCGGGGTCGTGGGGACGAGCCTATAGTCGTCGGACTTGACGGTGGCGGGCCAATCTAGTCCCGAGGTCGTCGGACTTGACGGTGGCGGGCCAATCTAGTCCCGGGGTCGTGGGGACGACCCTACAGTCGTCGGACATTTCGGCGGCTTGCCAACTTTGGCCCGGGGTCGTGGGGACGACCCTATAGTCTTCGGACTTGACGTTGGCGGGCCAATCTAGTCCCGAAGTCGTGGGGACGACCCTATAGTCGTCGGACTTGACGGTGGCCGGCCAATCTATTCCCGGGGTCGTGGGGACGACCCTATAGTCGTCGGACATGTCGGCGGCTGGCCAACTTTGGCCCGGGGTCGTGGGGACGATCCAATAGTTTTCGGACATGTCGGCGGCTGGTCAACTTTGGCCCGTGGTCGTGGGGACGACCCTATAGTCGTTGGACATGTCAGCGGCTGGCCAAATTTGGCCCGGTGTCGTGGGGACGACCCAATAGTCGTCGGACATGTCGGCGGCTGGCCAACTTTGGCCCGTGGTCGTGGGGACGATCCGATAGTCGTTGGACATGACGGTGGCGGGCCAATCTAGTCCCGGGGTCGTGGGGACGACCCTATAGTCGTCGGACTTGTCGGTGGCGGGCCAATCTAGTCCGGGGGTCGTGGGGACGATCCTATAGTCGTCGGACTTGTCGGTGGCGGGCCAATCTAGTCCGGGGGTCGTGGGGACGACCCTACAGTCGTCGGACATTTCGGCGGCTTGCCAACTTTGGCCCGGGGTCGTGGGGACGACCCTATAGTCGTCGGACTTGACGGTGGCGGGCCAATCTAGTCCCGGGGTTGTGGGTACGACCCTACAGTCGTCGGACATTTCGGCGGCTTGCCAACTTTGGCCCGGGGTCGTGGGGACGACCCTATAGTCGTCGGACTTGACGTTGGCGGGCCAATCTAGTCCCGAGCTCGTGGGGGCGACCCCATAGTCGTCGGACATGTCGGCGGCTTGCCAACTTTGGCCCGGGGTCGTGGGGACGATCCAATAGTCGTCAGACATGTCGGCGGCTGGTCAACTTTGGCCCGTGGTCGTGGGGACGACCCAATAGTCGTTGGAAATGTCAGCGGCTGGCCAACTTTGACCCGGGGTCGTGGGGACGACCCTATAGTCGTCGGACTTGTCGGTGGCGGGCCAATCTAGTCCGGGGGTCGTGGGGACGACCCTACAGTCGTCGGACATTTCGGCGGCTTGCCAACTTTGGCCCGGGGTCGTGGGGACGACCCTACAGTCGTCGGACATGTCGGCGGCTGGCCAACCTAGTCCCGAGGTCGTCGGACTTGACGGTGGCGGGCCAATCTAGTCCCGGGGTCGTGGGGACGACCCTACAGTCGTCGGACATTTCGGCGGCTTGCCAACTTTGGCCCGGTGTCGTGTGGACGACCCTATAGTCGTCGGACATGACGGTGGCGGACCAATCTAGTCCCGGGGTCGTGGGGACGACCCTATAGTCGTCGGACATGTCGGCGGCTGGCCAACTTTGGCCCGTGGTCGTGGGGACGATCCAATAGTCGTCGGACATGTCGGCGGCTGGCCAGCTTTGGCCCGGGGTCGTGGGGACGATCCAATAGTCGACGGACATGTCGGCGGCTAGCCAACATTGGCCCGTGGTCGTGGGGACGACCCAATAGTCGTTGGAAATGTCAGCGGCTGGCCAACTTTGACCCGGGGTCGTGGGGACGAGCCTATAGTCGACGGACATGTCGGCGGCTAGCCAACATTGGCCCGTGGTCGTGGGGACGACCCAATAGTCGTTGGAAATGTCAGCGGCTGGCCAACTTTGACCCGGGGTCGTGGGGACGAGCCTATAGTCGTCGGACTTGACGGTGGCGGGCCAATCTAGTCCCGGGGTTGTGGGGGCGACCCTACAGTCGTCGGACATTTCGGCGGCTTGCCAACTTTGGCCCGGGGTCGTGGGGACGACCCTACAGTCGTCGGACATGTCGGCGGCTGGCCAACTTTGGCCCGTGGTCGTGGGGACGATCCGATAGTCGTTGGACATGACGGTGGCGGGCCAATCTAGTCCGGGGGTCGTGGGGACGACCCTACAGTCGTCGGACATTTCGGCGGCTTGCCAACTTTGGCCCGGGGTCGTGGGGACGACCCTATAGTCGTCGGACTTGACGGTGGCGGGCCAATCTAGTCCCGGGGTTGTGGGGACGACCCTACAGTAGTCGGACATTTCGGCGGCTTGCCAACTTTGGCCCGGGGTCGTGGGGACGACCCTATAGTCGTCGGACTTGACGGTGGCCGGCCAATC
The DNA here is from genome assembly GCA_963932275.1 of Andrena praecox. Classification (NCBI taxonomy): domain Eukaryota; kingdom Metazoa; phylum Arthropoda; class Insecta; order Hymenoptera; family Andrenidae; genus Andrena; species Andrena praecox. The sequence continues at coordinate 4,012,944 of CAWVQO010000569.1, forward strand.
TATTCCCGGGGTCGTGGGGACGACCCTATAGTCGTCGGACATGTCGGCGGCTGGCCAACTTTGGCCCGGGGTCGTGGGGACGATCCAATAGTCGTCGGACATGTCGGCGGCTGGTCAACTTTGGCCCGTGGTCGTGGGGACGACCCTATAGTCGTTGGACATGTCAGCGGCTGGCCAACTTTGGCCCGGTGTCGTGGGGACGACCCAATAGTCGTCGGACATGTCGGCGGCTGGCCAACTTTGGCCCGTGGTCGTGGGGACGATCCGATAGTCGTTGGACATGACGGTGGCGGGCCAATCTAGTCCCGGGGTCGTGGGGACGACCCTATAGTCGTCGGACTTGTCGGTGGCGGGCCAATCTAGTCCGGGGGTCGTGGGGACGATCCTATAGTCGTCGGACTTGTCGGTGGCGGGCCAATCTAGTCCGGGGGTCGTGGGGACGACCCTACAGTCGTCGGACATTTCGGCGGCTTGCCAACTTTGGCCCGGGGTCGTGGGGACGACCCTATAGTCGTCGGACTTGACGGTGGCGGGCCAATCTAGTCCCGGGGTTGTGGGTACGACCCTACAGTCGTCGGACATTTCGGCGGCTTGCCAACTTTGGCCCGGGGTCGTGGGGACGACCCTATAGTCGTCGGACTTGACGTTGGCGGGCCAATCTAGTCCCGAGCTCGTGGGGGCGACCCCATAGTCGTCGGACATGTCGGCGGCTTGCCAACTTTGGCCCGGGGTCGTGGGGACGATCCAATAGTCGTCAGACATGTCGGCGGCTGGTCAACTTTGGCCCGTGGTCGTGGGGACGACCCAATAGTCGTTGGAAATGTCAGCGGCTGGCCAACTTTGACCCGGGGTCGTGGGGACGACCCTATAGTCGTCGGACTTGTCGGTGGCGGGCCAATCTAGTCCGGGGGTCGTGGGGACGACCCTACAGTCGTCGGACATTTCGGCGGCTTGCCAACTTTGGCCCGGGGTCGTGGGGACGACCCTACAGTCGTCGGACATGTCGGCGGCTGGCCAACCTAGTCCCGAGGTCGTCGGACTTGACGGTGGCGGGCCAATCTAGTCCCGGGGTCGTGGGGACGACCCTACAGTCGTCGGACATTTCGGCGGCTTGCCAACTTTGGCCCGGTGTCGTGTGGACGACCCTATAGTCGTCGGACATGACGGTGGCGGACCAATCTAGTCCCGGGGTCGTGGGGACGACCCTATAGTCGTCGGACATGTCGGCGGCTGGCCAACTTTGGCCCGTGGTCGTGGGGACGATCCAATAGTCGTCGGACATGTCGGCGGCTGGCCAGCTTTGGCCCGGGGTCGTGGGGACGATCCAATAGTCGACGGACATGTCGGCGGCTAGCCAACATTGGCCCGTGGTCGTGGGGACGACCCAATAGTCGTTGGAAATGTCAGCGGCTGGCCAACTTTGACCCGGGGTCGTGGGGACGAGCCTATAGTCGACGGACATGTCGGCGGCTAGCCAACATTGGCCCGTGGTCGTGGGGACGACCCAATAGTCGTTGGAAATGTCAGCGGCTGGCCAACTTTGACCCGGGGTCGTGGGGACGAGCCTATAGTCGTCGGACTTGACGGTGGCGGGCCAATCTAGTCCCGGGGTTGTGGGGGCGACCCTACAGTCGTCGGACATTTCGGCGGCTTGCCAACTTTGGCCCGGGGTCGTGGGGACGACCCTACAGTCGTCGGACATGTCGGCGGCTGGCCAACTTTGGCCCGTGGTCGTGGGGACGATCCGATAGTCGTTGGACATGACGGTGGCGGGCCAATCTAGTCCGGGGGTCGTGGGGACGACCCTACAGTCGTCGGACATTTCGGCGGCTTGCCAACTTTGGCCCGGGGTCGTGGGGACGACCCTATAGTCGTCGGACTTGACGGTGGCGGGCCAATCTAGTCCCGGGGTTGTGGGGACGACCCTACAGTAGTCGGACATTTCGGCGGCTTGCCAACTTTGGCCCGGGGTCGTGGGGACGACCCTATAGTCGTCGGACTTGACGGTGGCCGGCCAATCTATTCCCGGGGTCGTGGGGACGACCCTATAGTCGTCGGACATGTCGGCGGCTGGCCAACTTTGGCCCGGGGTCGTGGGGACGATCCAATAGTCGTCGGACATGTCGGCGGCTGGTCAACTTTGGCCCGTGGTCGTGGGGACGACCCTATAGTCGTTGGACATGTCAGCGGCTGGCCAACTTTGGCCCGGTGTCGTGGGGACGACCCAATAGTCGTCGGACATGTCGGCGGCTGGCCAACTTTGGCCCGTGGTCGTGGGGACGATCCGATAGTCGTTGGACATGACGGTGGCGGGCCAATCTAGTCCCGGGGTCGTGGGGACGACCCTATAGTCGTCGGACTTGTCGGTGGCGGGCCAATCTAGTCCGGGGGTCGTGGGGACGATCCTATAGTCGTCGGACTTGTCGGTGGCGGGCCAATCTAGTCCGGGGGTCGTGGGGACGACCCTACAGTCGTCGGACATTTCGGCGGCTTGCCAACTTTGGCCCGGGGTCGTGGGGACGACCCTATAGTCGTCGGACTTGACGGTGGCGGGCCAATCTAGTCCCGGGGTTGTGGGTACGACCCTACAGTCGTCGGACATTTCGGCGGCTTGCCAACTTTGGCCCGGGGTCGTGGGGACGACCCTATAGTCGTCGGACTTGACGTTGGCGGGCCAATCTAGTCCCGAGCTCGTGGGGGCGACCCCATAGTCGTCGGACATGTCGGCGGCTTGCCAACTTTGGCCCGGGGTCGTGGGGACGATCCAATAGTCGTCAGACATGTCGGCGGCTGGTCAACTTTGGCCCGTGGTCGTGGGGACGACCCAATAGTCGTTGGAAATGTCAGCGGCTGGCCAACTTTGACCCGGGGTCGTGGGGACGACCCTATAGTCGTCGGACTTGTCGGTGGCGGGCCAATCTAGTCCGGGGGTCGTGGGGACGACCCTACAGTCGTCGGACATTTCGGCGGCTTGCCAACTTTGGCCCGGGGTCGTGGGGACGACCCTACAGTCGTCGGACATGTCGGCGGCTGGCCAACCTAGTCCCGAGGTCGTCGGACTTGACGGTGGCGGGCCAATCTAGTCCCGGGGTCGTGGGGACGACCCTACAGTCGTCGGACATTTCGGCGGCTTGCCAACTTTGGCCCGGTGTCGTGTGGACGACCCTATAGTCGTCGGACATGACGGTGGCGGACCAATCTAGTCCCGGGGTCGTGGGGACGACCCTATAGTCGTCGGACATGTCGGCGGCTGGCCAACTTTGGCCCGTGGTCGTGGGGACGATCCAATAGTCGTCGGACATGTCGGCGGCTGGCCAGCTTTGGCCCGGGGTCGTGGGGACGATCCAATAGTCGACGGACATGTCGGCGGCTAGCCAACATTGGCCCGTGGTCGTGGGGACGACCCAATAGTCGTTGGAAATGTCAGCGGCTGGCCAACTTTGACCCGGGGTCGTGGGGACGAGCCTATAGTCGACGGACATGTCGGCGGCTAGCCAACATTGGCCCGTGGTCGTGGGGACGACCCAATAGTCGTTGGAAATGTCAGCGGCTGGCCAACTTTGACCCGGGGTCGTGGGGACGAGCCTATAGTCGTCGGACTTGACGGTGGCGGGCCAATCTAGTCCCGGGGTTGTGGGGGCGACCCTACAGTCGTCGGACATTTCGGCGGCTTGCCAACTTTGGCCCGGGGTCGTGGGGACGACCCTACAGTCGTCGGACATGTCGGCGGCTGGCCAACTTTGGCCCGTGGTCGTGGGGACGATCCGATAGTCGTTGGACATGACGGCGGCTGGTCAACTTTGGCCCGGGGTCGTGGGGACGACCCTATAGTCGTCGGACATGTCGGCGGCTGGCCAACTTTGGCCCGTGGTCGTGGGGACGATCCAATAGTCGTCGGACATGTCGGCGGCTGGCCAGCTTTGGCCCGGGGTCGTGGGGACGATCCAATAGTCGACGGACATGTCGGCGGCTAGCCAACATTGGCCCGTGGTCGTGGGGACGACCCAATAGTCGTTGGAAATGTCAGCGGCTGGCCAACTTTGACCCGGGGTCGTGGGGACGAGCCTATAGTCGACGGACATGTCGGCGGCTAGCCAACATTGGCCCGTGGTCGTGGGGACGACCCAATAGTCGTTGGAAATGTCAGCGGCTGGCCAACTTTGACCCGGGGTCGTGGGGACGAGCCTATAGTCGTCGGACTTGACGGTGGCGGGCCAATCTAGTCCGGGGGTCGTGGGGACGACCCTACAGTCGTCGGAAATTTCGGCGGCTTGCCAACTTTGGCCCGGGGTCGTGGGGACGACCCTATAGTCGTCGGACTTGACGGTGGCGGGCCAATCTAGTCCCGGGGTTGTGGGGACGACCCTACAGTAGTCGGACATTTCGGCGGCTTGCCAACTTTGGCCCGGGGTCGTGGGGACGACCCTATAGTCGTCGGACTTGACGGTGGCCGGCCAATCTATTCCCGGGGTCGTGGGGACGACCCTATAGTCGTCGGACATGTCGGCGGCTGGCCAACTTTGGCCCGGGGTCGTGGGGACGATCCAATAGTCGTCGGACATGTCGGCGGCTGGTCAACTTTGGCCCGTGGTCGTGGGGACGACCCTATAGTCGTTGGACATGTCAGCGGCTGGCCAACTTTGGCCCGGTGTCGTGGGGACCACCCAATAGTCGTCGGACATGTCGGCGGCTGGCCAACTTCGGCCCGTGGTCGTGGGGACGATCCGATAGTCGTTGGACATGACGGTGGCGGGCCAATCTAGTCCCGGGGTCGTGGGGACGACCCTATAGTCGTCGGACTTGTCGGTGGCGGGCCAATCTAGTCCGGGGGTCGTGGGGACGACCCTATAGTCGTCGGACTTGTCGGTGGCGGGCCAATCTAGTCCGGGGGCCGTGGGGACGACCCTACAGTCGTCGGACATTTCGGCGGCTTGCCAACTTTGGCCCGGGGTCGTGGGGACGACCCTATAGTCGTCGGACTTGACGGTGGCGGGCCAATCTAGTCCCGGCGTTGTGGGTACGACCCTACAGTCGTCGGACATTTCGGCGGCTTGCCAACTTTGGCCCGGGGTCGTGGGGACGACCCTATAGTCGTCGGAATTGACGTTGGCGGGCCAATCTAGTCCCGAGCTCGTGGGGGCGACCCTATAGTCGTCGGACATGTCGGCGGCTTGCCAACTTTGGCCCGGGGTCGTGGGGACGATCCAATAGTCGTCGGACATGTCGGCGGCTGGTCAACTTTGGCCCGTGGTCGTGGGGACGATCCTATAGTCGTTGGACATGTCAGCGGCTGGCCAAAATTGGCCCGAGGTCGTGGGGACGACCCTATAGTCGTCGGACATGTCGGCGGCTGGCCAACCTAGTCCCGAGGTCGTCGGACTTGACGGTGGCGGGCCAATCTAGTCCCGGGGTGGTGGGGACGACCCTACAGTCGTCGGACATTTCGGCGGCTTGCCAACTTTGGCCCGGGGTCGTGTGGACGACCCTATAGTCGTCGGACATGACGGTGGCGGACCAATCTAGTCCCGGGGTCGTGGGGAAGACCCTATAGTCGTCGGACATGTTGGCGGCTTGTCAGCTTAGTCCCGGGGTCGTGGGTACGGCCCTATAGTCGTCGGACAAGTCGGCGGCGGGCCAACCTTGTCGCGGGGTCGTGGGGACGACCCTATAGTCGTCGGACATGTCGGCGGCTGGCCAACTTTGGCCCGGTGTCGTGGGGACGACTCTATAGTCGTCGGAAATGTCGGCGGCTGGCCAACTTTGGCCCGGGGTCGTGGGGACGACCCTATAGTCGTCGGACATGACGGTGGCGGGCCAATCTAGTCCGGGGGTCGTGGGGACGACCCTACAGTCGTCGGACATTTCGGCGGCTTGCCAACTTTGGCCCGGGGTCGTGGGGACGATCCAATAGTCGTCGGACATGTCGGCGGCGGCTCAACTTTGGCCCGTGGTCGTGGGGACGACCCTATAGTCGTTGGACATGTCAGCGGCTGGCCAACTTTGGCCCGGTGTCGTGGGGACGACCCAATAGTCGTCGCACATGTCGGCGGCTGGCCAACTTTGGCCCGTGGTCGTGGGGACGATCCGATAGTCGTTGGACATGATGGTGGCGGGCCAATCTAGTCCGGGGGTCGTGGGGACGACCCTACAGTCGTCGGACATTTCGGCGGCTTGCCAACTTTGGCCCGGGGTCGTGTGGACGACCCTATAGTCGTCGGACATGACGGTGGCGGACCAATCTAGTCCCGGGGTCGTGGGGAAGACCCTATAGTCGTCGGACATGTTGGCGGCTTGTCAGCTTAGTCCCGGGGTCGTGGGTACGGCCCTATAGTCGTCGGACAAGTCGGCGGCGGGCCAACCTTGTCGCGGGGTCGTGGGGACGACCCTATAGTCGTCGGACATGTCGGCGGCTGGCCAACTTTGGCCCGGTGTCGTGGGGACGACTCTATAGTCGTCGGAAATGTCGGCGGCTGGCCAACCTGGACCCGGGGTCGTGGGGACGACCCTATTTTCGTCGGACATGACGGTGGCGGGCCAATCTAGTCTCGGGGTCGTGGGGACGACCCTATAGTCGTCGGACATGTCGGCGGCTGGCCAACTTTGGCCCGGGGTCGTGGGGACGACCCTATAGTCGTCGGACATGACGGTGGCGGGCCAATCTAGTCCGGGGGTCGTGGGGACGACCCTACAGTCGTCGGACATTTCGGCGGCTTGCCAACTTTGGCCCGGGGTCGTGGGGACGATCCAATAGTCGTCGGACATGTCGGCGGCGGGTCAACTTTGGCCCGTGGTCGTGGGGACGACCCTATAGTCGTTGGACATGTCAGCGGCTGGCCAACTTTGGCCCGGTGTCGTGGGGACGACCCAATAGTCGTCGGACATGTCGGCGGCTGGCCAACTTTGGCCCGGGGTCGTGGGGACGACCCTATAGTCGTCGGACTTGACGGTGGCGGGCCAATCTAGTCCCGAGGTCGTGGGGACGACCCTATAGTCGTCGGACTTGACGGTGGCGGGCCAATCTAGTCCCGGGGTTGTGGGGACGACCCTACAGTCGTCGGACATTTCGGCGGCTTGCCAACTTTGGCCCGGGGTCGTGGGGACGACCCTATAGTCGTCGGACTTGACGGTGGCGGGCCAATCTAGTCCCGAGGTCGTGGGGACGACCCTATAGTCGTCGGACTTGACGGTGGCCGGCCAATCTATTCCCGGGGTCGTGGGGACGACCCTACAGTCGTCGGACATTTCGGCGGCTTGCCAACTTTGGCCCGGGGTCGTGGGGACGACCCTATAGTCGTCGGACATGTCGGCGGCTGGCCAAAATTGGCCCGAGGTCGTGGGGGCGACCCTATAGTCGTCGGACATGTCGGCGGCTGGCCAACCTAGTCCCGAGGTCGTCGGACTTGACGGTGGCGGGCCAATCTAGTCCCGGGGTCGTGGGGACGACCCTACAGTCGTCGGACATTTCGGCGGCTTGCCAACTTTGGCCCGGGGTCGTGGGGACGACCCTATAGTCGTCGGACATGTCGGCGGCTGGCCAAAATTGGCCCGAGGTCGTGGGGACGACCCTATAGTCGTCGGACATGACGGTGGCGGACCAATCTAGTCCCGGGGTCGTGGGGGCGACCCTATAGTCGTCGGACATGTCGGCGGCTGGCCAACTTTGGCCCGTGGTCGTGGGGACGATCCAATAGTCGTCGGACATGTCGGCGGCTGGCCAGCTATGGCCCGTGGTCGTGGGGACGACTCCATAGTCGTCGGACATGTCGGCGGCTGGCCAATCTAGTCCCGGGGTCGTGGGGACGACCCTATAGTCTTCGGACATGTCGGCGGCTGGCCAACTTTGGCCCGTGGTCGTGGGGACGATCCAATAGTCGTCGGACATGTCGGCGGCTGGCCAGCTTTGGCCCGGGGTCGTAGGGACGACCCTATAGTCGTCGGACATGTCGGCGATTGGCCAACATTGGCCCGGGGTCGTGGGGACGACCCTATAGTCGTCGGACTTGACGGTGGCGGGCCAATCTAGTCCCGAGGTCGTGGGGACGACCCTATAGTCGTCGGACTTGACGGTGGCCGGCCAATCTATTCCCGGGGTCGTGGGGACGACCCTACAGTCGTCGGACCTTTCGGCGGCTTGCCAACTTTGGCCCGGTGTCGTGTGGACGACCCTATAGTCGTCGGACATGACGGTGGCGGACCAATCTAGTCCCGGGGTCGTGGGGACGACCCTATAGTCGTCGGACATGTCGGCGGCTGGCCAACTTTGGCCCGTGGTCGTGGGGACGATCCAATAGTCGTCGGACATGTCGGCGGCTGGCCAGCTTTGGCCCGGGGTCGTGGGGACGATCCAATAGTCGACGGACATGTCGGCGGCTAGCCAACATTGGCCCGTGGTCGTGGGGACGACCCAATAGTCGTTGGAAATGTCAGCGGCTGGCCAACTTTGACCCGGGGTCGTGGGGACGAGCCTATAGTCGACGGACATGTCGGCGGCCAGCCAACATTGGCCCGTGGTCGTGGGGACGACCCAATAGTCGTTGGAAATGTCAGCGGCTGGCCAACTTTGACCCGGGGTCGTGGGGACGAGCCTATAGTCGACGGACATGTCGGCGGCCAGCCAACATTGGCCCGTGGTCGTGGGGACGACCCAATAGTCGTTGGAAATGTCAGCGGCTGGCCAACTTTGGCCCGGTGTCGTGGGGACGACCCAATAGTCGTCGGACATATCGGCGGCTGGCCAACTTCGGCCCGTGGTCGTGGGGACGATCCGATAGTCGTTGGACATGACGGTGGCGGGCCAATCTAGTCCCGGGGTCGTGGGGACGACCCTATAGTCGTCGGACTTGTCGGTGGCGGGCCAATCTAGTCCGGGGGTCGTGGGGACGACCCTATAGTCGTCGGACTTGTCGGTGGCGGGCCAATCTAGTCCGGGGGTCGTGGGGACGACCCTACAGTCGTCGGACATTTCGGCGGCTTGCCAACTTTGGCCCGGGGTCGTGGGGACGACCCTATAGTCGTCGGACTTGACGGTGGCGGGCCAATCTAGTCCCGGCGTTGTGGGTACGACCCTACAGTCGTCGGACATTTCGGCGGCTTGCCAACTTTGGCCCGGGGTCGTGGGGACGAGCCTATAGTCGTCGGACTTGACGTTGGCGGGCCAATCTAGTCCCGAGCTCGTGGGGGCGACCCTATAGTCGTCGGACATGTCGGCGGCTTGCCAACTTTGGCCCGGGGTCGTGGGGACGATCCAATAGTCGTCGGACATGTCGGCGGCTGGCCAACTTTGGCCCGTGGTTGTGGGGACGACCCTATAGTCGTTGGACATGACGGTGGCGGGCCAATCTAGTCCCGGGGTCGTGGGGACGACCCTATAGTCGTCGGACAAGACGGCGGCTGGACATCTTTGGCCCGGGGTCGTGGGGACGACCCTATAGTCGTCGGACATGTTGGCGGCTTGTCAGCCTAGTCCCGGGGTCGTGGGTACGACCCTATAGTCGTCGGACAAGTCGGCGGCTGGCCAACCTAGACCCGGGGTCGTGGGGACGACCCTATTGTCGTCGGACATGACGGTGGCGGGCCAACTTTGGCCCGTGGTCGTGGGGACGATCCAATAGTCGTCGGACATGTCGGCGGCTGGCCAGCTTTGGCCCGGGGTCGTAGGGACGACCCTATAGTCGTCGGACATGTCGACGATTGGCCAACATTGGCCCGGGGTCGTGGGGACGACCCTATAGTCGTCGGACTTGACGGTGGCGGGCCAATCTAGTCCCGAGGTCGTGGGGACGACCCTATAGTCGTCGGACATGTCGGCGGCTGGCCAATCTAGTCCCGGGGTCGTGGGGACGACCCTATAGTCTTCGGACATGTCGGCGGCTGGCCAACTTTGGCCCGTGGTCGTGGGGACGATCCAATAGTCGTCGGACATGTCGGCGGCTGGCCAGCTTTGGCCCGGGGTCGTAGGGACGACCCTATAGTCGTCGGACATGTCGACGATTGGCCAACATTGGCCCGGGGTCGTGGGGACGACCCTATAGTCGTCGGACTTGACGGTGGCGGGCCAATCTAGTCCCGAGGTCGTGGGGACGGCCCTATAGTCGTCGGACTTGACGGCGGCTGGCCAACTTTGGCCCGTGGTCGTGGGGACGATCCAATAGTCGTCGGACATGTCGGCGGCTGGCCAGCTTTGGCCCGTGGTCGTGGGGACGACTCCATAGTCGTCGGACATGTCGGCGGCTGGCCAATCTAGTCCCGGGGTCGTGGGGACGACCCTATAGTCTTCGGACATGTCGGCGGCTGGCCAACTTTGGCCCGTGGTCGTGGGGACGATCCAATAGTCGTCGGACATGTCGGCGGCTGGCCAGCTTTGCCCCGTGGTCGTGGGGACGACTCCATAGTCGTCGGACATGTCGGCGGCTGGCCAATCTAGTCCCGGGGTCGTGGGGACGACCCTATAGTCTTCGGACATGTCGGCGGCTGGCCAACTTTGGCCCGTGGTCGTGGGGACGATCCAATAGTCGTCGGACATGTCGGCGGCTGGCCAGCTTTGGCCCGGGGTCGTAGGGACGACCCTATAGTCGTCGGACATGTCGACGATTGGCCAACATTGGCCCGGGGTCGTGGGGACGACCCTATAGTCGTCGGACTTGACGGTGGCGGGCCAATCTAGTCCCGAGGTCGTGGGGACGACCCTATAGTCGTCGGACTTGACGGTGGCCGGCCAATCTATTCCCGGGGTCGTGGGGACGACCCTACAGTCGTCGGACATTTCGGCGGCTTGCCAACTTTGGCCCGGTGTTGTGTGGACGACCCTATAGTCGTCGGACATGACGGTGGCGGACCAATCTAGTCCCGGGGTCGTGGGGACGACCCTATAGTCGTCGGACATGTCGGCGGCTGGCCAACTTTGGCCCGTGGTCGTGGGGACGATCCAATAGTCGTCGGACATGTCGGCGGCTGGCCAGCTTTGGCCCGGGGTCGTGGGGACGATCCAATAGTCGACGGACATGTCGGCGGCTAGCCAACATTGGCCCGTGGTCGTGGGGACGACCCAATAGTCGTTGGAAATGTCAGCGGCTGGCCAACTTTGACCCGGGGTCGTGGGGACGAGCCTATAGTCGACGGACATGTCGGCGGCCAGCCAACATTGGCCCGTGGTCGTGGGGACGACCCAATAGTCGTTGGAAATGTCAGCGGCTGGCCAACTTTGACCCGGGGTCCTGGGGACGAGCCTATAGTCGTCGGACTTGACGGTGGCGGGCCAATCTAGTCCCGGGGTTGTGGGGGCGACCCTACAGTCGTCGGACATTTCGGCGGCTTGCCAACTTTGGCCCGGGGTCGTGGGGACGACCCTATAGTCGTCGGACTTGACGGTGGCCGGCCAATCTATTCCCGGGGTCGTGGGGACGACCCTACAGTCGTCGGACATTTCGGCGGCTTGCCAACTTTGGCCCGGGGTCGTGGGGACGACCCTATAGTCGTCGGACATGTCGGCGGCTGGCCAAAATTGGCCCGAGGTCGTGGGGGCGACCCTATAGTCGTCGGACATGTCGGCGGCTGGCCAACCTAGTCCCGAGGTCGTCGGACTTGACGGTGGCGGGCCAATCTAGTCCCGGGGTCGTGGGGACGACCCTACAGTCGTCGGACATTTCGGCGGCTTGCCAACTTTGGCCCGGGGTCGTGGGGACGACCCTATAGTCGTCGGACATGACGGTGGCGGACCAATCTAGTCCCGGGGTCGTGGGGGCGACCCTATAGTCGTCGGACATGTCGGCGGCTGGCCAACTTTGGCCCGTGGTCGTGGGGACGATCCAATAGTCGTCGGACATGTCGGCGGCTGGCCAGCTATGGCCCGTGGCCGTGGGGACGACTCCATAGTCGTCGGACATGTCGGCGGCTGGCCAATCTAGTCCCGGGGTCGTGGGGACGACCCTATAGTCTTCGGACATGTCGGCGGCTGGCCAACTTTGGCCCGTGGTCGTGGGGACGATCCAATAGTCGTCGGACATGTCGGCGGCTGGCCAGCTTTGGCCCGGGGTCGTAGGGACGACCCTATAGTCGTCGGACATGTCGGCGATTGGCCAACATTGGCCCGGGGTCGTGGGGACGACCCTATAGTCGTCGGACTTGACGGTGGCGGGCCAATCTAGTCCCGAGGTCGTGGGGACGACCCTATAGTCGTCGGACTTGACGGTGGCCGGCCAATCTATTCCCGGTGTCGTGGGGACGACCCTACAGTCGTCGGACATTTCGGCGGCTTGCCAACTTTGGCCCGGTGTCGTGTGGACGACCCTATAGTCGTCGGACATGACGGTGGCGGACCAATCTAGTCCCGGGGTCGTGGGGACGACCCTATAGTCGTCGGACATGTCGGCGGCTGGCCAATCTAGTTCGGGGGTCGTGGGGACGACCCTACAGTCGTCGGACATTTCGGCGGCTTGCCAACTTTGGCCCGGTGTCGTGTGGACGACCCTATAGTCGTCGGACATGACGGTGGCGGACCAATCTAGTCCCGGGGTCGTGGGGACGATCCAATAGTCGTCGGACATGTCGGCGGCTGGCCAGCTTTGGCCCGGGGTCGTGGGGACGATCCAATAGTCGACGGACATGTCGGCGGCTAGCCAACATTGGCCCGTGGTCGTGGGGACGACCCAATAGTCGTTGGAAATGTCAGCGGCTGGCCAACTTTGACCCGGGGTCGTGGGGACGAGCCTATAGTCGACGGACATGTCGGCGGCCAGCCAACATTGGCCCGTGGTCGTGGGGACGACCCAATAGTCGTTGGAAATGTCAGCGGCTGGCCAACTTTGACCCGGGGTCGTGGGGACGAGCCTATAGTCGACGGACATGTCGGCGGCCAGCCAACATTGGCCCGTGGTCGTGGGGACGACCCAATAGTCGTTGGAAATGTCAGCGGCTGGCCAACTTTGGCCCGGTGTCGTGGGGACGACCCAATAGTCGTCGGACATGTCGGCGGCTGGCCAACTTCGGCCCGTGGTCGTGGGGACGATCCGATAGTCGTTGGACATGACGGTGGCGGGCCAATCTAGTCCCGGGGTCGTGGGGACGACCCTATAGTCGTCGGACTTGTCGGTGGCGGGCCAATCTAGTCCGGGGGTCGTGGGGACGACCCTATAGTCGTCGGACTTGTCGGTGGCGGGCCAATCTAGTTCGGGGGTCGTGGGGACGACCCTACAGTCGTCGGACATTTCGGCGGCTTGCCAACTTTGGCCCGGGGTCGTGGGGACGACCCTATAGTCGTCGGACTTGACGGTGGCGGGCCAATCTAGTCCCGGCGTTGTGGGTACGACCCTACAGTCGTCGGACATTTCGGCGGCTTGCCAACTTTGGCCCGGGGTCGTGGGGACGAGCCTATAGTCGTCGGACTTGACGTTGGCGGGCCAATCTAGTCCCGAGCTCGTGGGGGCGACCCTATAGTCGTCGGACATGTCGGCGGCTTGCCAACTTTGGCCCGGGGTCGTGGGGACGATCCAATAGTCGTCGGACATGTCGGCGGCTGGCCAACTTTGGCCCGTGGTTGTGGGGACGACCCTATAGTCGTTGGACATGACGGTGGCGGGCCAATCTAGTCCCGGGGTCGTGGGGACGACCCTATAGTCGTCGGACAAGACGGCGGCTGGACATCTTTGGCCCGGGGTCGTGGGGACGACCCTATAGTCGTCGGACATGTTGGCGGCTTGTCAGCCTAGTCCCGGGGTCGTGGGTACGACCCTATAGTCGTCGGACAAGTCGGCGGCTGGCCAACCTAGACCCGGGGTCGTGGGGACGACCCTATTGTCGTCGGACATGACGGTGGCGGGCCAACTTTGGCCCGTGGTCGTGGGGACGATCCAATAGTCGTCGGACATGTCGGCGGCTGGCCAGCTTTGGCCCGGGGTCGTAGGGACGACCCTATAGTCGTCGGACATGTCGACGATTGGCCAACATTGGCCCGGGGTCGTGGGGACGACCCTATAGTCGTCGGACTTGACGGTGGCGGGCCAATCTAGTCCCGAGGTCGTGGGGACGACCCTATAGTCGTCGGACATGTCGGCGGCTGGCCAATCTAGTCCCGGGGTCGTGGGGACGACCCTATAGTCTTCGGACATGTCGGCGGCTGGCCAACTTTGGCCCGTGGTCGTGGGGACGATCCAATAGTCGTCGGACATGTCGGCGGCTGGCCAGCTTTGGCCCGGGGTCGTAGGGACGACCCTATAGTCGTCGGACATGTCGACGATTGGCCAACATTGGCCCGGGGTCGTGGGGACGACCCTATAGTCGTCGGACTTGACGGTGGCGGGCCAATCTAGTCCCGAGGTCGTGGGGACGACCCTATAGTCGTCGGACTTGACGGCGGCTGGCCAACTTTGGCCCGTGGTCGTGGGGACGATCCAATAGTCGTCGGACATGTCGGCGGCTGGCCAGCTTTGGCCCGTGGTCGTGGGGACGACTCCATAGTCGTCGGACATGTCGGCGGCTGGCCAATCTAGTCCCGGGGTCGTGGGGACGACCCTATAGTCTTCGGACATGTCGGCGGCTGGCCAACTTTGGCCCGTGGTCGTGGGGACGATCCAATAGTCGTCGGACATGTCGGCGGCTGGCCAGCTTTGCCCCGTGGTCGTGGGGACGACTCCATAGTCGTCGGACATGTCGGCGGCTGGCCAATCTAGTCCCGGGGTCGTGGGGACGACCCTATAGTCTTCGGACATGTCGGCGGCTGGCCAACTTTGGCCCGTGGTCGTGGGGACGATCCAATAGTCGTCGGACATGTCGGCGGCTGGCCAGCTTTGGCCCGGGGTCGTAGGGACGACCCTATAGTCGTCGGACATGTCGACGATTGGCCAACATTGGCCCGGGGTCGTGGGGACGACCCTATAGTCGTCGGACTTGACGGTGGCGGGCCAATCTAGTCCCGAGGTCGTGGGGACGACCCTATAGTCGTCGGACTTGACGGTGGCCGGCCAATCTATTCCCGGGGTCGTGGGGACGACCCTACAGTCGTCGGACATTTCGGCGGCTTGCCAACTTTGGCCCGGTGTTGTGTGGACGACCCTATAGTCGTCGGACATGACGGTGGCGGACCAATCTAGTCCCGGGGTCGTGGGGACGACCCTATAGTCGTCGGACATGTCGGCGGCTGGCCAACTTTGGCCCGTGGTCGTGGGGACGATCCAATAGTCGTCGGACATGTCGGCGGCTGGCCAGCTTTGGCCCGGGGTCGTGGGGACGATCCAATAGTCGACGGACATGTCGGCGGCTAGCCAACATTGGCCCGTGATCGTGGGGACGACCCAATAGTCGTTGGAAATGTCAGCGGCTGGCCAACTTTGACCCGGGGTCGTGGGGACGAGCCTATAGTCGACGGACATGTCGGCGGCCAGCCAACATTGGCCCGTGGTCGTGGGGACGACCCAATAGTCGTTGGAAATGTCAGCGGCTGGCCAACTTTGACCCGGGGTCCTGGGGACGAGCCTATAGTCGTCGGACTTGACGGTGGCGGGCCAATCTAGTCCCGGGGTTGTGGGGGCGACCCTACAGTCGTCGGACATTTCGGCGGCTTGCCAACTTTGGCCCGGGGTCGTGGGGACGACCCTATAGTCGTCGGACTTGACGTTGGCGGGCCAATCTAGTCTCGAGCTCGTGGGGGCGACCCTATAGTCGTCGGACATGTCGGCGGCTTGCCAACTTTGGCCCGGGGTCGTGGGGACGATCCAATAGTCGTCGGACATGTCGGCGGCTGGTCAACTTTGGCCCGTGGTCGTGGGGACGACCCTATAGTCGTTGGACATGTCAGCGGCTGGCCAAAATCGGCCCGAGGTCGTGGGGACGACCCTATAGTCGTCGGACATGTCGGCGGCTGGCCAACCTAGTCCCGAGGTCGTCGGACTTGACGGTGGCGGGCCAATCTAGTCCCGGGGTCGTGGGGACGACCCTACAGTCGTCGGACATTTCGGCGGCTTGCCAACTTTGGCCCGGGGTCGTGTGGACGACCCTATAGTCGTCGGACATGACGGTGGCGGACCAATCTAGTCCCGGGGTCGTGGGGAAGACCCTATAGTCGTCGGACATGTTGGCGGCTTGTCAGCTTAGTCCCGGGGTCGTGGGTACGGCCCTATAGTCGTCGGACAAGTCGGCGGCGGGCCAACCTTGTCCCGGGGTCGTGGGGACGACCCTATAGTCGTCGGACATGTCGGCGGCTGGCCAACTTTGGCCCGGTGTCGTGGGGACGACTCTATAGTCGTCGGAAATGTCGGCGGCTGGCCAACCTGGACCCGGGGTCGTGGGGACGACCCTATTTTCGTCGGGCATGACGGTGGCGGGCCAATCTAGTCTCGGGGTCGTGGGGACGACCCTATAGTCGTCGGACATGTCGGCGGCTGGCCAACTTTGGCCCGGGGTCGTGGGGACGACCCTATAGTCGTCGGACATGACGGTGGCGGGCCAATCTAGTCCCGGGGTCGTGGGGAAGACCCTATAGTCGTCGGACATGTTGGCGGCTTGTCAGCTTAGTCCCGGGGTCGTGGGTACGGCCCTATAGTCGTCGGACAAGTCGGCGGCGGGCCAACCTTGTCCCGGGGTCGTGGGGACGACCCTATAGTCGTTGGACATGTCAGCGGCTGGCCAACTTTGGCCCGGTGTCGTGGGGACGACCCAATAGTCGTCGGACATGTCGGCGGCTGGCCAACTTTGGCCCGTGGTCGTGGGGACGATCCGATAGTCGTTGGACATGATGGTGGCGGGCCAATCTAGTCCGGGGGTCGTGGGGACGACCCTACAGTCGTCGGACATTTCGGCGGCTTGCCAACTTTGGCCCGGGGTCGTGTGGACGACCCTATAGTCGTCGGACATGACGGTGGCGGACCAATCTAGTCCCGGGGTCGTGGGGAAGACCCTATAGTCGTCGGACATGTTGGCGGCTTGTCAGCTTAGTCCCGGGGTCGTGGGTACGGCCCTATAGTCGTCGGACAAGTCGGCGGCGGGCCAACCTTGTCCCGGGGTCGTGGGGACGACCCTATAGTCGTCGGACATGTCGGCGGCTGGCCAACTTTGGCCCGGTGTCGTGGGGACGACTCTATAGTCGTCGGAAATGTCGGCGGCTGGCCAACCTGGACCCGGGGTCGTGGGGACGACCCTATAGTCGTCGGACAATTCGGCGGCGGGCCAAGCTTGTCCCGGGGTCGTGGGGACGACCCTATATTCGTCGGACATGACGGTGGCGGGCCAATCTAGTCCCGGGGTCGTGGAGACGACCCTATAATCGTTGGACATGACGGTGGCGGGCCAATCTAGTCCCGGGGTCGTAGGGACGACCCTATAGTCGTCGGACATGTTGGCGATTGGCCATCATTGGCCCGGGGTCGTCGGGACGACCCTATAGTCGTCGGACAATTCGGCGGCGGGCCAAGCTTGTCCCGGGGTCGTGGGGACGACCCTATATTCGTCGGACATGACGGTGGCGGGCCAATCTAGTCCCGGGGTCGTGGGGACGACCCTATAATCGTTGGACATGACGGTGGCGGGCCAATCTAGTCCCGGGGTCGTAGGGACGACCCTATAGTCGTCGGACATGTTGGCGGCTTGTCAGCCTAGTCCCAGGGTCGTGGGTACGACCCTATAGTCGTCGGACAAGTCGGCGGCGGGCCAACCTTGTCCCGGGGTCGTGGGGACGACCCTATAATCGTCGGACATGTCGGCGGCTGGCCAACTTTGGCCCGGTGTCGTGGGGACGACTCTATAGTCGTCGGAAATGTCGGCGGCTGGCCAACCTGGACCCGGGGTCGTGGGGACGACCCTATTGTCGTCGGACATGACGGTGGCGGGCCAATCCAGTCTCGCGGTCGTGGGGACGACCCTATAATCGTCGGACATGACGTTGGCGGGCCAATCTAGTCCCGGGGTCGTGGGGACGACCCTATAGTCGTCGGACATGTCGGCGGCTGGTCAACTTTGGCCCGTGGTCGTGGGGACGACCCTATAGTCGTCGGACAAGACGGTGGCGGACCAATCTAGTCCCGGGGTCGTGGGGACGACCCTATAGTCGTCGGACATGTCGGCAGCTGGCCAACTTTGGCCCGGGGTCGTGGGGACGACCCTATAGTCGTCGGACATGTCGGCGGCTGGCCAACTTTGGCCCGTGGTTGTGGGGACGACCCTATAGTCGTTGGACATGACGCTGGCGGGCCAATCTAGTCCCGGGGTCGTGGGGACGACCCTATAGTCGTCGGACAAGACGGCGGCTGGACATCTTTGGCCCGGGGTCGTGGGGACGACCCTATAGTCGTCGGACATGTTGGCGGCTTGTCAGCCTAGTCCCAGGGTCGTGGGTACGACCCTATAGTCGTCGGACAAGTCGGCGGCGGGCCAACCTTGTCCCGGGGTCGTGGGGACGAACCTATAGTCGTCGGACATGTCGGCGGCTGGCCAACTTTGGCCCGGTGTCGTGGGGACGACTCTATAGTCGTCGGAAATGTCGGCGGCTGACCAACCTGGACCCGGGTTCGTGGGGACGACCCTATTGTCGTCGGACATGACGGTGGCGGGCCAATCTAGTCTCGCGGTCGTGGGGACGACCCTATAATCGTCGGACATGACGGTGGCGGGCCAATCTAGTCCCGGGGTCGTGGGGACGACCCTATAGTCGTCGGACATGTCGGCGGCTGGTCAAATTTGGCCCGTGGTCGTGGGGACGACCCTATAGTCGTCGGACAAGACGGTGGCGGACCAATCTAGTCCCGGGGTCGTGGGGACGACCCTATAGTCGTCGGACATGTCGGCGGCTGGCCAACTTTGGCCCGCGGTCGTGGGGACGATCCAATAGTCGTCGGACATGTCGGCGGCTGGCCAACTTTGGCCCGTGGTTGTGGGGACGACCCTATAGTCGTTGGACATGACGGTGGCGGGCCAATCTAGTCCCGGGGTCGTGGGGACGACCCTATAGTCGTCGGACATGTTGGCGGCTTGTCAGCCTAGTCCCGGGGTCGTGGGTACGACCCTATAGTCGTCGGACAAGTCGGCGGCTGGCCAACCTAGACCCGGGGTCGTGGGGACGACCCTATTGTCGTCGGACATGACGGTGGCGGGCCAATCTAGTCCCGGGGTCGTGGGGACGACCCTATAGTCGTCGGACAAGTCGGCGGCGGGCCAAGCTTGTCCCGGGGTCGGTGGGACGACCCTATATTCGTTGGACATGACGGTGGCGGGCCAATCTAGTCCCGGGGTCGTGGGGACGACCCTATAGTCGTCGGACAAGACGGCGGCTGGACATCTTTGGCCCGGGGTCGTGGGGACGACCCTATAGTCGTCGGACATGTTGGCGGCTTGTCAGCCTAGTCCCGGGGTCGTGGGTACGACCCTATAGTCGTCGGACAAGTCGGCGGCTGGCCAACCTAGACCCGGGGTCGTGGGGACGACCCTATTGTCGTCGGACATGACGGTGGCGGGCCAACTTTGGCCCGTGGTCGTGGGGACGATCCAATAGTCGTCGGACATGTCGGCGGCTGGCCAGCTTTGGCCCGGGGTCGTAGGGACGACCCTATAGTCGTCGGACATGTCGACGATTGGCCAACATTGGCCCGGGGTCGTGGGGACGACCCTATAGTCGTCGGACTTGACGGTGGCGGGCCAATCTAGTCCCGAGGTCGTGGGGACGACCCTATAGTCGTCGGACATGTCGGCGGCTGGCCAATCTAGTCCCGGGGTCGTGGGGACGACCCTATAGTCTTCGGACATGTCGGCGGCTGGCCAACTTTGGCCCGTGGTCGTGGGGACGATCCAATAGTCGTCGGACATGTCGGCGGCTGGCCAGCTTTGGCCCGGGGTCGTAGGGACGACCCTATAGTCGTCGGACATGTCGACGATTGGCCAACATTGGCCCGGGGTCGTGGGGATGACCCTATAGTCGTCGGACTTGACGGTGGCGGGCCAATCTAGTCCCGAGGTCGTGGGGACGACCCTATAGTCGTCGGACTTGACGGCGGCTGGCCAACTTTGGCCCGTGGTCGTGGGGACGATCCAATAGTCGTCGGACATGTCGGCGGCTGGCCAGCTTTGGCCCGTGGTCGTGGGGACGACTCCATAGTCGTCGGACATGTCGGCGGCTGGCCAATCTAGTCCCGGGGTCGTGGGGACGACCCTATAGTCTTCGGACATGTCGGCGGCTGGCCAACTTTGGCCCGTGGTCGTGGGGACGATCCAATAGTCGTCGGACATGTCGGCGGCTGGCCAGCTTTGCCCCGTGGTCGTGGGGACGACTCCATAGTCGTCGGACATGTCGGCGGCTGGCCAATCTAGTCCCGGGGTCGTGGGGACGACCCTATAGTCTTCGGACATGTCGGCGGCTGGTCAACTTTGGCCCGTGGTCGTGGGGACGACCCTATAGTCGTCGGACAAGACGGTGGCGGACCAATCTAGTCCCGGGGTCGTGGGGACGACCCTATAGTCGTCGGACATGTCGGCAGCTGGCCAACTTTGGCCCGGGGTCGTGGGGACGACCCTATAGTCGTCGGACATGTCGGCGGCTGGCCAACTTTGGCCCGTGGTTGTGGGGACGACCCTGTAGTCGTTGGACATGACGCTGGCGGGCCAATCTAGTCCCGGGGTCGTGGGGACGACCCTATAGTCGTCGGACAAGACGGCGGCTGGACATCTTTGGCCCGGGGTCGTGGGGACGACCCTATAGTCGTCGGACATGTTGGCGGCTTGTCAGCCTAGTCCCAGGGTCGTGGGTACGACCCTATAGTCGTCGGACAAGTCGGCGGCGGGCCAACCTTGTCCCGGGGTCGTGGGGACGAACCTATAGTCGTCGGACATGTCGGCGGCTGGCCAACTTTGGCCCGGTGTCGTGGGGACGACTCTATAGTCGTCGGAAATGTCGGCGGCTGACCAACCTGGACCCGGGTTCGTGGGGACGACCCTATTGTCGTCGGACATGACGGTGGCGGGCCAATCTAGTCTCGCGGTCGTGGGGACGACCCTATAATCGTCGGACATGACGGTGGCGGGCCAATCTAGTCCCGGGGTCGTGGGGACGACCCTATAGTCGTCGGACATGTCGGCGGCTGGTCAAATTTGGCCCGTGGTCGTGGGGACGACCCTATAGTCGTCGGACAAGACGGTGGCGGACCAATCTAGTCCCGGGGTCGTGGGGACGACCCTATAGTCGTCGGACATGTCGGCGGCTGGCCAACTTTGGCCCGCGGTCGTGGGGACGATCCAATAGTCGTCGGACATGTCGGCGGCTGGCCAACTTTGGCCCGTGGTTGTGGGGACGACCCTATAGTCGTTGGACATGACGGTGGCGGGCCAATCTAGTCCCGGGGTCGTGGGGACGACCCTATAGTCGTCGGACATGTTGGCGGCTTGTCAGCCTAGTCCCGGGGTCGTGGGTACGACCCTATAGTCGTCGGACAAGTCGGCGGCTGGCCAACCTAGACCCGGGGTCGTGGGGACGACCCTATTGTCGTCGGACATGACGGTGGCGGGCCAATCTAGTCCCGGGGTCGTGGGGACGACCCTATAGTCGTCGGACAAGTCGGCGGCGGGCCAAGCTTGTCCCGGGGTCGGTGGGACGACCCTATATTCGTCGGACATGACGGTGGCGGGCCAATCTAGTCCCGGGGTCGTGGGGACGACCCTATAATCGTTGGACATGACGGTGGCGGGCCAATCTAGTCCCGGGGTCGTAGGGACGACCCTATAGTCGTCGGACATGTTGGCGATTGGCCAACATTGGCCCGGGGTCGTCGGGACGACCCTATAGTCGTCCGACATGTCGACGGCTGGCCAACCTAGTCCCGGGGTCGTGGGGACGACCCTATAGTCGTCGGACATTTCGGCGGCTTGCCAACTTTGGCCCGGGGTCGTGGGGACGACCCTATAGTCGTCGGACATGTCGGCGGCTGGCCAACTTTGGCCCGTGGTTGTGGGGACGACCCTATAGTCGTTGGACATGACGGTGGCGGGCCAATCTAGTCCCGGGGTCGTGGGGACGACCCTATAGTCGTCGGACAAGACGGCGGCTGGACATCTTTGGCCCGGGGTCGTGGGGACGACCCTATAGTCGTCGGACATGTTGGCGGCTTGTCAGCCTAGTCCCAGGGTCGTGGGTACGACCCTATAGTCGTCGGACAAGTCGGCGGCGGGCCAACCTTGTCCCGGGGTCGTGGGGACGACCCTATAATCGTCGGACATGTCGGCGGCTGGCCAACTTTGGCCCGGTGTCGTGGGGACGACTCTATAGTCGTCGGAAATGTCGGCGGCTGGCCAACCTGGACCCGGGGTCGTGGGGACGACCCTATTGTCGTCGGACATGACGGTGGCGGGCCAATCTAGTCTCGCGGTCGTGGGGACGACCCTATAATCGTCGGACATGACGGTGGCGGGCCAATCTAGTCCCGGGGTCGTGGGGACGACCCTATAGTCGTCGGACATGTCGGCGGCAGGCCAACTTTGGCCCGGTGTCGTGGGGACGACCCTATAGTCGTCGGACATGTCGGCGGCTGGCCAACTTTGGCCCGGTGTCGTGGGGACGACTCTATAGTCGTCGGAAATGTCGGCGGCTGGCCAACCTGGACCCGGTGTCGTGGGGACGACCCTATTGTCGTCGGACATGACGGTGGCGGGCCAATCTAGTCGCGGGGTCGTGGGGACGACCCTATAGTCGTCGGACATGTCGGCGGCTGGCCAACTTTGGCCCGGTGTCGTGGGGACGACTCTATAGTCGTCGGAAATGTCGGCGGCTGGCCAACCTGGACCCGGTGTCGTGGGGACGACCCTATTGTCGTCGGACATGACGGTGGCGGGCCAATCTAGTCGCGGGGTCGTGGGGACGACCCTATAGTCGTCGGACATGTCGGCGGCTGGCCAACTTTGGCCCGGGGTCGTGGCGACGACCCTATAATCGTCGGACATGTCGGCGGCTGGCCAACTTTGGCCCGGTGTCGTGGGGACGACTCTATAGTCGTCGGACAAGACGGCGGCTGGACATCTTTGGCCCGGGGTCGTGGGGACGACCCTATAGTCGTCGGACATGTTGGCGGCTTGTCAGCCTAGTCCCGGGGTCGTGGGTACGACCCTATAGTCGTCGGACAAGTCGGCGGCTGGCCAACCTAGACCCGGGGTCGTGGGGACGACCCTATTGTCGTCGGACATGACGGTGGCGGGCCAATCTAGTCCCGGGGTCGTGGGGACGACCCTATAGTCGTCGAACAATTCGGCGGCGGGCCAAGCTTGTCCCGGGGTCGTGGGGACGACCCTGTAATCGTCGGACATGACGGTGGCGGGCCAATCTAGTCTCGGGGTCGTGGGGACGACCCTATAGTCGTCGGACATGTCGGCGGCTGGCCAACTTTGACCCGGGGTCGTGGGGACGACTCTATAGTCGTCGGAAATGTCGGCGGCTGGCCAACCTGGACTCGGGGTCGTGGGGACGACCCTATAGTCGTCGGACAAGACGGCGGATGGACATCTTTGGCCCGGGGTCGTGGGGACGACCCTATAGTCGTCGGACATGTTGGCGGCTTGTCAGCGTAGTCCCGGGGTGGTGGGTACGACCCTATAGTCGTCGGACAAGTCGGCGGCGGGCCAACCTTGTCCCGGGGTCGTGGGGACGACCCTATAGTCGTCGGACATGTCGGCAGCTGGCCAACTTTGGCCCGGGGTCGTGGGGACGACCCTATAGTCGTCGGACATGTCGGCGGCTGGCCAACTTTGGCCCGTGGTTGTGGGGACGACCCTATAGTCGTTGGACATGACGCTGGCGGGCCAATCTAGTCCCGGGGTCGTGGGGACTACCCTATAGTCGTAGGACAAGACGGCGGCTGGACATCTTTAGCCCGGGGTCGTGGGGACGACCCTATAGTCGTCGGACATGTTGGCGGCTTGCCAACTTTGGCCCGGGGTCGTGGGGACGATCCAATAGTCGTCGGACATGTCGGCGGCTGGCCAACTTTGGCCCGTGGTTGTGGGGACGACCCTATAGTCGTTGGACATGACGGTGGCGGGCCAATCTAGTCCCGGGGTCGTGGGGACGACCCTATAGTCGTCGGACAAGACGGCGGCTGGACATCTTTGGCCCGGGGTCGTGGGGACGACCCTATAGTCGTCGGACATGTTGGCGGCTTGTCAGCCTAGTCCCGGGGTCGTGGGTACGACCCTATAGTCGTCGGACAAGTCGGCGGCTGGCCAACCTAGACCCGGGGTCGTGGGGACGACCCTATTGTCGTCGGACATGACGGTGGCGGGCCAACTTTGGCCCGTGGTCGTGGGGACGATCCAATAGTCGTCGGACATGTCGGCGGCTGGCCAGCTTTGGCCCGGGGTCGTAGGGACGACCCTATAGTCGTCGGACATGTCGACGATTGGCCAACATTGGCCCGGGGTCGTGGGGACGACCCTATAGTCGTCGGACTTGACGGTGGCGGGCCAATCTAGTCCCGAGGTCGTGGGGACGACCCTATAGTCGTCGGACATGTCGGCGGCTGGCCAATCTAGTCCCGGGGTCGTGGGGACGACCCTATAGTCTTCGGACATGTCGGCGGCTGGCCAACTTTGGCCCGTGGTCGTGGGGACGATCCAATAGTCGTCGGACATGTCGGCGGCTGGCCAGCTTTGGCCCGGGGTCGTAGGGACGACCCTATAGTCGTCGGACATGTCGACGATTGGCCAACATTGGCCCGGGGTCGTGGGGATGACCCTATAGTCGTCGGACTTGACGGTGGCGGGCCAATCTAGTCCCGAGGTCGTGGGGACGACCCTATAGTCGTCGGACATGTCGGCGGCTGGCCAATCTAGTCCCGGGGTCGTGGGGACGACCCTATAGTCTTCGGACATGTCGGCGGCTGGCCAACTTTGGCCCGTGGTCGTGGGGACGATCCAATAGTCGTCGGACATGTCGGCGGCTGGCCAGCTTTGCCCCGTGGTCGTGGGGACGACTCCATAGTCGTCGGACATGTCGGCGGCTGGCCAATCTAGTCCCGGGGTCGTGGGGACGACCCTATAGTCTTCGGACATGTCGGCGGCTGGCCAACTTTGGCCCGTGGTCGTGGGGACGATCCAATAGTCGTCGGACATGTCGGCGGCTGGCCAGCTTTGGCCCGGGGTCGTAGGGACGACCCTATAGTCGTCGGACATGTCGACGATTGGCCAACATTGGCCCGGGGTCGTGGGGACGACCCTATAGTCGTCGGACTTGACGGTGGCGGGCCAATCTAGTCCCGAGGTCGTGGGGACGACCCTATAGTCGTCGGACTTGACGGTGGCCGGCCAATCTATTCCCGGGGTCGTGGGGACGACCCTACAGTCGTCGGACATTTCGGCGGCTTGCCAACTTTGGCCCGGTGTTGTGTGGACGACCCTATAGTCGTCGGACATGACGGTGGCGGACCAATCTAGTCCCGGGGTCGTGGGGACGACCCTATAGTCGTCGGACATGTCGGCGGCTGGCCAACTTTGGCCCGTGGTCGTGGGGACGATCCAATAGTCGTCGGACATGTCGGCGGCTGGCCAGCTTTGGCCCGGGGTCGTGGGGACGATCCAATAGTCGACGGACATGTCGGCGGCTAGCCAACATTGGCCCGTGGTCGTGGGGACGACCCAATAGTCGTTGGAAATGTCAGCGGCTGGCCAACTTTGACCCGGGGTCGTGGGGACGAGCCTATAGTCGACGGACATGTCGGCGGCCAGCCAACATTGGCCCGTGGTCGTGGGGACGACCCAATAGTCGTTGGAAATGTCAGCGGCTGGCCAACTTTGACCCGGGGTCCTGGGGACGAGCCTATAGTCGTCGGACTTGACGGTGGCGGGCCAATCTAGTCCCGGGGTTGTGGGGGCGACCCTACAGTCGTCGGACATTTCGGCGGCTTGCCAACTTTGGCCCGGGGTCGTGGGGACGACCCTACAGTCGTCGGACATGTCGGCGGCTGGCCAACTTTGGCCCGTGGTCGTGGGGACGATCCGATAGTCGTTGGACATGACGGTGGCGGGCCAATCTAGTCCGGGGGTCGTGGGGACGACCCTACAGTCGTCGGACATTTCGGCGGCTTGCCAACTTTGGCCCGGGGTCGTGGGGACGACCCTATAGTCGTCGGACTTGACGGTGGCGGGCCAATCTAGTCCCGGGGTTGTGGGGACGACCCTACAGTCGTCGGACATTTCGGCGGCTTGCCAACTTTGGCCCGGGGTCGTGGGGACGACCCTATAGTCGTCGGACTTGACGTTGGCGGGCCAATCTAGTCCCGAAGTCGTGGGGACGACCCTATAGTCGTCGGACTTGACGGTGGCCGGCCAATCTATTCCCGGGGTCGTGGGGACGACCCTATAGTCGTCGGACATGTCGGCGGCTGGCCAACTTTGGCCCGGGGTCGTGGGGACGATCCAATAGTCGTCGGACATGTCGGCGGCTGGTCAACTTTGGCCCGTGGTCGTGGGGACGACCCTATAGTCGTTGGACATGTCAGCGGCTGGCCAACTTTGGCCCGGTGTCGTGGGAACGACCCAATAGTCGTCGGACATGTCGGCGGCTGGCCAACTTTGGCCCGTGGTCGTGGGGACGATCCGATAGTCGTTGGACATGACGGTGGCGGGCCAATCTAGTCCCGGGGTCGTGGGGACGACCCTATAGTCGTCGGACTTGTCGGTGGCGGGCCAATCTAGTCCGGGGGTCGTGGGGACGACCCTATAGTCGTCGGACTTGTCGGTGGCGGGCCAATCTAGTCCGGCGGTCGTGGGGACGACCCTACAATCGTCGGACATTTCGGCGGCTTGCCAACTTTGGCCCGGGGTCGTGGGGACGACCCTATAGTCGTCGGACTTGACGGTGGCGGGCCAATCTAGTCCCGGGGTTGTGGGTACGACCCTACAGTCGTCGGACATTTCGGCGGCTTGCCAACTTTGGCCCGGGGTCGTGGGGACGACCCTATAGTCGTCGGACTTGACGTTGGCGGGCCAATCTAGTCTCGAGCTCGTGGGGGCGACCCTATAGTCGTCGGACATGTCGGCGGCTTGCCAACTTTGGCCCGGGGTCGTGGGGACGATCCAATAGTCGTCGGACATGTCGGCGGCTGGTCAACTTTGGCCCGTGGTCGTGGGGACGACCCTATAGTCGTTGGACATGTCAGCGGCTGGCCAAAATCGGCCCGAGGTCGTGGGGACGACCCTATAGTCGTCGGACATGTCGGCGGCTGGCCAACCTAGTCCCGAGGTCGTCGGACTTGACGGTGGCGGGCCAATCTAGTCCCGGGGTCGTGGGGACGACCCTACAGTCGTCGGACATTTCGGCGGCTTGCCAACTTTGGCCCGGGGTCGTGTGGACGACCCTATAGTCGTCGGACATGACGGTGGCGGACCAATCTAGTCCCGGGGTCGTGGGGAAGACCCTATAGTCGTCGGACATGTTGGCGGCTTGTCAGCTTAGTCCCGGGGTCGTGGGTACGGCCCTATAGTCGTCGGACAAGTCGGCGGCGGGCCAACCTTGTCCCGGGGTCGTGGGGACGACCCTATAGTCGTCGGACATGTCGGCGGCTGGCCAACTTTGGCCCGGTGTCGTGGGGACGACTCTATAGTCGTCGGAAATGTCGGCGGCTGGCCAACCTGGACCCGGGGTCGTGGGGACGACCCTATTTTCGTCGGACATGACGGTGGCGGGCCAATCTAGTCTCGGGGTCGTGGGGACGACCCTATAGTCGTCGGACATGTCGGCGGCTGGCCAACTTTGGCCCGGGGTCGTGGGGACGACCCTATAGTCGTCGGACATGACGGTGGCGGGCCAATCTAGTCCGGGGGTCGTGGGGACGACCCTACAGTCGTCGGACATTTCGGCGGCTTGCCAACTTTGGCCCGGGGTCGTGGGGACGATCCAATAGTCGTCGGACATGTCGGCGGCGGGTCAACTTTGGCCCGTGGTCGTGGGGACGGCCCTATAGTCGTTGGACATGTCAGCGGCTGGCCAACTTTGGCCCGGTGTCGTGGGGACGACCCAATAGTCGTCGGACATGTCGGCGGCTGGCCAACTTTGGCCCGTGGTCGTGGGGACGATCCGATAGTCGTTGGACATGATGGTGGCGGGCCAATCTAGTCCGGGGGTCGTGGGGACGACCCTACAGTCGTCGGACATTTCGGCGGCTTGCCAACTTTGGCCCGGGGTCGTGTGGACGACCCTATAGTCGTCGGACATGACGGTGGCGGACCAATCTAGTCCCGGGGTCGTGGGGAAGACCCTATAGTCGTCGGACATGTTGGCGGCTTGTCAGCTTAGTCCCGGGGTCGTGGGTACGGCCCTATAGTCGTCGGACAAGTCGGCGGCGGGCCAACCTTGTCCCGGGGTCGTGGGGACGACCCTATAGTCGTCGGACATGTCGGCGGCTGGCCAACTTTGGCCCGGTGTCGTGGGGACGACTCTATAGTCGTCGGAAATGTCGGCGGCTGGCCAACCTGGACCCGGGGTCGTGGGGACGACCCTATAGTCGTCGGACAATTCGGCGGCGGGCCAAGCTTGTCCCGGGGTCGTGGGGACGACCCTATATTCGTCGGACATGACGGTGGCGGGCCAATCTAGTCCCGGGGTCGTGGAGACGACCCTATAATCGTTGGACATGACGGTGGCGGGCCAATCTAGTCCCGGGGTCGTAGGGACGACCCTATAGTCGTCGGACATGTTGGCGATTGGCCATCATTGGCCCGGGGTCGTCGGGACGACCCTATAGTCGTCGGACAATTCGGCGGCGGGCCAAGCTTGTCCCGGGGTCGTGGGGACGACCCTATATTCGTCGGACATGACGGTGGCGGGCCAATCTAGTCCCGGGGTCGTGGGGACGACCCTATAATCGTTGGACATGACGGTGGCGGGCCAATCTAGTCCCGGGGTCGTAGGGACGACCCTATAGTCGTCGGACATGTTGGCGGCTTGTCAGCCTAGTCCCAGGGTCGTGGGTACGACCCTATAGTCGTCGGACAAGTCGGCGGCGGGCCAACCTTGTCCCGGGGTCGTGGGGACGACCCTATAATCGTCGGACATGTCGGCGGCTGGCCAACTTTGGCCCGGTGTCGTGGGGACGACTCTATAGTCGTCGGAAATGTCGGCGGCTGGCCAACCTGGACCCGGGGTCGTGGGGACGACCCTATTGTCGTCGGACATGACGGTGGCGGGCCAATCCAGTCTCGCGGTCGTGGGGACGACCCTATAATCGTCGGACATGACGTTGGCGGGCCAATCTAGTCCCGGGGTCGTGGGGACGACCCTATAGTCGTCGGACATGTCGGCGGCTGGTCAACTTTGGCCCGTGGTCGTGGGGACGACCCTATAGTCGTCGGACAAGACGGTGGCGGACCAATCTAGTCCCGGGGTCGTGGGGACGACCCTATAGTCGTCGGACATGTCGGCAGCTGGCCAACTTTGGCCCGGGGTCGTGGGGACGACCCTATAGTCGTCGGACATGTCGGCGGCTGGCCAACTTTGGCCCGTGGTTGTGGGGACGACCCTATAGTCGTTGGACATGACGCTGGCGGGCCAATCTAGTCCCGGGGTCGTGGGGACGACCCTATAGTCGTCGGACAAGACGGCGGCTGGACATCTTTGGCCCGGGGTCGTGGGGACGACCCTATAGTCGTCGGACATGTTGGCGGCTTGTCAGCCTAGTCCCAGGGTCGTGGGTACGACCCTATAGTCGTCGGACAAGTCGGCGGCGGGCCAACCTTGTCCCGGGGTCGTGGGGACGAACCTATAGTCGTCGGACATGTCGGCGGCTGGCCAACTTTGGCCCGGTGTCGTGGGGACGACTCTATAGTCGTCGGAAATGTCGGCGGCTGACCAACCTGGACCCGGGTTCGTGGGGACGACCCTATTGTCGTCGGACATGACGGTGGCGGGCCAATCTAGTCTCGCGGTCGTGGGGACGACCCTATAATCGTCGGACATGACGGTGGCGGGCCAATCTAGTCCCGGGGTCGTGGGGACGACCCTATAGTCGTCGGACATGTCGGCGGCTGGTCAAATTTGGCCCGTGGTCGTGGGGACGACCCTATAGTCGTCGGACAAGACGGTGGCGGACCAATCTAGTCCCGGGGTCGTGGGGACGACCCTATAGTCGTCGGACATGTCGGCGGCTGGCCAACTTTGGCCCGCGGTCGTGGGGACGATCCAATAGTCGTCGGACATGTCGGCGGCTGGCCAACTTTGGCCCGTGGTTGTGGGGACGACCCTATAGTCGTTGGACATGACGGTGGCGGGCCAATCTAGTCCCGGGGTCGTGGGGACGACCCTATAGTCGTCGGACATGTTGGCGGCTTGTCAGCCTAGTCCCGGGGTCGTGGGTACGACCCTATAGTCGTCGGACAAGTCGGCGGCTGGCCAACCTAGACCCGGGGTCGTGGGGACGACCCTATTGTCGTCGGACATGACGGTGGCGGGCCAATCTAGTCCCGGGGTCGTGGGGACGACCCTATAGTCGTCGGACAAGTCGGCGGCGGGCCAAGCTTGTCCCGGGGTCGGTGGGACGACCCTATATTCGTCGGACATGACGGTGGCGGGCCAATCTAGTCCCGGGGTCGTGGGGACGACCCTATAATCGTTGGACATGACGGTGGCGGGCCAATCTAGTCCCGGGGTCGTAGGGACGACCCTATAGTCGTCGGACATGTTGGCGATTGGCCAACATTGGCCCGGGGTCGTCGGGACGACCCTATAGTCGTCCGACATGTCGACGGCTGGCCAACCTAGTCCCGGGGTCGTGGGGACGACCCTATAGTCGTCGGACATTTCGGCGGCTTGCCAACTTTGGCCCGGGGTCGTGGGGACGACCCTATAGTCGTCGGACATGTCGGCGGCTGGCCAACTTTGGCCCGTGGTTGTGGGGACGACCCTATAGTCGTTGGACATGACGGTGGCGGGCCAATCTAGTCCCGGGGTCGTGGGGACGACCCTATAGTCGTCGGACAAGACGGCGGCTGGACATCTTTGGCCCGGGGTCGTGGGGACGACCCTATAGTCGTCGGACATGTTGGCGGCTTGTCAGCCTAGTCCCAGGGTCGTGGGTACGACCCTATAGTCGTCGGACAAGTCGGCGGCGGGCCAACCTTGTCCCGGGGTCGTGGGGACGACCCTATAATCGTCGGACATGTCGGCGGCTGGCCAACTTTGGCCCGGTGTCGCGGGGACGACTCTATAGTCGTCGGAAATGTCGGCGGCTGGCCAACCTGGACCCGGGGTCGTGGGGACGACCCTATTGTCGTCGGACATGACGGTGGCGGGCCAATCTAGTCTCGCGGTCGTGGGGACGACCCTATAATCGTCGGACATGACGGTGGCGGGCCAATCTAGTCCCGGGGTCGTGGGGACGACCCTATAGTCGTCGGACATGTCGGCGGCAGGCCAACTTTGGCCCGGTGTCGTGGGGACGACCCTATAGTCGTCGGACATGTTGGCGGCTTGTCAGCCTAGTCCCGGGGTCGTGGGTACGACCCTATAGTCGTCGGACAAGTCGGCGGCAGTAGTAAGGCTAGGAGAGTTCCAACGCAGGTCCTCTGAGGGGAGCGCGGGGGCGGGGGGAAGTGAGGGCGCGCGGGGGAGTGCGGTGGAGGGAAACATGGGCGCGGGGGGAGCGGGGAGTGGAAGACCGGTTGCGCGCGCACGAGCCGCGGAGTGGGGGAAGCCGAAATCGTGGAGGGGATCAGTCCGGGTCGAGCCGCCGCGGAGACCTCGCCAGACCTGACCCACCGGTGGAAAATTTTCAGAGGGTCGTCCCCTCCCTTTAAAAAATTTCTGGGGCTGGGTCTTGTATGAAAAATCTTTTTTCAGACTCGATCCAGCCCCAGAAATTTTTTCCCCCAAATATTTTTATAAACCAGATCCGCCGCCAGAATATTTTTTCGACTAGATCATACCACTCTGAACGTGTGTCAAACATCTATCGAACCACTTTGAACATCTATCGAACCACTTTGAACATCTATTGAATGTATATTGAACGACTTTGAACGGGTATTGAACGTGTATTGAACGGCTTTGAACGGGTATTGAACGACTTTGAACGGGTATTAAACGGTTTTGAACGGGTATTGAATGGGTATTGAACGGCTTTGAACGTGAATCGAACGGGTATTGAACGGCTTTGATCGGGTATTGAACGGCTTTGAACGGGTATTGAACGGCTTTGAACGTGAATCGAACGGGTATTGAACGGCTTTGATCGGGTATTGAACGGCTTTGAACGGGTATTGAACATGAATCGAATGGGTATTGAACGGCTTTGATCGGGTATTGAACGTAAATCGTACAACTCGGAACGTGAATCGAACGGGTATTGAACATCTATTGAAGATGTATTGAATGTAAATCGTACAACTCTGAACGTGAATCGTACTACTTCTACATAATTATAACTATCGTCTTAATCTAGCGTACACCGCATATAGGAGGTTGGGGAGGTTGAAAAAAATATTTATGCATTAAAAATTGATCATATTTTATTTATGAATTTCTCTTTGGTGTTTAGACCACCAGTTGAATATTTTAAATACATTTTGCATGGCACAATGCTTCGCGTGTCTACTACATCGCAGAGTATTAACTACATTTAGCTTATTTAGAGATTTAATATTCTCATAGTCAATATCAAGCGTCTCGATGATCACGTCCGGTCTTGTATTTTCATCGAGGAAATCTGCAAGCCAGTCACGTTTCTGCAACCCTTTAACGTATACGATATGGGATGCGTCATCTTCTTCATCGATCGCATCAGCTACAGCTTTCGAAATTAGCTGTTTAGCCATACTGTACGGAACGTCTCCATCTTCCCACCGTAGTCCATGATGTTTTGCCACCAACCATCGGATGCTTGATTTGTCGGATTTTGTAAGAAGATATTGCGGCGTCGAACTCCCAAAAATATAATGCGAGAGAATTGTTCCCTTTCGTAGGACAGCCACTTCCTTGACAACAAATCTTCCGTCGACGATGAATCCTTGCAGGTCAACAAATGTTGGTACAACCATTGTCGATACAATTTTAGAGGTCTGCTCGCTTCCAAGACAGATGAGAGAATGCAGTCTTTCTCGTAAAGCATCTCGATTTTTACGATGAAATTGTTGTACGAATTTGACACAGGAGAGGGCGGGGCAAGTAGTATGGCAATTTAATTTATTTTGCGCACCACGTTTGTTAGCGGATTGTATTCAACCACCCGATCGTGCAGAATCAAACAGTAGGCCGTAGTATTTGCGGGTACATTCTCTTTACACTCAAATTCTATGCGCACGTCCACGGTGCCATTCTTGATCGACTCATTTTGTCGCGAGCAATCAATCACCACGAGAGGACCAAATTGTAAAAATTCAGCCACAGTGAATAACGTCTCGTTGCAACTATGTCCATAATACGATTTATGGAATTGCGTATACATGTGAAACAAGATGGCGTGCTTATTCTTGTCAAAGTCCAAGTTCAAGTCATCATATGGATAAAAATCCGAGTTGAGAAAAAGTTTTACATTGGTCAATTTGCAATTGTTAAACTTAGTAACATCTTCAGTCATCACATTCTTTCGAGCAGTCTGTAGAGCAAAGATAACGTATCGCGGCTTCTCCAGCTGTGCAGCTGCCTTCACGGCCCACGAATGCTTGGTTGTGCTCTGTAAGAGAGGATACTCGTACAGATCCCACGAGCGAAAACTAATGCTCAGGTTTTGTCCACTTTCCAAAGCATGCAGCAACGATAGCTTATTAACATCGTTCAGCGTCACATGAGGCATTCGCCATTGAACTTTAAGTAATTCAATTTCTGGTTCCAACATCGGTGAGCCTATTAGAGAATTGTTATCGTTGCGCGATCGTATTAAAATCAATTCGTGACGTGCATTAATAATCATGCGTTTGTAGTCCTCGCAAAATCCCAACAAATATTTGAGTGGGATGCAAAAATTGAAATGATTTTTCACTATCAGTCCATCGTGTCGTTTCAATCCCCATCCGGCATTCTCCATATTTTTGTCTTCATCAGATGTCAGCGATACATAGTTTTTAAGCGTGCTAGTTATTCCAACGTTTCTATTGCGGTCAATCTCCACGCCATTCAGTTCGTATCGAATCTCATCAAATAAGAACGCCATGCAATTATTTCCCAACGTCGTCGTTGATGCTTCGTTTGGCTTATTTATCACCAATTTCCCCTCCACGTAGAGGAAACTTTCACACGGTAATGCATATAAATCCTGCTGCTGTATAGGTATTCTTATCTCATCACTATATCCAAACGTTGTGTTGACGTATGGGTTGTACGTGTGAGTCTCGAGCTTGACGATGCGATCATCAAACGCCGGCTTCCCTCCAATGCTTAGAATGTCGGCCATTTTTTCAACTTATATGCGTACAATAAATCCCAATGATTTCAAAAATGTAATGTTCGCAGCACTGAGTCTCTTCTTTTTAGCGTAATCAGAGCTGTTGCAGGTGTTGTTGTTGTTGTTGTTGTTGTTGTTGTTGTTGCAAACAATTTCACTTGGAAGAAACGTGTTTCTGAAGTCGTTCAACACAAGCATTTCATTCGTTCACACCACATGTATTATCGTTGACGCCGTCGTACGTGCAGTCTGATGGTAATCTCTTCACCTCGAAAATCGAGCAACCGTCCGTCTTGATCCACAACGCGTATCGTTAGATCCGTAATGACCCGTGCGGTGATCGGAAGGTAAATGATCTGCGCGGGCGTTTCCGATATCTTATATCCTGGTGGAACTCTCGGAGAAAATTCATGTATCGTATGTACTCGCTTCCCATTGTTGTACGCGCCAGCGGTCACGCTACATTCTATGCGAATAATGTTCACATTTATGATATTAATTGGATCGTCCGATTTGTGCCATTGTCCAGGTTCTAATACCCGATTCGTCGAGAATCCCAGTAGCGATCCAATGTTATTGCGCTTCGTAAAATCTACGATGAACGAGCAGTACAGCTCGCTTTTCATGGTGTTGTTGTTGGGACGCAACACTATAGGATACACATCGTTGTCATCATCAGAGTCATCGAGATTTTTAGGATACCGCTCGAGTAATCGCTGCCTCAAATACTTGGCAATGGCGTCTAGTTCGTAGGAGCCGTGTGGAATCCTAATAGTTTCAGGAGTGGTGTCAACACTGCTGTTTTTGATGCCATAGTTTGAGGTGAAGTAGAATTTATCGTTGCTCCAGTCGATGTTCGGTATTGTATGATAAGTTTCAAAGGTTGTTAAACCAAGTTCGTAATCATCGTCGCTCAAATCTATGGGTGGAAAGTAGCTCACCGCGAGGGTGCTACTCTTGCCGGTTAGAGTGAATGTTAACGACATATTCCGAGCTGTACGACTCGACTAGTACTGAATCATAGCGGTGGGAAGTCAATCCTTAAATTTGCGGCCGATCGTTTGTAGAAAGCGTAGACAGAGTTGTCCACAATTGCTCTGATTGTACTTCTGATATGACGTTCGATTGTATTCGATTTTCACAGCATCTTTATCCAGATATTGTACCAATTCCCTAGGCGGTCGAAGATTCCCAAAGCTGTCGAAATATATAGCTCGACACCCTCTCTTCGCATATGCCACCCAATGAGTCCCCGACCCCTCGACATTGTCCAAATTTACGATACCGCTCTCGTTTCGACGTACTCCTCCGACAGGTAGTGCATTGCGCATGAAAACACCCCTAAAGAATGGAATATGCATACGTTTTGCCAACTCCTCCAATTGCGCATCGGTAGTTACGCCGACAGGCATTTTTATTTTCTTTTCGGCGTTTTTTTTTTTCGTTTCGATATTCCCTGTCCGCGCTTGTACGGTGTGAGATAAAGGCCACGACCTTCCATGGAACGATTATGGCGTTGCATTTCCTGCAGCTGATGTTGCGCTGCCTTATTATCGTTTACCGCCTTGGCGATCCCCGCCGCTCCACCAGCTAATGATCCGAGAACACCTAGCAGCGGGAGAAGTGGTAATATACCACCTCGTTTTGCTACAGGAAGAATCCGCTTTTGTGATGCTTTCTTTGGAGTCCTTTTGCGAGTTTTTGTTTTTATTCCCATTCCAATTTTCGTCTTGGCCTTCATAGCTGCCCAAACAGCTGTGGCAGCACCTCTTTCACCCAGAGTCGAGTCTCGCGCAACGATGCGTTTTCGCGCTTTGTCAGCGAGAACGTTATCTGCGGCGTGCCTTTCACCGAGGTCGTTGCTACGCGAATATGCAATATCGTGTTCGCGACACGCTGCGTCCAACGGATTGATGCCTTGATCCCCTCTAGCCAATCGTTTTGCCAGATGAGTTCCTGGACCGCAAAACTGGTATCCTGGGATATGTAATTCGATAGGTAGCGCGTTTATCGCCCGATTTAACAAACCACGACCTTTCTTTACTCTCGTTGGCGACATTCGTCACAGTTTTTAATCAATGGTGCTGGACCGTCGATATGCGTTTGCTGCCAAGGGCGATTATAATGTTCCAGACACCGACGATACTGCTGAACCTCAGAATCGGCTTTTATATACTCGGGGAGTCTGTCCCACAACTGATGAATGTGTCTGCCAAACTCTCGCAGTAGAATAATCTTTGGTATATATTTAAACTGCTCAGAGGTTAGGTCTCGAATATCGCAATTATCCGACAGGATCAGAAGCATTTTGAATACTGAGCTGTTTTGCTTCGGCGCGGACCTATAAATAGGGCGCATCGCCGCTTAGATGTAGCAAAATCATTTTTCACAGTTCGCGGAGAGGATGCGATTCGTGCGACAACCTGTGACTATACGCGTGACAAATTTTGACGATAAATCACGAGTGATGTGTCCGAAAACAAGACGCAGACATGGTAGCATGTTGCCAAACACTATCCGCTGCCTGATTTGCGGTCCATCAAATTGTGGAAAGACAAACGTGTTGGTGAGCTTGATGGAAAGTCCACACGGCGTCCGCTTCGAGAACGTGTACGTGTATTCCAAGTCGTTGCAGCAGCCGAAATATCAGTATTTGGAGAATTTATTGACTCCGATAGATGAAATTGGCTACTTTACGTTTTCGAATAACAGTGATGTCATCTCACCGAGCGAATCGCTTCCGAATTCTATTTTTATCTTTGATGACGTGGCATGCGACAAGCAAGATACGATACGAGAATACTTTGCAATGGGGCGTCACTCGAACGTTGATTGTTTCTATCTCTGTCAAACGTATGCAAAGATTCCCAAACATCTTATACGCGACAATGCGAATCTATTGATTCTGTTTAAGCAGGATGGTACCAACTTGAAACATGTGTACAACGATCACGTAAACACTGATATGTCCTACGAGGATTTCTGCGCATTGTGTCGTAATTGTTGGCAACGGGAGTATGGTTTCATGGTAATAGACAAGGATAGCACGATGTCCAATGGACGTTATAGAAAGGGATTTAACGAGTTTGCAATACCATGAGATTGTTAATTGTCGTCGACACGTCGGTGGGAA
This sequence comes from Andrena praecox, assembly GCA_963932275.1. Taxonomy (NCBI): domain Eukaryota; kingdom Metazoa; phylum Arthropoda; class Insecta; order Hymenoptera; family Andrenidae; genus Andrena; species Andrena praecox. The sequence continues at coordinate 4,050,396 of CAWVQO010000569.1, forward strand.
AGCAACATCTGCGATACAACGATGATTGATATCGATAGTCTGGAGATTAAGGATCGCGAGAGAATAGTGAAGGAAATTGCAAAAACCAGCGAATCCATTCGCAAGAAATATCTGGCTTTGAAGACTGGCAAGATGGAGGAAGATATCGCGTTGGAGAGATACTTTAAACCTATTGTCGAACCCTTAAAACATATTATGGAAAATACCGCTGCGGCAGAAGTTGACAAATCGTCGCTGATGAGCACAAACATCGAAGAGAATGAAACATTAACGCCTAAAACAAAAACTCATCCGAATAGGAACACACCATGCAGGGCAAAGAGGAAACCACACATGTCATCGGAATATTCACTCGTAACCTCCACACCAGTTCAATCGAAGCGGAAACGACAGAATGTCACGTCAAACGATTCCTCGGTTTCTTCTACACCAATAAATACATTTCCTCTTGTACAATCGCTCTCAACCATTGGTGATGACGTTTTCGAAACTAGTCCCAATGAGTCGTTGGCAACATCTGTTAGACAACAACTCCAAACATCCGAGGGACAAGAAACGTTTCGCAACCATTTCGGTCCGCTGGGGCAAAAATACATGAGCGCAATCCTAAGTAGTGATAAGGATACGTCAATGGACTATGTGTATGGTGTATACTTCGGCAATAGCGGAACGATGCTTGGGGATAAGGCTTTCGATATAGACAAGGATGACAATATAATCATAGATGGTGTAAGATATGGAGGAACACCCGGTCTTTACGAACTGATTTTCAAGAGAATTCCCGACGATACCACATACACCGATGCCGATAAACAAAAATACAAAAGTATACTGCTGGCGACGAATGCCCACAGACGCGATCATATCGCTAAAAAGCCCATATTGAGCAACAAGGGATACAAGTATAAACATGTAATTGCACCGCTACTCCCTCGCGCATCAACCAATAAAACAGGGAAAGGTCTAACTGCACCGCGAGCCATGGTGGTAAACGGTAATAAGATAGATTACGTGCACTGGGACGATCCCAACGAACTGGTGGACCGATTGCGTTTGCTGGAAGCGTCGCGTCAGGCGGGTAACAACTCTCATGATCCCGAAATTCTATCGATTATCGAGGAACTCCGCGAGGTAGGCCTCATTATAAATTAAACTGCGCATCGATGATTTGCACTGTATACGTCGAGATGCCGATCAACAAATTTGGGGTATCGCTCGAGAAGAGTGGAGCAGCTAGAATGGACTATTACAAATGGAACGGTGTGCTTCGAAATTACATGCGAGATAACGCTCTTTGCGTGGTTGGTGTTGACTTTGATGCAAAATCACGCAAGATACGACGCGTAGCTCAGCCGGTGGTCGACACCGATGCCGTCAATAAACTATACGTGGAAAAGAGCATTAAACTTTTGAGAGAGCAGCTGGAAGAATTAGAGAGAAAGCTGATCATGTTTCAGAGAGATATGCTGACGTTGCAAAACAGCGTTCAAAAGATATCACTGGCGTCGAATTCTATTCCACAGCAGCGCTGCGAAGGAGAATCATGCGAGACGGTCGAACTTGTTCAGAATTTCCTCGGACCAACGGGAAGCACATAATGCATGTACACGATAATTATCGCATCATTCGTGTCAAAGACACCTCTGCGATCAAACATGTTGTCATTATCGAAATCCATGAGTAAAGAAGAAAACCACAGCCACAAGAAGCAACAACTTGTTGAGGAATTGCATGCTCCAGCTCGAAGACATTTCCCACGGAGACGCGTCATAGTGCATGGATACGATGATCTGTGGCAAGCTGACGTTGTAGAAATGCGTCCGTACTCGCGATTCAACCAAGGTCACCACTACATACTCACAGTCATCGATGTGCTGAGCAAGTATGCATGGGCGTTACCGCTCAAGACTAAAAGTGGCGCTGAGGTGACTAAAGCGTTTGCAAAGATATTTAGAGATCGATATCCGAAAAATTTGCAAACCGATCAAGGAAAAGAATTTTACAACGCCGATGTGCAGAAACTCTTGACAAAACACGACATTAATCATTATTCGACATATTCGGTGATGAAGGCCTCCGTCGTGGAACGTTTCAATCGAACTTTGAAGAACAATATGTGGAAAATGTTTACGCTCAATGGAACCTATAAATGGACCGATGCTCTACCGCGTCTACTTGCAGAGTATAACGCGCAAAAACATAGAACCATCAAAATGTGTCCTCGCGATGTTACTCCTGCGATCGCCGATAAGCTGCTAGCCACCATATACAACAACATAAAGATCGCTGCTCCAGCAAGATTCAAATTGGGCGAGTTTGTGCGCGTGAGCAAATTTAAAACCATCTTCGATAAAGGCTATACGCCGAATTGGACAACGGAGGTGTTCAAGATAGACAAAGTACAGGCAACTAATCCTGCGACGTATCTGCTCGTCGATTCCTGTGGAAAACCAGTTGGTGGAGGATTCTATGAACATGAGCTGCAACGCGTCGCCGATCCTGATGTACATTTAGTGGAAAAAGTGTTGCGTAGGAAGGGGGATAAGGTATACGTCAAGTGGCTGGGGTTCGATAAATCACACAATTCATGGATAAATAAAAATAATGTATTGTAAAATAATAATACATGGTTCAATAAATACAATGATATACATATACATATGTAAATGTGCATACAATTTTTATTTATTTTTTACACATTATTTCAACCATTTATAATCCAGTTAATATATATATATATACACACACACACACAATGATACATATGCAATAATTCCACTATTTATAATAATTTCCATACATGTGTGAAGCATGTTATATTATACAATAAATACAATAATTTTCTATTTTACATCGATATTTTTACAATGGAATTTTGTAATGTCCCCAGGGCAGAGTGTCGGTCGAATCGGGTACGATATACCGCTTGTCGTCGTATGGACTTAGAGCGATTTTGGATTCGGAAATGGTGTACACTTTGTGCAATTTAGACCGTATGCATGATTGCCTGCGAACCATTTCGATCTCCTTTTGCAAACACTCCGCGTAGTCGTCGAAAGTTATCGTTCTGGCTATGACGTTGGTCTTGACGCCTTTCGCCTTTTTCGTATCTTTTTTACCGTCTACGCGAAGTGCATACATTTTCGCTCTAAGACCTACGAATTCGGTCATTATCGCACCATTATTTTCGTCCTTCATCAACCCTGGAACCTTCTTATTTAGGCGCGGCATATTATATGTATTGTCGATGGGATAATCGGATGTGTCGAATCTATCGATATTGCGTTTCATGGTCTCGTAGATATCTTCGCATTGAATGTGATAAATGAGGCTGTCAGTGTCGGTATACAGAATTTTACAATTTTGAGCGAGCAGTGGAGACATGTAATTATGGTGAAATTCATACAGACAAATTTTCGATATGTCCAGAATGCACATACCCACGTATATCGGTTTGTTGAATTTCACCTCGACTTTTCGCAATTCAACAGCTATTAAATTTTCCGAAAATACGCTTCTGCTGTGGAAATTCGGTTTCGCAATCATTGCCTCCGCACCATATCGCCCTTCCCAATGCGTCAAAAGTTTTACATCCACGTGATTTCGTACATTTTCCATAGTTTTACCAAATACCGCGTTGTTCATCAATTTGTATAAATTTTTCTCAAAATCGTTTGTCGCGCCTGTTCTGAACCGTGTATTTAGTTCGATGTAATCGCGGAGCCAGGGAGATTGAGCGAATTGAAGCACGCGGTGTATCTTTGTAATACGAAGACCGTGACGCGCGCACTGCTGCAGGTTGCGATAATGGATAACGTAACGCTGCTTATCGTATAATGTCGCGAGTAACTTGTCCTGTCTGCTGCCAGGTGGTTTGGCACGCGTCGGACAGAATGGTAGATCTGCATGAGCATCGTGCAGACGTTGCGGATATTCAAGATCTACCTCGAGAATGTATCCCGTGGGCGAATCGACAGCGATCGAAGACACATCAAAATTTGCAACATCTTCGACCCATTGAAATTTAGCGTATGGCAGGGGCTGACACATTGCCCATCCATACAAATTGTTCACGTCAAAGTACATCAAGTACGATGACTGTTCCGATGCGTCGTAAGATGGCATGTACTTGTTATTGGCTTGTGCATATCTTCCGGAACATTGACTTAAACCCCCGCGTATACCGCGTTCGATAAACATGACCATATCAACGTCGGTGAGCAATTCGAATGTAATTTTGGTATGTTTTAACATAGCATCCCACGTGAAACCAGGTAATGTATAATAATGCGCTGAATCTAATCCATAACTCTTGATACAACTTTCGCGAAAATTTTCAAAAATATCTGCTAATAACAAGACATCTGTTTTCAAATACAAGTCACTGTATTCGCCCAAGGTTCTAATCCCGAAACGTTGCCAAACAGTCTCGGCATGCGCGTAATCGCTTTCGGATACAGTCTCACCCGTTAACGAACTGTAGAATGACTCGCGCGGTGGTAAGCATGGGTCCTGCAGCTTGTTCGCGCAATCAAGGTATTCATATGGAAAGACACCCTTTCGCGTTAATAAATTGAAATCTTCAATGGATAATGTTTCAAATTGAGATCGTAAAATTTTTAATTGATCTGTGTTAAGAAAAGATGCTAATTTGTCGAGACTGGTATTGAGAAATTTGTAAGAATCGATAAATCGCAATTTAATATGATTTCGTGAATCTGATTCAGCCGGATCTTCAACATTTTTTGTGAAAGAAATATACTTTTCCTTAGTTATTGGTAATACATCAACGTGACCTTTGAAAGCGGTAGCTATTTCCATGATAATGAAATGCGAATCATAGCCGGATAAATTATGAAAAACTATGGGGATGTAAAACGCATTTTTATATTTTAAATTGCATTTCGAATGTGCGGGTCCTCTAAACCGCCCGGATATATGACAATGATCGCGAACTCGTACATCATCAGCCTCGAATGGCTCTTCGCATATATGACAATTTGTTGCATTGCGAAATGTTATCCACTGGTCTTTCGTCAACTTCTCCATAGAAGCATTATTGGTTAGAATGGGTTTGGCAAAATTTGAAAAATTTTTTAGTTCGTCGACGAACCATGAAATACAATCCGCGTCGCGGCGACATCGATGCATCGATAGCGATGTATCATACGAACAATGCATATAATATGCAATGCTATGCACTTTGTGGTGTTGGTACGCGTGTAATTTAGAATCCGCATCACCCTTCATGCGGTCTTCCGTTTTCTCGATGATGCACTCGAGATCTGCATACACCACGAATGGATGTCGCTCCTTCATGCAGTGGTTCTTGAAACTAAGGAAATTGTTGCCTTCGCTGGGCAGCAGAATGGCACAGTTATTCATATTCCCACAGTCCACTGCATGGGCCTCCAACTTATCGACGGATCCAAAGTAATGCAAGCATCTGCAAAACCATAAAAAAATTGCGAGACATTTCAACATTACACAAGTTTATATACGTACCGGTCGCAGATGAATTTCTTTCCATTGTGTCTGTTCAGCTGTGCGCTCACCAGTCGGGACAAGTTCTTGATCAGCACAAAGTGCCCTACATCACCGTGCTCTTGATTCGGTGTGTAGAGCAGGTTGATGTGTCGATCCCTCTTTTGGCTGGCGAGACGCAGCGGAAAGACTGCAACAGTTATCCTCTCGGTGTCCTTCTCCAGTCGCTCCTCGAAACTGTACACGTTTATGGAGATTTCGTTCTGCCGCTCAAACTTCCCAATTTGCTCCAGGGACATTGGAAACTCAATACCCTGGAGATTTAGCACGGAAGCATAGTCTGGGTATGAACTTTGGCGCGCGGTGTCTCGTTCAGCAGGATGGAGAGCGGCGACCACTGCCCACGCGAAACATGCATTGTCTGTGGATTGTACACTAATTGTTGCATTTTTTAGCAACAATTTCTTCGGTAACTTGTAGTGACACCCCGCGCGCAGCGGATTGTACTTGTTAACATTGACAGTCAGATTGAGGATTCTCGTCAATGCCCATCCACTGTCGCGTTCCTGGAACTCTTCCAACGATGCCAGGGTGGGTTCGATAACGCATCGCTGGTACCACTCCTGCAGATCGGATGTGCGGAAGAGTTCACAGTTTCGGGTATTGATGCTTTTACATGCATGCTTGTCACCCGCCACAAATTCACCGTTAAACACAGTGTTCACTTTGAGGTTTCGATGTTTCCTCAAAGCGCCCCGAACATGCTCCAACACAATGGTCGCTGCATCTTGGAGGAAATTGCGCGGCTCGATGTAATTCGAATTTAGCACTGCACCAGTTAATACGCGGCTATCGAACGCAGTGTCTATTTCGCGCCACAAAAGTCCTGTGCTCGAATGTCCGGCACCTTCAAGCACGAAACGTCCGCGCAGCGAATATTTTAGTCCTTCGAGCCGCGCGATTCGAGCAACCAATGATTGTCGAACCCCAATCGATAATCGAGGACGTTTCACTCGGCTGTGTTCTTCCAACGATTCTATACACTCGTTGCACCGTTCTTCCCACGCGAGGTATTTTTCTCGCGAAATCAATCGTTCGGATTGATCCAACAATTGGCGTTCTACTTGCGCGAATTCTTCCATGATCGTAAATGGAATGTAAATGTGATATCTTTTCCACGCAACACGTTGCAACGATTTGAGGCTTTGTGCAGTTTGGAGCGCATACTTATGCCCCCAAATCTCCGCTGATACAGCATAATTCTTTCTATGATTCACGCTTATGACGAATTAGCGCGCAAAATCATACGACACAGTTTCTGCTGACACCTAATTCTAAGATTCGACGCTTTCAAAAGTATTATATTACATTCAACACGTGCCAAGACTTTTATCCTTGAGGGTGAGACTCAAATTACATATGATCGTGCGATATGCTGCATCGTTAAGATTGAAAAACATTATGGAAAAGTTGGAAGTTTTAAAATAAAATGTTGTGGTGGGGGAAGCAATCACACCGCTATTTAAGTCGGCTCCCTGACGCTATTCCATCAATCGCTCAGTAGCCTCAGTGACTTTCGACGGAACAAATACTACTCTGAAAAAAAAAATGTGCAGCACTAGTGTCGAAGGAAACGCCGGACGTAGGAATTATTACGTTCCGATCATGCAGGATGATGGTGTAGCTCAATGCGGGGAGGATACAGTTGTTTGGTAAGGCTTAATTCTTACATATTCTTAAATTTTTTTATGTTTGTGCAAACTATTTCATATCTTTGATTGCTCTCTTAGCCTGCGCCGAACATCGCGTATCATGGTCAGAAGATACGCATTAACATTCATGGGCAGCAAATATTTGGAAATTGGAATCAGCGTAGGACCTACGATCGATGTAGAAATTGTTCTCGGCGACAATCGTGGGATGTATCTCACGTTACCATGGTGTACATGGCATGCGCTATGCAGTAGTCGTACAGCCATTGAAGAACGTTCGCGATTACCTGGATCACCTTCGATGCATATGGATAAATTAACGATAGATTTTTGTAAGATCTATAATTCTCCAATTGTAAGGATGATGCTACATGATAAGCCGTTGTATTTCAAACCGGATACAGTAACATTTTTATTAAATCTTGAGCCATGTGTAAGCTATGTATATTTGCGGCTGTATCAAAATGTAAGAGATGTGCAGACGAAATTTAAAACTTTTGTTAACGTGCTACAGCAGAGCGATGTTGCCTGCGAAACGTTAGACGCGCGTCATGCTGCTAAAATCATATGTGATAGTGAACATTACTGTGAGGATTATCATATAGATTGCGAACTGTTAGCATGTGCCATCAACGATATTCTAGCTGATGCTCGTAGGAAAAATGATAAGTTATATTCTTTTAATTTTAAATAAAATTTCTTAACCATATATTATTTCTCAATTTTATTTACCCGTCTTCCGCCTCCTTATCTCGCCACCTAATTCTAAGATTCGACGTTTCTGAATTCTTGCTGACGCCTCATAATTTTATTTCGTTCTTAGCGCTACCAAATGACATCATCCTACACGACTGCTTCAGAGGAGTCAAATTACGCGTAATCGCGCGATACGCTGCGGAAAATTTATTTTCACATCATCCATCCTCCTTCTTTCCCCTTCACATAATTTTAAGATTAGACGATATATATAAATATATATAATATATATATATATATATATATATATATATATATATAAAAAGTATCATATTTCGTTGGTGCATGATGTATATTTGTTTGCTACTTAGAAACAATATTTGGGGGAAAAAAAATTTCTGTGGGGTCGTCCGCTTCATCGGTTAAGTCGGAAAATTTTTCGGGGGTCATTCCCCCCTAAAAACAACTTTCCAGCGGTGGGTCCAGTCTGGAGAGGTCTCCGCGACGGTTCGATCCTGACTGATCCCCTCCACGATTTCGGCTTCCCCCACTCCGCGGCTCATGCGCGCGCAACCGGTCTTCCACTCACCGCTCCCCCCGCGCCAATGTTTCCCTGCACCGCACTCCCCCGCGCGCCATCACTTCCCCCCGCCCCCGCGCTCCCCTCAGAGGACCTGCGTTGGAACTCTCCTAGCCTTACTACTGGCGGCTGGCCAACCTAGACCCGGGGTCGTGGGGACGACCCTATTGTCGTCGGACATGACGGTGGCGGGCCAATCTAGTCCCGGGGTCGTGGGGACGACCCTACAGTCGTCGGACATTTCGGCGGCTTGCCAACTTTGGCCCGGGGTCGTGGGGACGACCCTATAGTCGTTGGACATGACGCTGGCGGGCCAATCTAGTCCCGGGGTCGTGGGGACTACCCTATAGTCGTAGGACAAGACGGCGGCTGGACATCTTTGGCCCGGGGTCGTGGGGACGACCCTATAGTCGTCGGACATGTTGGCGGCTTGTCAGCCTAGTCCCAGGGTCGTGGGTACGACACTATAGTCGTCGGACAAGTCGGCGGCGGGCCAACCTTGTCCCGGGGTCGTGGGGACGACCCTATAGTCGTCGGACATGTCGGCGGCTGGCCAACTTTGGCCCGGTGTCGTGGGGACGACTCTATAGTCGTCGGAAATGTCGGCGGCTGGCCAACCTGGACCCGGGGTCGTGGGGACGACCCTATTGTCGTCGGACATGACGGTGGCGGGCCAATCTAGTCTCGCGGTCGTGGGGACGACCCTATAATCGTCGGACATGACGTTGGCGGGCCAATCTAGTCCCGGGGTCGTGGGGACGACCCTATAGTCGTCGGACATGTCGGCGGCTGGTCAACTTTGGCCCGTGGTCGTGGGGACGACCCTATAGTCGTCGGACAAGACGGTGGCGGACCAATCTAGTCCCGGGGTCGTGGGGATGACCCTATAGTCGTCGGACATGTCGGCGGCTGGCCAACTTTGGCCCGTGGTCGTGGGGACGATCCAATAGTCGTTGGACATGTCGGCGGCTGGCCAACTTTGGCCCGTGGTTGTGGGGACGACCCTATAGTCGTTGGACATGACGGTGGCGGGCCAATCTAGTCCCGGGGTCGTGGGGTCGACCCTATAGTCGTCGGACAAGACGGCGGCTGGACATCTTTGGCCCGGGGTCGTGGGGACGACCCTATTGTCGTCGGACATGACGGCGGCGGGCCAATCTAGTCTCGGGGTCGTGGGGACGACCCTATAGTCGTCGGACATGTCGGCGGCTGGCCAATTTTGGCCCGGGGTCGTGGGGACGACCCTATAGTCGTCGGACATGTCGGCGGCTGGCCAACTGTGGCGCGTGGTCGTGGGGACGATCCGATTGTCGTCGGACATGTCGGCGGCTGGCCAACCTAGACCCGGGGTCGTGGGGACGACCCTATTGTCGTCGGACATGTCGGCGGCATGCCAACTTTGGCCCGTGGTCATGGGGACGACCCTATAGTCGTTGGACATGACGGTGGCGGGTCAATCTAGTCCCGGTGTCGTGGGGACGACTCTATAGTCATCGGAAATGTCGGCGGCTGGCCAACCTGGACCCGGGGTCGTGGGGACGACCCTCTTGTCGTCGGACATGACGGTGGCGGGCCAATCTAGTCTCGGGGTCGTGGGGACGACCCTATAGTCGTCGGACATGTCGGCGGCTGGCCAATTTTGGCCCGGGGTCGTGGGGACGACCCTATAGTCGTCGGACATGTCGGCGGCTGGCCAACTGTGGCGCGTGGTCGTGGGGACGATCCGATTGTCGTCGGACATGTCGGCGGCTGGCCAACCTAGACCCGGGGTCGTGGGGACGACCCTATTGTCGTCGGACATGTCGGCGGCATGCCAACTTTGGCCCGTGGTCATGGGGACGACCCTATAGTCGTTGGACATGACGGTGGCGGGTCAATCTAGTCCGGGGTCGTAGGGACGACCCTATAGTCGTCGGACATGACGGTGGCGGGCCAATCTAGTCCCGGGGTCGTGGGAACGACCCTATAGTCGTCGGACATGTCGGCGGCTGGTCAACTTTGGCCCGGGGTCGTGGGGACGATCCTATAGTCGTCGGACAAGACGGTGGCGGACCAATCTAGTCCCGGGGTCGTGGGGACGACCCTATAGTCGTCGGACAAGACGGCGGCTGGACATCTTTGGCCCGGGGTCGTGGAGACGACCCTATAGTCGTCGGACATGTTGGCGGCTTGTCAGCCTAGTCCCGGGGTCGTGGGTACGGCCCTATAGTCGTCGGACAAGTCGGCGGCTGGCCAACCTAGACCCGGGGTCGTGGGGACGACCCTATTGTCGTCGGACATGACGGTGGCGGGCCAATCTAGTCCCGGGGTCGTGGGGACGACCCTATAGTCGTCGAACAATTCGGCGGCGGGCCAAGCTTGTCCCGGGGTCGTGGGGACGACCCTATAATCGTCGGACATGACGGTGGCGGGCCAATCTAGTCCCGGGGTCGTGGGGACGACCCTATTGTCGTCGGACATGACGGTGGCGGGCCAATCTAGTCTCGGGGTCGTGGGGACGACCCTATAGTCGTCGGACAAGACGGCGGCTGGACATCTTTGGCCCGGGGTCGTGGGGACGACCCTATAGTCGTCGGGCATGTTGGCGGCTTGTCAGCCTAGTCCCGGGGTGGTGGGTACGACCCTATAGTCGTCGGACAAGTCGGCGGCGGGCCAACCTTGTCCCGGGGTCGTGGGGACGACCCTATAGTCGTCGGACATGTCGGCAGCTGGCCAACTTTAGCCCGGGGTCGTGGGGACGACCCTATAGTCGTCGGACATGTCGGCGGCTGGCCAACTTTGGCCCGTGGTTGTGGGGACGACCCTATAGTCGTTGGACATGACGGTGGCGGGCCAATCTAGTCCCGGGGTCGTGGGGACGACCTTATAGTCGTCGGACAAGACGGCGGCAGGACATCGTTGGCCCGGGGTCGTGGGGACGACACTATAGTCGTCGGACAAGTCGGCGGCGGGCCAACCTTGTCCCGGGGTCGCGGGGACGACACTATAGTCGTCGGACATGTCGGCGGCTGGCCAACTTTGGCCCGGTGTCGTGGGGACGACTCTATAGTCGTCGGAAATGTCGGCGGCTGGCCAACCTGGACCCGGTGTCGTGGGGACGACTCTATAGTCGTCGGAAATGTCGGCGGCTGGCCAACCTGGACCCGGGGTCGTGACGACGACCCTATAGTCGTCGGAGAAGACGGCGGCTGGACATCTTTGGCCCGGGGTCGTGGGGACGACCCTATAGTCGTCGGACATGACGGTGGCAGACCAATCTAGTCCCGGGGTCGTGGGGACGACCCTATAGTCGTCGGACATGTCGGCGGCTGGCCAACCTAGACCCGGGGTCGTGGGGACGACCCTATAGTCGTCGGACTTGACGGTGGCGGGCCAATCTAGTCCCGGGGTCGTGGGGACGACCCTACAGTCGTCGGACATTTCGGCGTCTTGCCAACTTTGGCCCGGGGTCGTGTGGACGACCCTATAGTCGTCGGACATGTCGGCGGGTGGCCAACCTAGTCCCGAGGTCGTGGGGACGACCCTATATTCGTCGGACATGTCGGCGGCTTGCCAACTTTGGCCCGGGGTCGTGGGGACGATCCAATAGTCGACGGACATTTCGGCGGCTAGCCAACATTGGCCCGTGGTCGTGGGGACGACCCAATAGTCGTTGGAAATGTCAGCGGCTGGGCAACTTTGACCCGGGGTCGTGGGGACGAGCCTATAGTCGTCGGACTTGACGGTGGCGGGCCAATCTAGTCCCGGGGTTGTGGGGACGACCCTACAGTCGTCGGACATTTCGGCGGCTTGCCAACTTTGGCCCGGGGTCGTGGGGACGACCCTACAGTCGTCGGACATGTCGGCGGCTGGCCAACTTTGGCCCGTGGTCGTGGGGACGATCCGATAGTCGTTGGACATGACGGTGGCGGGCCAATCTAGTCCGGGGGTCGTGGGGACGACCCTACAGTCGTCGGACATTTCGGCGGCTTGCCAACTTTGGCCCGGGGTCGTGGGGACGACCCTATTGTCGTCGGACTTGACGTTGGCGGGCCAATCTAGTCCCGAAGTCGTGGGGACGACCCTATAGTCGTCGGACTTGACGGTGGCCGGCCAATCTATTCCCGGGGTCGTGGGGACGACCCTATAGTCGTCGGACATGTCGGCGTCTGGCCAACTTTGGCCCGTGGTCGTGGGGACGACCCTATAGTCGTCGGACTTGACGGTGGCCGGCCAATCTATTCCCGGAGTCGTGGGGACGACCCTATAGTCGTCGGACTTGTCGGTGGCGGGCCAGTCTAGTCCGGGGGTCGTGGGGACGACCCTACAGTCGTCGGACATTTCGGCAGCTTGCCAACTTTGGCCCGGGGTCGTGGGGACGATCCAATAGTCGTCGGACATGTCGGCGGCTGGTCAACTTTGGCCCGTGGTCGTGGGGACGATCCAATAGTCGTCGGACATGTCGGCGATTGGCCAACATTGGCCCGGGGTCGTGGGGACGACCCTATAGTCGTCGGACTTGTCGGTGGCGGGCCAGTCTAGTCCGGGGGTCGTGGGGACGACGCTACAGTCGTCGGACATTTCGGCAGCTTGCCAACTTTGGCCCGGGGTCGTGGGGACGATCCAATAGTCGTCGGACATGTCGGCGGCTGGTCAACTTTGGCCCGTGGTCGTGGGGACGACTCTATAGTCGTTGGATATGTCAGCGGCTGGCCAACTTTGGCCCGGTGTCGTGGGGACGACCCAATAGTCGTCGGACATGTCGGCGGCTGGCCAACTTTGGCCCGTGGTCGTGGGGACGATCCGATAGTCGTTGGACATGACGGTGGCGGGCCAATCTAGTCCCGGGGTCGTGGGGACGACCCTATAGTCGTCGGACTTGTCGGTGGCGGGCCAATCTAGTCCGGGGGTCGTGGGGACGACCCTATAGTCGTCGGACTTGTCGGTGGCGGGCCAATCTAGTCCGGGGGTCGTGGGGACGACCCTACAGTCGTCGGACATTTCGGCGGCTTGCCAACTTTGGCCCGGGGTCGTGGGGACGACCCTATAGTCGTCGGACTTGACGTTGGCGGGCCAATCTAGTCCCGAAGTCGTGGGGACGACCCTATAGTCGTCGGACTTGACGGTGGCCGGCCAATCTATTCCCGGGGTCGTGGGGACGACCCTATAGTCGTCGGACATGTCGGCGTCTGGCCAACTTTGGCCCGTGGTCGTGGGGACGACCCTATAGTCGTCGGACTTGACGGTGGCCGGCCAATCTATTCCCGGAGTCGTGGGGACGACCCTATAGTCGTCGGACTTGTCGGTGGCGGGCCAGTCTAGTCCGGGGGTCGTGGGGACGACCCTACAGTCGTCGGACATTTCGGCAGCTTGCCAACTTTGGCCCGGGGTCGTGGGGACGATCCAATAGTCGTCGGACATGTCGGCGGCTGGTCAACTTTGGCCCGTGGTCGTGGGGACGATCCAATAGTCGTCGGACATGTCGGCGATTGGCCAACATTGGCCCGGGGTCGTGGGGACGACCCTATAGTCGTCGGACTTGTCGGTGGCGGGCCAGTCTAGTCCGGGGGTCGTGGGGACGACGCTACAGTCGTCGGACATTTCGGCAGCTTGCCAACTTTGGCCCGGGGTCGTGGGGACGATCCAATAGTCGTCGGACATGTCGGCGGCTGGTCAACTTTGGCCCGTGGTCGTGGGGACGACTCTATAGTCGTTGGATATGTCAGCGGCTGGCCAACTTTGGCTCGGTGTCGTGGGGACGATCCAATAGTCGTCGGACATGTCGGCGGCTGGCCAACTTTGGCCCGTGGTCGTGGGGACGATCCGATAGTCGTTGGACATGACGGTGGCGGGCCAATCTAGTCCCGGGGTCGTGGGGACGACCCTATAGTCGTCGGACTTGTCGGCGGCGGGCCAATCTAGTCCGGGGGTCGTGGGGACGACCCTATAGTCGTCGGACTTGTCGGTGGCGGGCCAATCTAGTCCGGGGGTCGTGGGGACGACCCTACAGTCGTCGGACATTTCGGCGGCTTGCCAACTTTGGCCCGGGGTCGTGGGGACGACCCTACAGTCGTCGGACATGTCGGCGGCTGGCCAACCTAGTCCCGAGGTCGTCGGACTTGACGGTGGCGGGCCAATCTAGTCCCGGGGTCGTGGGGACGACCCTACAGTCGTCGGACATTTCGGCGGCTTGCCAACTTTGGCCCGGTGTCGTGTGGACGACCCTATAGTCGTCGGACATGACGGTGGCGGACCAATCTAGTCCCGGGGTCGTGGGGACGACCCTATAGTCGTCGGACATGTCGGCGGCTGGCCAACTTTGGCCCGTGGTCGTGGGGACGATCCAATAGTCGTCGGACATGTCGGCGGCTAGCCAACATTGGCCCGTGGTCGTGGGGACGACCCAATAGTCGTTGGAAATGTCAGCGGCTGGCCAACTTTGACCCGGGGTCGTGGGGACGACCCTATAGTCGTCGGACATGTCGGCGGGTGGCCAACCTAGTCCCGAGGTCGTGGGGACGACCCTATAGTCGTCGGACATGTCGGCGGCTTGCCAACTTTGGCCCGGGGTCGTGGGGACGATCCAATAGTCGACGGACATGTCGGCGGCTAGCCAACATTGGCCCGTGGTCGTGGGGACGACCCAATAGTCGTTGGAAATGTCAGCGGCTGGGCAACTTTGACCCGGGGTCGTGGGGACGAGCCTATAGTCGTCGGACTTGACGGTGGCGGGCCAATCTAGTCCCGGGGTTGTGGGGACGACCCTACAGTCGTCGGACATTTCGGCGGCTTGCCAACTTTGGCCCGGGGTCGTGGGGACGACCCTACAGTCGTCGGACATGTCGGCGGCTGGCCAACTTTGGCCCGTGGTCGTGGGGACGATCCGATAGTCGTTGGACATGACGGTGGCGGGCCAATCTAGTCCGGGGGTCGTGGGGACGACCCTACAGTCGTCGGACATTTCGGCGGCTTGCCAACTTTGGCCCGGGGTCGTGGGGACGACCCTATAGTCGTCGGACTTGACGTTGGCGGGCCAATCTAGTCCCGAAGTCGTGGGGACGACCCTATAGTCGTCGGACTTGACGGTGGCCGGCCAATCTATTCCCGGGGTCGTGGGGACGACCCTATAGTCGTCGGACATGTCGGCGTCTGGCCAACTTTGGCCCGTGGTCGTGGGGACGACCCTATAGTCGTCGGACTTGACGGTGGCCGGCCAATCTATTCCCGGAGTCGTGGGGACGACCCTATAGTCGTCGGACTTGTCGGTGGCGGGCCAGTCTAGTCCGGGGGTCGTGGGGACGACCCTACAGTCGTCGGACATTTCGGCAGCTTGCCAACTTTGGCCCGGGGTCGTGGGGACGATCCAATAGTCGTCGGACATGTCGGCGGCTGGTCAACTTTGGCCCGTGGTCGTGGGGACGATCCAATAGTCGTCGGACATGTCGGCGATTGGCCAACATTGGCCCGGGGTCGTGGGGACGACCCTATAGTCGTCGGACTTGTCGGTGGCGGGCCAGTCTAGTCCGGGGGTCGTGGGGACGACGCTACAGTCGTCGGACATTTCGGCAGCTTGCCAACTTTGGCCCGGGGTCGTGGGGACGATCCAATAGTCGTCGGACATGTCGGCGGCTGGTCAACTTTGGCCCGTGGTCGTGGGGACGACTCTATAGTCGTTGGATATGTCAGCGGCTGGCCAACTTTGGCCCGGTGTCGTGGGGACGACCCAATAGTCGTCGGACATGTCGGCGGCTGGCCAACTTTGGCCCGTGGTCGTGGGGACGATCCGATAGTCGTTGGACATGACGGTGGCGGGCCAATCTAGTCCCGGGGTCGTGGGGACGACCCTATAGTCGTCGGACTTGTCGGTGGCGGGCCAATCTAGTCCGGGGGTCGTGGGGACGACCCTATAGTCGTCGGACTTGTCGGTGGCGGGCCAATCTAGTCCGGGGGTCGTGGGGACGACCCTACAGTCGTCGGACATTTCGGCGGCTTGCCAACTTTGGCCCGGGGTCGTGGGGACGACCCTATAGTCGTCGGACTTGACGTTGGCGGGCCAATCTAGTCCCGAAGTCGTGGGGACGACCCTATAGTCGTCGGACTTGACGGTGGCCGGCCAATCTATTCCCGGGGTCGTGGGGACGACCCTATAGTCGTCGGACATGTCGGCGTCTGGCCAACTTTGGCCCGTGGTCGTGGGGACGACCCTATAGTCGTCGGACTTGACGGTGGCCGGCCAATCTATTCCCGGAGTCGTGGGGACGACCCTATAGTCGTCGGACTTGTCGGTGGCGGGCCAGTCTAGTCCGGGGGTCGTGGGGACGACCCTACAGTCGTCGGACATTTCGGCAGCTTGCCAACTTTGGCCCGGGGTCGTGGGGACGATCCAATAGTCATCGGACATGTCGGCGGCTGGTCAACTTTGGCCCGTGGTCGTGGGGACGATCCAATAGTCGTCGGACATGTCGGCGATTGGCCAACATTGGCCCGGGGTCGTGGGGACGACCCTATAGTCGTCGGACTTGTCGGTGGCGGGCCAGTCTAGTCCGGGGGTCGTGGGGACGACGCTACAGTCGTCGGACATTTCGGCAGCTTGCCAACTTTGGCCCGGGGTCGTGGGGACGATCCAATAGTCGTCGGACATGTCGGCGGCTGGTCAACTTTGGCCCGTGGTCGTGGGGACGACTCTATAGTCGTTGGATATGTCAGCGGCTGGCCAACTTTGGCTCGGTGTCGTGGGGACGATCCAATAGTCGTCGGACATGTCGGCGGCTGGCCAACTTTGGCCCGTGGTCGTGGGGACGATCCGATAGTCGTTGGACATGACGGTGGCGGGCCAATCTAGTCCCGGGGTCGTGGGGACGACCCTATAGTCGTCGGACTTGTCGGCGGCGGGCCAATCTAGTCCGGGGGTCGTGGGGACGACCCTATAGTCGTCGGACTTGTCGGTGGCGGGCCAATCTAGTCCGGGGGTCGTGGGGACGACCCTACAGTCGTCGGACATTTCGGCGGCTTGCCAACTTTGGCCCGGGGTCGTGGGGACGACCCTACAGTCGTCGGACATGTCGGCGGCTGGCCAACCTAGTCCCGAGGTCGTCGGACTTGACGGTGGCGGGCCAATCTAGTCCCGGGGTCGTGGGGACGACCCTACAGTCGTCGGACATTTCGGCGGCTTGCCAACTTTGGCCCGGTGTCGTGTGGACGACCCTATAGTCGTCGGACATGACGGTGGCGGACCAATCTAGTCCCGGGGTCGTGGGGACGACCCTATAGTCGTCGGACATGTCGGCGGCTGGCCAACTTTGGCCCGTGGTCGTGGGGACGATCCAATAGTCGTCGGACATGTCGGCGGCTGGCCAGCTTTGGCCCGGGGTCGTGGGGACGATCCAATAGTCGACGGACATGTCGGCGGCTAGCCAACATTGGCCCGTGGTCGTGGGGACGACCCAATAGTCGTTGGAAATGTCAGCGGCTGGCCAACTTTGACCCGGGGTCGTGGGGACGAGCCTATAGTCGACGGACATGTCGGCGGCTAGCCAACATTGGCCCGTGGTCGTGGGGACGACCCAATAGTCGTTGGAAATGTCAGCGGCTGGCCAACTTTGACCCGGGGTCGTGGGGACGAGCCTATAGTCGTCGGACTTGACGGTGGCGGGCCAATCTAGTCCCGGGGTTGTGGGGGCGACCCTACAGTCGTCGGACATTTCGGCGGCTTGCCAACTTTGGCCCGGGGTCGTGGGGACGACCCTACAGTCGTCGGACATGTCGGCGGCTGGCCAACTTTGGCCCGTGGTCGTGGGGACGATCCGATAGTCGTTGGACATGACGGTGGCGGGCCAATCTAGTCCGGGGGTCGTGGGGACGACCCTACAGTCGTCGGACATTTCGGCGGCTTGCCAACTTTGGCCCGGGGTCGTGGGGACGACCCTATAGTCGTCGGACTTGACGGTGGCGGGCCAATCTAGTCCCGGGGTTGTGGGGACGACCCTACAGTAGTCGGACATTTCGGCGGCTTGCCAACTTTGGCCCGGGGTCGTGGGGACGACCCTATAGTCGTCGGACTTGACGGTGGCCGGCCAATCTATTCCCGGGGTCGTGGGGACGACCCTATAGTCGTCGGACATGTCGGCGGCTGGCCAACTTTGGCCCGGGGTCGTGGGGACGATCCAATAGTCGTCGGACATGTCGGCGGCTGGTCAACTTTGGCCCGTGGTCGTGGGGACGACCCTATAGTCGTTGGACATGTCAGCGGCTGGCCAACTTTGGCCCGGTGTCGTGGGGACGACCCAATAGTCGTCGGACATGTCGGCGGCTGGCCAACTTCGGCCCGTGGTCGTGGGGACGATCCGATAGTCGTTGGACATGACGGTGGCGGGCCAATCTAGTCCCGGGGTCGTGGGGACGACCCTATAGTCGTCGGACTTGTCGGTGGCGGGCCAATCTAGTCCGGGGGTCGTGGGGACGACCCTATAGTCGTCGGACTTGTCGGTGGCGGGCCAATCTAGTCCGGGGGCCGTGGGGACGACCCTACAGTCGTCGGACATTTCGGCGGCTTGCCAACTTTGGCCCGGGGTCGTGGGGACGACCCTATAGTCGTCGGACTTGACGGTGGCGGGCCAATCTAGTCCCGGCGTTGTGGGTACGACCCTACAGTCGTCGGACATTTCGGCGGCTTGCCAACTTTGGCCCGGGGTCGTGGGGACGACCCTATAGTCGTCGGACTCGACGTTGGCGGGCCAATCTAGTCCCGGGGTGGTGGGGACGACCCTACAGTCGTCGGACATTTCGGCGGCTTGCCAACTTTGGCCCGGGGTCGTGTGGACGACCCTATAGTCGTCGGACATGACGGTGGCGGACCAATCTAGTCCGGGGGTCGTGGGGACGACCCTACAGTCGTCGGACATTTCGGCGGCTTGCCAACTTTGGCCCGGGGTCGTGGGGACGATCCAATAGTCGTCGGACATGTCGGCGGCTGGTCAACTTTGGCCCGTGGTCGTGGGGACGATCCTATAGTCGTTGGACATGTCAGCGGCTGGCCAAAATTGGCCCGAGGTCGTGGGGACGACCCTATAGTCGTCGGGACGACCCTATAGTCGTCGGACATGTCGGCGGCTGGCCAACCTAGTCCCGAGGTCGTCGGACTTGACGGTGGCGGGCCAATCTAGTCCCGGGGTGGTGGGGACGACCCTACAGTCGTCGGACATTTCGGCGGCTTGCCAACTTTGGCCCGGGGTCGTGTGGACGACCCTATAGTCGTCGGACATGACGGTGGCGGACCAATCTAGTCCCGGGGTCGTGGGGAAGACCCTATAGTCGTCGGACATGTTGGCGGCTTGTCAGCTTAGTCCCGGGGTCGTGGGTACGGCCCTATAGTCGTCGGACAAGTCGGCGGCGGGCCAACCTTGTCGCGGGGTCGTGGGGACGACCCTATAGTCGTCGGACATGTCGGCGGCTGGCCAACTTTGGCCCGGTGTCGTGGGGACGACTCTATAGTCGTCGGAAATGTCGGCGGCTGGCCAACCTGGACCCGGGGTCGTGGGGACGACCCTATTTTCGTCGGACATGACGGTGGCGGGCCAATCTAGTCTCGGGGTCGTGGGGACGACCCTATAGTCGTCGGACATGTCGGCGGCTGGCCAACTTTGGCCCGGGGTCGTGGGGACGACCCTATAGTCGTCGGACATGACGGTGGCGGGCCAATCTAGTCCGGGGGTCGTGGGGACGACCCTACAGTCGTCGGACATTTCGGCGGCTTGCCAACTTTGGCCCGGGGTCGTGGGGACGATCCAATAGTCGTCGGACATGTCGGCGGCGGGTCAACTTTGGCCCGTGGTCGTGGGGACGACCCTATAGTCGTTGGACATGTCAGCGGCTGGCCAACTTTGGCCCGGTGTCGTGTGGACGACCCTATAGTCGTCGGACATGACGGTGGCGGACCAATCTAGTCCCGGGGTCGTGGGGAAGACCCTATAGTCGTCGGACATGTCGGCGGCTGGCCAACTTTGGCCCGGTGTCGTGGGGACGACCCTATAGTCGTCGGACTTGTCGGTGGCGGGCCAATCTAGTCCGGGGGTCGTGGGGACGACCCTACAGTCGTCGGACATTTCGGCGGCTTGCCAACTTTGGCCCGGGGTCGTGGGGACGACCCTATAGTCGTCGGACATGTCGGCGGCTGGCCAACCTAGTCCCGAGGTCGTCGGACTTGACGGTGGCGGGCCAATCTAGTCCCGGGGTGGTGGGGACGACCCTACAGTCGTCGGACATTTCGGCGGCTTGCCAACTTTGGCCCGGGGTCGTGTGGACGACCCTATAGTCGTCGGACATGACGGTGGCGGACCAATCTAGTCCCGGGGTCGTGGGGAAGACCCTATAGTCGTCGGACATGTTGGCGGCTTGTCAGCTTAGTCCCGGGGTCGTGGGTACGGCCCTATAGTCGTCAGATAAGTCGACGGCGGGCCAACCTTGTCCCGGGGTCGTGGGGACGACCCTATAGTCGTCGGACATGTCGGCGGCTGGCCAACTTTGGCCCGGTGTCGTGGGGACGACTCTATAGTCGTCGGAAATGTCGGCGGCTGGCCAACCTGGACCCGGGGTCGTGGGGACGACCCTATTTTCGTCGGACATGACGGTGGCGGGCCAATCTAGTCTCGGGGTCGTGGGGACGACCCTATAGTCGTCGGACATGTCGGCGGCTGGCCAACTTTGGCCCGGGGTCGTGGGGACGACCCTATAGTCGTCGGACATGACGGTGGCGGGCCAATCTAGTCCGGGGGTCATGGGGACGACCCTACAGTCGTCGGACATTTCGGCGGCTTGCCAACTTTGGCCCGGGGTCGTGGGGACGATCCAATAGTCGTCGGACATGTCGGCGGCGGGTCAACTTTGGCCCGTGGTCGTGGGGACGACCCAATAGTCGTCGGACATGTCGGCGGCTGGCCAACTTTGGCCCGGGGTCGTGGGGACGACCCTATAGTCGTCGGACATGACGGTGGCGGGCCAATCTAGTCCGGGGGTCGTGGGGACGACCCTACAGTCGTCGGACATGTCAGCGGCTGGCCAACTTTGGCCCGGTGTCGTGGGGACGACCCAATAGTCGTCGCACATGTCGGCGGCTGGCCAACTTTGGCCCGTGGTCGTGGGGACGATCCGATAGTCGTTGGACATGATGGTGGCGGGCCAATCTAGTCCGGGGGTCGTGGGGACGACCCTACAGTCGTCGGACATTTCGGCGGCTTGCCAACTTTGGCCCGGGGTCGTGTGGACGACCCTATAGTCGTCGGACATGACGGTGGCGGACCAATCTAGTCTCGGGGTCGTGGGGACGACCCTATAGTCGTCGGACATGTCGGCGGCTGGCCAACCTGGACCCGGGGTCGTGGGGACGACCCTATTTTCGTCGGACATGACGGTGGCGGGCCAATCTAGTCTCGGGGTCGTGGGGACGACCCTATAGTCGTCGGACATGTCGGCGGCTGGCCAATCTAGTCCCGGGGTCGTGGGGACGACCCTATAGTCTTCGGACATGTCGGCGGCTGGCCAACTTTGGCCCGTGGTCGTGGGGACGATCCAATAGTCGTCGGACATGTCGGCGGCTGGCCAGCTTTGGCCCGGGGTCGTAGGGACGACCCTATAGTCGTCGGACATGTCGGCGGCCAGCCAACATTGGCCCGTGGTCGTGGGGACGACCCAATAGTCGTTGGAAATGTCAGCGGCTGGCCAACTTTGACCCGAGGTCCTGGGGACGAGCCTATAGTCGTCGGACTTGACGGTGGCGGGCCAATCTAGTCCCGGGGTTGTGGGGGCGACCCTACAGTCGTCGGACATTTCGGCGGCTTGCCAACTTTGGCCCGGGGTCGTGGGGACGACCCTACAGTCGTCGGACATGTCGGCGGCTGGCCAACTTTGGCCCGTGGTCGTGGGGACGATCCGATAGTCGTTGGACATGACGGTGGCGGGCCAATCTAGTCCGGGGGTCGTGGGGACGACCCTACAGTCGTCGGACATTTCGGCGGCTTGCCAACTTTGGCCCGGGGTCGTGGGGACGACCCTATAGTCGTCGGACTTGACGGTGGCGGGCCAATCTAGTCCCGGGGTTGTGGGGACGACCCTACAGTCGTCGGACATTTCGGCGGCTTGCCAACTTTGGCCCGGGGTCGTGGGGACGACCCTATAGTCGTCGGACTTGACGTTGGCGGGCCAATCTAGTCCCGAAGTCGTGGGGACGACCCTATAGTCGTCGGACTTGACGGTGGCCGGCCAATCTATTCCCGGGGTCGTGGGGACGACCCTATAGTCGTCGGACATGTCGGCGGCTGGCCAACTTTGGCCCGGGGTCGTGGGGACGATCCAATAGTCGTCGGACATGTCGGCGGCTGGTCAACTTTGGCCCGTGGTCGTGGGGACGACCCTATAGTCGTTGGACATGTCAGCGGCTGGCCAACTTTGGCCCGGTGTCGTGGGAACGACCCAATAGTCGTCGGACATGTCGGCGGCTGGCCAACTTTGGCCCGTGGTCGTGGGGACGATCCGATAGTCGTTGGACATGACGGTGGCGGGCCAATCTAGTCCCGGGGTCGTGGGGACGACCCTATAGTCGTCGGACTTGTCGGTGGCGGGCCAATCTAGTCCGGGGGTCGTGGGGACGACCCTATAGTCGTCGGACTTGTCGGTGGCGGGCCAATCTAGTCCGGGGGTCGTGGGGACGACCCTACAGTCGTCGGACATTTCGGCAGCTTGCCAACTTTGGCCCGGGGTCGTGGGGACGATCCAATAGTCGTCGGACATGTCGGCGGCTGGTCAACTTTGGCCCGTGGTCGTGTGGACGACCCTATAGTCGTCGGACATGTCGGCGGGTGGCCAACCTAGTCCCGAGGCCGTGGGGACGACCCTATAGTCGTCTATAAACTATAAAAATAAACTTTGAAAAAAATGTATAGACACAAAGGCGGAATCGAACTTACGATCGCAGCGATGCTACGCCGACGTCTTACCGAACGCTCCGCGGCATATTCTTACATTCAGGTTAGCTTTTATGCCGCGGAGCGTTCGGTAAGACGTCGGCGTAGCGTCGCTGCGATCGTGAGTTCGACGATTCCGTCTGTGTCTATATATATTTTTTTCACACTTTATTTTCCACACTGTACGAACAGTGAGAAAAAAGGTAACGATATAGTAACGTTCATTATTAATTCCTTTAAATCGATAAATACTATTGCAGTTTTTTTTTAACGTGGGGAAATCTTCAAAAAACACCCCGACACCTCCGGAGGTATTAATACTGAATGCTTTATACGGGCACTATGAAATGTTTAATAATTTACATGTAAATATCTCTATTATTAAGGCCCATTGGCTGAAACGCTCGGGCACCTATTTACTTATTTTTTACATAGATCCATCGTGCCAAGACTCATCAAAATCGATTTTAGCACATGGTGTCCTCCGCTTGTAAGCCTGACTAGAGAAATCATGCGCTTTATAGATGAAATTATCTGCTCCTAATTAGACGTTTTCAATATTATCGACTTTTTGTTCGAATTAGGTAAATTAATTCGTCCGAGCCCCGCATCTCTAGGGGCGGCTCTAGTTTCTGTGTGCCGCGTGGTCGCGAGATGAAAAATCTGAACATCGTCGGTCGTTCGCGTCGCGCCAGCCGAAAACGGTTCGTCAGTAGACAGACTCGTTGCGAAGCGAACATACGGTTCTCCGGATTGTAGTCTG